>CANTUQ010000205.1:0-470000 GCA_947683425.1 Excoecaria cochinchinensis
ATAAACAACATAAAACATAACTTAAATCCACAATTAACACAATCAAAATTACGGATTAACATAATCAAGCTTCTCAAGAATATAAACCCAGAAATTTAAGTAAAAATTCATCAGACTTTAAAATTCGCTGAATACTTCAACATTCATGCATTAAAACTCAAATCAAATGAATACCCATAACATCAACTCTATAATAAACCTCATCAAATATCAAATTTCTAGAAATCTCATGCAAGGATACAAATCACAAATGTGCATCAAAATAATCAAATTCCCAAACCTGAGACTCCTATGCTCCAAATTAATGATCACCACTCCCACTAGCCTTCTCCTTTCCCTTGGGATCACGAGGAGGCTCAACTAATCAAGAACACCTAAAAACCAAACCAACACAAAACCTAAATTAAAACACATTCTAACCAAAATCAAGAACAAGAGATGAAGAAGAAGAAGAAACCCACTACACTTACCAAAAAAAGCTGAAGGAATTATCAATTTCTACCACCAAGCACTTAGATCCAAGCTAGGGCACCCAAATGAAGACAAAAGAAGAAGAAGAAGTAAAGGGAAGAGGAGGAAACGGGAAAAGCAAGAATGCTATCTCCTTTTCTCTCTCTTCTATTTACACCTCTTTCCTAAATCCCTAGCCACTTGTCACCCTTTGGTTGGTGGAACTTGACCACTCACACCCAAAAAATACACATGCTACTACACACAAGACTAACCCTCATAAGTCACACACTACAACCATATGAACATGCACACACTATCATAACCCAGTACACATACACACCCTACTAACACAAATGCACTCACACTCTATTAAAGCCCACAAAACATACATTAAGCCCAAAATACCCTTAACACATGCCAAAACATTCACACATGCACACATACACATGGAAATAATGGCTCAAACTACTAAGGGGAGAACGGGGTGTTACAAATCTCCTCTACTAATAAGAATTTCGTCCTCGAAATTCTCACCTGAATTGAACAACTGCGGATACTGAATCCTCATCGTAGCCTCTAGCTCCTAAGTCCCTTCTTTGACTCTGTGATGCTGCCAAAGAACCTTGACTAGAGGGACCTGCTTGCTTCTCAACTGTCTCAGTTCCCGAGCTAGAATAGCCTTCGGCTCTTCATCATAGGAGTAATCCTGCTGAATCCGAACATCTTGAATTGATAACACATGCAATGGATCCGATCTATACTGACCAAGCATGGAAACATAGAAGACGGCATGCATCTTAGACAACTCCATTGGTAAAGCCAACCTATAGCTATCAGACAAACTCTCTCCAAAATCTCAAAAGGCCCAATGAACCAAGGACTAAGTTTACCTTTCTTGCCAAACCGCAATACTTTCCTCCAAGGTGAAACCTTGAGGAAAACTTTATCCCCGACCTCAAACCGAATATCCTTTCTCTTCAGATTGGCATAAGATCTCTGTCGATCCTTGGCCACCTTCAGATTTCACTGCACAACTCTGATCTTCTCTTCGATATCTCTAATCATCTCTGGCCCAATAAAAGATCGCTCGATTAACTCTATCCAACAAATCAGAGTCCTGCACGGTCGACCATACAAAGCCTCAAATGGTGACATCCCAATGCTGGTGTAACACCCCCTACCCATACGTAGGCATACTCATCCTCAAAGAGTGAGAAGCCACATGAGCCGAGTGTGTCACCAAGCAAATAAAGATACAAAGCATACTGTGACGCGCACCGAACCTCGTGGCCTCCCGAGGGCCCGCCTTAGGGCGATCAGGAGATGTTCATAAAACTTGTAAGGTATACAAGTGCGTCTATTTTGGGCAACAATGAGGTTTCTTGGAGTTGCCACCCAATAGAACATTGGGAAAGGTCATCCAGCCTCAGCGAGCCTAAGACGGCGCATACATATCCATCTTGGGCTAGCCAGAGAGATTTTGGAGGCCTCAGCCTCTACCCCCTGGAGCCTAGGATTGTAAATTTAAGTCTTTTGGTGAGACTCAAGAGGTGTCTTGGAAGTCCTAGACCTCTCACCTCATTGAGCCCCAAAGACCAGAGTGAGTTCGGGACTTCTCATTTATTTGTACCTTGATCAATATTATGATTAAGTTTTGAATTTATTGTTTCATCAACTTTCCACATAATGCATTTAATTAAGGCGCAATCATTCACGTCAAAAGCAATAAATAAAGCATTATTAAAATAAACATTCTCAAAATAAATTACAATAAAACTAGGGGTGGAATACAACCCCCATTCCAAATCAAATACAAAATATGCATAAAACGGGATATTCATTAATGATGAGGACATTGGTCCTCGCATGCATATTTATAATAAAATAATTTTTATGTGATGATTTTATTTTGGATAGAGAAAATTGGGACATTGGTCCCATTATTATTTAGGAAAAATTCCAAATGAATTAATAAAAATGCTTTGTGATTTTTTCTCTAGCGCCTAAAATAAACAAATTTATAGGAAAATTACATAGCAAAATAAATGGAAAAACAAAATGAATAAAATATCACAAATAAAGCAAATAAAAACTTGATCCCAAACAAGACTTCTGAATCTTCTCGTGTGCTCGCAAAAATTCCCAAGAAGGAAAATGAGATGTGAAATAAAAATAAAACACAAATAGAATAATATTAGTAATTGAATCAATTAAAATCAATTAAATATAAAATAAATGATAAGATAAAATAAAATGAGATAAAATGAAATGATACCAAAATCATCAATGAATTAAAATGTTACCAATTTAAAGTAAATGAGAAAAAATGTGTAATGAACAACAAATGGATTAAAAGATGTAATTGGAATAAAATACAACATGTTAATTAATGTGTAAAAATATGAACATGATAATAGTGAAAATAAATAAGTGAACAAAATATTAAATATGTAATAATGACAATGGAAAAGAAAAAAAAATGATTAAATAAATGACATGATTAATTAAATATGTTCACAAATGATATAAACCACTTACATGGCAAAAAGATCAATCAAAATGAATTAATTTAATTACATGTTAAAAATAATGATGAATTAAAGTGAAATAAATTAATTACATGTTAGGAATTAAAAGAAATCAATATTCACATGAATAAAATAAATGAATGAGAATAATAATAAAAATATACATGTTAATAAATTAAATAAATAAAATAAATAAATAACTGAAAATAATAAAAAGGAATAAATTAAATATGAACAAAAAGAACATGAAAAAGAAGCCCGGAATGTTTACCCTCAGAGTTTCGGATTCGATGAAGGTAAAAAGATGATTGATTTCCTTATTCTTGATTTGCAAGATTAGACTTGAATAATAAAAATGTTGAAATTTTATTCCAAGGAAAAATAGGCTTAAAAAATGATCAAAAATTCTTTAAGGACAAAGAATTAATTTCTTTGCCTAAAGAAATGATTTTGATAAAAAAGGAATTTTATTGATTAAGAGAATGAAAATGATGTCAAGAACAAACAATTATTTTGTTTGTTCCAAAGAAAAAAAATCATTTATGAGAAAAAAATTATTTTTTTTAGAAAATCAAATGAAAAAAATCGATTTTAGGAACAAACAATTATTTGTTTTGCCCCAAAATCCATTGTTCATAAAAAAAAAAGATTCAAAATAATAAAAAACCTTAAAAAGTTTAATTGAAAACAAATAACAAATTAAAAAAATGAATTTTAAGAGCAAACAATTATTATGTTTGCCTCAAAATTCAATTGCATCAATAAATCTTCTTCTAAAAAGTGTTTAGAAGAAATTCTATTAGAAAAAAGAACTAAAAAGATGAACTCAATTTTTTGTTGGGGGAAAAATCTGGAATTTTTCTTAGAGAAATTAAGGGGAAGAAGAGAAAAAGATGAAGAGCAAAAAACCCTAGCCAAAATCCCCAAAAGAAAAATTCACCTTTTAGGTTTTCATCTCATTCTTTTTATACGAAGAAAATAGGAAAAATAAAATAATTAAAGGGATAAAATTTAATTAAATCAGATATTACCTATTTTAATTTTTAAAAATGGAAAAAATCCCTTAAAACCTTGAAAAAAGGGATAAAAAAACTGATTTTTAGATCCAAAAATCTGAAAAAGGGGTATCAGACCCTTTAGCGACGGCCAGAAGAGGAGGGAAGCTCGTCGCTATAGAGGGACGGGCTTCACGCAGCGAGCGCGCTCCAGTGTGCGGTGCAGCACGCAGTGCTCGCAATGCTGCGCGTGCTTTTGGCTACGCGCAGCATTGGCAACGCGCTGGGCGCCCGCGAGGGGGCCGCCTGGCGTGCCGCCGCGCCCAACACTCGCGATCCGAAATCTTTCTTTTTTTAATTTTAAATTGACTAAAAATACTATAATTTTAAGCCCCCATTTTTCAAAACTAATTTTTAAAATATTTTTTATTATTTTTCAATTTTTCACTCCAAAATGCAAATTTTACAAGGAAATCATCACTTTTAACTTTTTTGCCTGTGGAAAGGCGTCTTATCATCATTGGGTAACTCTGATCTGGGCTACCTCAGGACCCGGTGTCTACAGTTGCCCCCAATTTTAGGGAAACTAGCGCACTAGTGCCTAGATGAGCCAAAATTCAGAGAAGGAAGGAAAGAGATGCATACCTGAGGCAGCCCTTGCCTTTTTGTTGGGGAAGTAGCAATGTGTTGAGTCTGCTCCAGACTTACAAAACGCGAGGGTTGCTCTCCTGACCTGCACCGAGTCTGCTCCAGACTTACGAAGTGCGGATGGTGATGCGCCGAGTCTGCTCCAGGCTTACAAAACGCGAGGATTGCTCTCCTGAGCTGCACCGAGTCTGCTCCATACTTACAAAGTGCAGATGGTACTGCGCCGAGTCTGCTCCAGGCTTACAAAATGCGAGGGTTGCTCTCCTGAGCTGCACCGAGTCTGCTCCAGACTTACAAAGTGCGGATGATGATGCGTCGAGTCTGCTCTAGGCTTACAAAACGCGAGGATTGCTCTTCTGAGCTGCACCGAGTCTGCTCCAGACTTACAAAGTGCGGATGGTGATGCGCCGAGTCTGCTCCAGGCTTACAAAATGCTAGGATTTATCTCCTGAGCTGCACCGAGTCTGCTCTAGACTTACAAAGTGCGGATCTGTTCTATCGCGTGTGCGCCGCTGTCCTCGTCTCGGCATGCACGGTATCTGATTTATATTGCTAGTCCTGCTGGCCTCATCTCGCCTTGCATGGTGTCTGTGAGATGCAGTACTCTGTGACTACAACCTCTGTTTGCGTTATGTTCTATCGCTTGTGATCTGTTAGCCTCGTCCCAGCCTGATTGCCCTCAGCATAACGTGAATGAAGAGGTTTGCTTTTATGGGCAATTTTTGATAAGGTTAAGCTGAACCCACCTCTCGGATCATCTCAGGATTGAAGGGATTTGGAATATTTTTGAAAATAACTTGATGTTCCGAAGAGGCTGAGAAAGTCTCAAGAAAATGTCTTAAAGATAATGCTCCAAAGAGACTGAGAATGCCTTAAAAAAGGTCTTAAAGATAATGCTCCAAAGAGACTGAGAATGCCTTAAAAAAGGTCTTAAAGATAATGCTCCAAAGAGACTGAGAATGCCTTACAAAGGTCTTAAAGATAATGCTCCAAAGAGACTGAGAATGCCTTACAAAGGTCTTAAAGATAATGCTCCAAAGAGACTGAGAATGCCTTATAAAGGTCTTAAAGATAATGCTCCAAAGAGACTGAGAATGCCTTAAAAAGGTCTTAAAGATAATACTCCAAAGAGACTTTGATGCTCACTGGGAGACTTTGATGTTGAGCCTCCAGAGAGAAAATTATGTTTGAGCCTCCTCAGAGGAAAAATTATTATTTGAGGCTTTGGTTGCATTCCCGCAGGCGGATAGGTTTCCATATCTTTGGTGATTTTTCTGTTTTTGTTTTTGTTTTGGGATTTTCTTTCTTGGAATTTTTACACTTTGGATGCATTCGAATTTTTACAGTGTGTTTGATTTTCAAGGCCTCGAAAATATCTTTTTCTTTTTTTTTTGTTATTTTGCTTTGTTGGTATCTGTTGTTGTTGTTGCTCGAGAAATTTATTTTTGCTTGAGATTTTGCACATTTGAATTTGGATTTTGTACACTTATTGTGTGATGTGTGTAAGCGTGCCTCTTATGACAGAAAAAACTTACCTGTTCGCTCCTGGCATGGTGTGCATGGAAAGGCTTATTCTTTTCCCTCTTGGGAGCAGGTCCTTGAGATTCTTCTCTTGTGAGGACTTCATCTTGATCTGATTGTTTGGCGTGGATGAGCGCCGATGCAGAGCTAAAACTGTACCTCAGCCCACTTTTGCATCTGATTTCCTTTAGCATGGTGTGCCCGAATAGGCTTGTTCTCTTAGGCGTTTTACCTCTGTACATATTTACTTGATTTTAGGCCGGATACAGTGGCCGATCATGTCGAGCTGAATCCGTCCTTTGGATCATCCTTGCTCATGAGGCCTATTCGGACTATAGACACCGGGTCCCGAGTCCGGCATAAAATGAAAATGGTGATTTTTTGATCCTTGATTATTCCCTCCGAAAAAAAATAAATATAAATATTTGTGTGTGAAATTAAATTAGTTAATGTTGTTAGTTACTTGAGTAATTAATATTATTGTGTGATTAAAGTGCATGTAAAATTAAAGTTTAAAGTGTATAATTAATTAGATAAAATATATATATATATATATATATATATATATATATATATATATATATATATATATGTGATAATTTAAATGGATTAAATGGTGTAATGTTTAATTAATTAGATAAATTATATATTAAGTAGATTAAATATATCAATGTGTAATGTATGTAATGTTTAATTAATTAATGTATTAATGTGTAATGTGTAATTGATGTATAATGTTTGATTAAATTAGTATATGTGTGTATTAATTTGAATTAAGTGAGATTAATTAAAAAGAAGAAAAGGAGGGAATTAATGAGGAAATTACTTGGATGACCCTTAGCCCTAATTTGAGGTTATAAAAAGAAGAAGATGAAGAATGAGAAGAGGGGCTCGGCAGATCAAGAAAGAAGAAAAGAAAGGAAAAGAAAAAGAAAGAAAAAGAAAAGAAAGAGAGAGCAGGAGGGAGCCGGCCAAAGAAACAAAGAAAGAAAAGAAAAAGAAAGGGAAAAAGAAAGTGAAAAGAAAGAAAAGGAAAGGGAAAAGCAAAGAAGAGGAGAGAAGAGAGGGACAGCCAGGGACAGCCAACCAACGACGCCAGCGCCGGAGAGGAAAGAAGAAAAGAGGAAGAGAGAAAGGAGGTCGCCGGTGCTACCCCCGACGGCGGAAGAGGCCACGCGCGGCGGCGCTGAGATCGTCGTGGCCGGGCGATCTGATCGGCGGCTACCTCCTCCTCCCACTCGTCGGCAGGAAGCACACCGGCTTGAAGAGGATCCGCAGCTTCTGACGGCGTTTTTGTCCAGCTCAGCCGGCGTTCCGGCGCATGACCCACTCCGGCGAGATCCCGGCGGTCCGATCTCCCTTCCGGCGTTGGTGGTGTCGACCACCTCCCCTCCGGCGATGGTAAGCCCCCTTTCTTCTTATTTTATATATATATATTTATATTTATTTAATTTCTGTTTTTATTATTATTATTATTATTATTATGATTATTATTATTATTATATATTTATTTAATTTCTGAATTCTTATTATTAATATCATTAATATATTTATTTATATTTATTTATTATTCTGTTTTAATATTAATTTTATATTTATTATTGTTATTTTCATATTTTTTATTTTTATTTTTATTATCATTATTATTATTATATATATATATATATATTTATTTAATTTCTGTTTATTAATATTATTAATATTATTAATATTATTATTATTATTATTATTATTATTATTATTATTATTATTATTATTAATATTGTTATTATTATTATTATATAATGATTGTTAATTAATTATTATTATTTGATTATTATTAGTGTTATTGTTAATTGTAAATATTATTTGTCTTATTGTTATTTTCATTGGTTTTCATCACCATAATTGTTATTTACATGCATTAATCTCATTTTTTTCACCACACCAAATTAATTATCAATCTATTTAATCATTTATTAAATTCATTTAATCATTCATTAAACCATATATTTATTCATTCATTTATTTCTTATTTTATTTAATTTAGTTAATTATTGATTTTAATTTATTTTATTTTATTCAATTATTCACTTACGTGTTTATTTATTTATTCAATTATTTATTTATTCATTACTAATTGCTATTATTGTCTTGTCACGACCGTAACCCCGAGAGTGGCAAGTGCAACTCATTCGAGGAGCACAGTCGAGATGAGTAGTTTAATATTTATTATTTATTTATTTAGAAGCATGTAATTATTATTTTATATTATTTTATTTATTTGTGATCTGTAATAATAAAACGATTTTCGACCGCTCTAAAACGAACCACTACACAAATGTTTTCTACTAAATAAAATGTTTGCTAAATAAAACTGGACCAATGTCCTATTTTTACCCAATAAAACCATCATATAAAAATCGTTTTTCCATAATGAACACATGCAGGGACCAAAGTCCTTAAAGTAAATGAATAACCCGTTTTATGCATGTATCGCACATTTATAAGCGAGGGTTGTATTCTGCTCTTAGTATTATTGTAAATTTATTTTATGCTTTAATGCTATTTTATTTTATGTTTTTAAATGGATGAATGCGCTTTAATTAAATTACATCGTGTGGAGAGAGAGTGAACTAATAGACTCAAAACCGAATTGTAAAATCAATCAAGGTACGAATAAATGAGAAGTTCCGAACCCATCTCTGGTCTTTGGGCTCAAAGAGGCGAGAGACCCATTTTAATGGGATCTCCAAGACACCTCTTGTGTCACGAGACTTAGATGTTAATCCTAGGCTCCTTGGGGAGAGAGGTTTACCCTCCAAGACCCCCTTGGTTGGCCCAAAATGGATAAAAGCACAGTCTTAGGCTCTCCGAGGCGAGAGAAACTTTCCCAATGTTCTATTGGGTGGCGACTCCATGAAACCTCCTTGTTGCCCAAAATAGACGCACTTGCAATTCATTGCAAGCTGTCAATGGACCCTCAAATGCCCCGATCGTCCTAGAGCGGGCGGTCATACGGGTGGCCAGCGGGGATCCTATCCTCAAATGCCCCGATCCTATGCTAGTTTGGTCCCTTTATTAGCCCCGGTGCGTTCCCGAAGCACGACCCTATTTTCACTCAATTTAGGGAAGTGTTAAGGATAATCACCAGCCCAAGCCTCGTACTATCAAGGTATATCAAATAGTGACCCGATCGGTCATTACGCTCGTGATGAGCTAGGCCTGTTGGCAGGGACCATGCTTGGGTAGCCCTAAAATAACACCACCCATGACTGAAGCCCATGTAATGGCACTAGAAACTTCCACTAGGTGACATGTACCATAATATCGTGCTTGCTATTTGGGCTGTCATATATTGAACAAAATCAATCAAATTAAATGGTTTTCATCAAAGGCTTTTATGCCCGGTGAGCCCATCTTGATTTAATCGAATTGTTTAAATATATAATGGCCAAACATCCATGCGCATGTGCTTTAAATTAAGAGCTGTTATGCTGCCGGTTTTTCACCGCGCACTATACGTGTCCATTGGGTTTCCTGTTAACCCTTGGATAAAGCCCACCTAGAAAAGAGACCGCACGACCCCGTGTGTGGGAGAAATAAGGTTGGAAGGATCCATCTGCTTGCATGTGGCTGTGAATGCTGCACAACATGCGCATACATCACATTTCATTCATGTCAAAAATAAATAAATAATCAAAAAAATATAAAATATAAAATATAAAAAATAAAAAATACATTTCATATTGTGTATATATCCTTTTGCCTACATATTATTTTTCACATACATATACCATCATGTATATAATTTTTTCATGCATTGAATCATATCATTGTAATTTATTAACCTTTCACTCATCAAAGACCATCTGCACGGTTCACGATCATGCGTTGTATATTGTCATCCATGCATCATTCTAACAATTTTAAATTTTTAGCCATCATAGATTCGTCCAAGTGGATTAGAGGACCTGACGGTCGACTAATAAGAACGGATTAGCCCTTTGGATTGCTGGAATTAGTGCTCAATTGGGATTCTGAGTCACTCTCAACATCTGGTGAATCATCCTCGATGGCAGAAGAGACCGAAGCTCTAACCACTCAAGACATTGCCAAGAGACTGGAAGATTTCGAGCGGAGGATGTTAGAAATAATGGGCGCTATGGCCGAGAGGGTTGCTCCTCCTCCTGCCCCACAAGCACCTATTGCTCCACAAACACCTGTGCTAGCAAAAATGAGAAGAAGACTATGTTCTAGATGCTTTGTTCTTTTATTCTAAGAACTTCTTATGGCAGTCTTTGCAATTTCGATATGATGAACAATGTTTTTGCGTACTTGTATATTATTTCTGATGATTTCATTTCTTATGATCATGATACATTCATTCATTTTAACATTAATTTAATTAATACTACTGTATTTAATCTTGGAACTTTGGAAAATCCAAGAAAAATCTTGATAGCATCTGATATAACTCCTGTAGAGAGGGAAATTCAGAGTGAAAATAAAAATAAGAAAGAAAAACTAGTTGCAATTAGGAGATTGGATGAAAACTCACTAAGAGCACTAGAACCTTTCTGATTACCCGTTGAAGCGACCCCTGGATAAGGCTGAATCTAGAAAATGATTTAGGCACTATTTCTTTGCATAGCTCTCTAAATGACTATTTCCTACCCTTATTCTGCAACCGCTTGCTAGCCCGTTGAGACTTTATGCTGGTATGCTAAATGCATGCCAATTTTGTTGTTACACACATTAAAACTATCCACTCGCCTAAAATGATTTTGGCTTCCCCTTAGAAGAGTGGCCGCTCTAAAAAGGATGGATGTACGTTTGAACAATTTTTTGGGTTATCAAAAATTGCCTTGGTAAGGGCGAGTTTACACTTTGAAAAAAGGTTTAGTCGTGCATAAAAGGCATGTGCTCAAAAAAAAAAAGAAAAAAAAAAAGAGAAGAAAAATCAGAAAAAAGAAGAAAATAAAGGCCGAAAAAAAACAAAAAAAAGAAAAAACAAGAAAAAAGAAAGAAGACGAAAAAAGAGAGCTCAAAATAGTAACCAATTGACTAGTTTCAATAATTACCCTTTTATTGTTATTATGATCTCAAGGAGCTAAAATGTTACCGAGCCCAAATTCAAAAAAATCCTTTGTATATGTGACTGAACTGAGAACGGTTCATCCATCAGTCGAGAAAATATTGTGGCCATTTTTCTCTAGTGACTTGATCTTTCTTTGACAGCCATCTACCTAAGCCTGACATTACAACCAAAGTAAGACCTCTTGATTTTGGGTTCAGTTTTATCCAATTAGCGGAGATGACCTTCTAAAAAGGTTTGGTACGTAAGAAGAGGCCTATGGTATTTCTTGAGCTTCAAGCGAGAAGCCACGAGTGCATTCATGCATTCGAGTTAAGTCTTGTCTCCGACGTTGCTTCTAGAATTCGCATTCAAAAAATAAAATAAGAGCAGAGAGAAAATATTCAAATCGTGAAAAAAGGAGGCTGATTGATGACAGGAGTTTGATGCTTTCAAGATCCATCCCGAGATTAGATGAGGTTTTGTATCTTGAGATTAATACCAAATAATGATCATGTGTTATGAAATCAAATTGAAATACGTGCATTTATATAATGATATTGATGTAACCAGAACAGTTCATCTTGTATACTCAAAGCTAATGTCTATCCGCTGCTGCTCTCATCATTCAAGCATGCCAATCAACTAATCATGTTGTCAACTGTGAAGCCAGTGTCTACAGTTGTGCTTCATGACAGGAATCAAGCCTGTGCAACTGTGATTTGAGGCACAAGCACATGACAGTCACACCCGAAAGAACTTTGGTAACAATTTCAGCCTCTCTGCAAAAAAAAAAAAAAAAAAACAAAAACAAAAACAAAAGAGAAAAGGTTGTTAGAGATGAAAACCGTAATTAACGCTCTAAGCAAAAGTTAGGCCAAAAGGGCAGGGTGAAAACCTGGAGACAGGCAGTCTGTCCTAAAAAAAAAAAAAAAGCCGCTGGATTGGGTTGGGTCCCTTCCAGGCAAAAATAAGGCATAGGGTCATGTGAAAATCCGAAAGGACGCATTTCCCGCCAAGAAAAGCTAGTGTGAAAATCCACAAGGGACGCACTACCTTAAAATAATGACTACAGGTTTAGGACGAGAACCTCATGATCCCCAAAGAGCATGAAATTCAAAGGCAATTCCAGAAGGCACTGATCTTACTGCAAATTGCAATCAAATCGGTTGTTGCCTCCAAATCCAATTAGAGGAATTTTTATACTGCATTGCTGCATACATACGCATCTCACGTGCATGTTCACAATTTTTTCTGCATATTTGCCTTTCTAAGTCTTACAGAAAAAGAGACTCGATGCGGACACCGGCAGAAACCGAGTGACGACATCATTCCATCCATCAATCAAGACAATCAACCCAAGACCTCTCAGGGGGCAGATCTCAACCAAAGACCTCTCAGGGGGCACACAATCAATCTAAGACCTCTGAGGAGGCAAATCCCGAAGTCCTTTGAGGAGGCAAACCCTAAAGCCCTCTGAGGAGGCAAATCTTGAAGTCCTCTGAGGAGACAAATCTTGAAGTCCTTTGAGGAGGCAAATCTTGAAGCCCTCTGAGGAGGCAAATCTTGAAGACCTCTGAGGAGGCAAATCTTGAAGTCCTTTGAGGAGGCAAATCATGAAGTCCTTTGAGGAGGCAAAACATGAAGACCTCTGAGGAGGCAAATCCTGAAGTCCTTTGAGGAGGCAAATCCCAAAGTCCTCTGAGAAGGCAAATCTTGAAACCCTCTGAGGAGGCAAATCATGAAGTCTGTAACACCCCCTTCCCATATGTAGGCGATCCCATCCGATAAGGAGTGAGATACCGTATGAGTCAAGGTGTCACCAAACAATAGCAAAGCAAAACATACATCTATTCATAACATACATTCAGGAATACAGAATAATTAAAAACTTTACATGCAGAAGGCAAAAGCTGATCATGCATTACTATAATAAACTATTACAATAATGATCTGATCAGCTAACTGAAACAAAATAATATTACATATACAAAATAGAGATACAAAAGCGGAAGCTGATACAAAACTGATACATGAGAGTTATATACAAAAAGAAACAACAACTAATACAAAATTAAGCCCTACACTAAACTCTTCTGTGTTGGCGTGACGACGGCGACTCTCTCAAAGCAAAACTCCTTCCGCACCTGCACGGGTAAAAACACCGTGCTAAGCGATAAACGCTTAGTGGGGAAACAAACATAATTAATGGACGGCCATTCACAATGGTCGTCAAGGCATAACACATTCACCATGGCAGAATGCAAAGGCTATATATAATCCATATAAACATGCTCATATTTAAAAGCCATAAAATCATTATCTCATAATCATATCCATTACAGAATAATCCAACATGCATTTCATCAATAAACTCATTCAGATAATCCAATTCATAGCCAGATCAGATCAGAACAATTCCATTAACATGTAAAGAACACCTGCTGACTCTAGATAGTGGATAACGAGTGTACTGAAGGTACCTTACGGGTACGAATCGAATACTGAGGGTACCTCACAGGTACAAGTCAAAAGTCATTCATTTTATCAAAGCATAATATTTTATACTGAGGGGATCTTAAACAAGATCCTAATACTGAAGGGTTCGCGAGGAACCAGACGGGGACCGGATCGGGGTCCAAACTGAACTGAGGGCTGCAGCTAAAAAACTCTATTAGGCATGCCTAACTATCCACTTACTTGACTCTAGCAGGTTATGCATCATTCAAATCACATTTCAGAATACGGAATATAATTCATCAGAAAATCATGATATCATTCAAATCAAAGGATAAGAAGGTATGACATACATCATACAGCAGTATAAGTCCATTCGAAATAAACACCAAATTCATTTCTGAGTAAAAAGTCGGGAAATTTCGGAAAAATGGTTGAACGGGGTAACGGGTGAGGTTGGCTGGTCACGAGACGTGACTGTGGGTCACGCCTCGTGACTTGCTTCGTCCCTCGCAGATCACACGACGTGCCTCGGCTGGTCACGCCTTCGCTCTTGCCGGTCACGAGTCGTGACTGGGCGTCACGTCTCGTGACTGGCTTCTTTGAGACAGGTCACGCGTGATTGTCTCCTATGACTCTCCCTCAGGCCGGTCACGAGTCGTGACTGAGAGTCACGTCTCGTGACTGGCTTCCTCGGCTGGTCAAAAGTTGTGACAGGTAGTCACAACTCGTGACTGGTATCATCCAAGCAGGTCTCGAGTCGTGACATAAAGTCACATCTCGTGACTTGCCTCTTTCTTTGGCTAGTCACGCGACAGACAACAAAATGGGAATTTCTATACAGTAACCCGATTTTCCAGAATTTTCCAGATCTCAGTATCAGTCCCAAATTTGATTCAAAACAAATCAAACCTGACCTTACCTTCTGGAAAACATCCCAAACAATATAAGCAACAAATATCCAACCCAGTTTCAACATTTAATCAACCATATCAGGAATATATGCAGTCAAGTTCATCAAGAACATAAACCCTAGAAATTTACAGTAAACTCAAAATCACACAAATCACAATCAATAATTCCCAAACCTGAAATCTAAGCTTCTATCACTTAGCTCCACTAGGTCCAGCAACCTATTTACCCTTTGGATCACGAGGAGCTTCAGCTAGAACACAAACACAGCAATGCAACCCTAAGTTAAACCTAAACTCAAGGAAGAAGAAGATGAAAATTACAGAAAGACAAAGACAAAGATACATACTAACCAATTTAGAAGATGCAAGGAGAGATTAACTCCACCAATTCAAGCTTGAATCAAAACCACAACTCTTAGAGTAAAGAAAATGAAGAAGGAGAAGGTGAGTGAAGAAGAAAACGTAAATCTGACTATTTCCTTTCTTTCATTCCCTTTTCTTTTTCTTTTCTTTGCCCTAAGCATGTGTCCAATTCCTATTGGTGAAGCTAACCACTCACACCAAACTAAAATACACTACACACACTCAACTCACTCCTAATTAAAACACCCTACAATGGTATAAGCAAGTGCACACAAATGTAACTCAATTAATTCACACCTTAATGCCATGTATGCACCCACGTACTAACAAAACCCCAAAAACATACATTCGAACACATGCGAATGCTTACACATACAGACAGACAGACAGGCTCATTCTACTAGGGGGCAAACGGGGTGTGACAAAGTCCTTCGAGGAGGCAAAACATAAAGACCTCTGAGGAGGCAAATCCTGAAGTCCTTTGAGGAGGCAAATCCTGAAGTCCTTTGAGTCCTTTGAGGAGGCAAATCCTGAAGTCCTTTGAGGAGGCAAATCCCGAAGACCTCTGAGGAGGCAAACTTTGAAGTCCTTTGAGGAGGCAAATCTTGAAGTCCTTTGAGGAGGCAAATTTTGAAGACCTCAGAGGAGGCAAATCCCGAAGACCTCTGAGGAGGCAAACTTTGAAGTCCTTTGAGGAGGCAAATCTTGAAGTCCTTTGAGGAGGCAAATTTTAAAGACCTCTGAGGAGGCAAATCCCGAAGACCTCTGAGGAGGCAAATCTTGAAGTTCTTTGAGGAGGCAAAACATGAAGTCCTTTGAGGAGGCAAATCTTGAAGTCCTCTGAGGAGGCAAATCTTCAAGTCCTCTGAGGAGGCAAAACCTCAAAGCCCTCTGAGGAGGCAAATCTCGAAGCCCTCTGAGGAGGCAAATCTCGAAGCCCTCTGAGGAGGCATCTCTTTATCCGACTCTCGGCAAGAAGGCAAGGTCTCCGCTAGTGGTATGTAATCCCCTCTCTCCTCCTCTTTGAATTTTGGCTCACCTAGGTGTCTACCACTAGCTTTGCCAAAATTGGGCGCAACTGTAGGCACCGGGTCCCAAGTCCGGCATAAAATGAAAATGGTGATTTTTTGATCCTTGATTATTCCCTCCGAAAAAAATAAATATAAATATGTGTGTGTGAAATTAAATTAGTTAATGTTGTTAGTTACTTGAGTAATTAATATTATTGTGTGATTAAAGTGCATGTAAAATTAAAGTTTAAAGTGTATAATTAATTAGATAAAATATATATATATATATATATATATATATATGTGATAATTTAAATGGATTAAATGGTGTAATGTTTAATTAATTAGATAAATTATATATTAAGTAGATTAATTTTATCAATGTGTAATGTATGTAATGTTTAATTAATTAATGTATTAATGTGTAATGTGTAATTGATGTATAATGTTTGATTAAATTAGTATGTGTGTGTATTAATTTGAATTAAGTGAGATTAATTAAAAGGAAGAAAAGGAGGGAATTAATGAGGAAATTACTTGGATGACCCTTAGCCCTAATTTGAGGGTATAAAAAGAAGAAGATGAAGAATGAGAAGAGGGGCTCGGCAGATCAAGAAAGAAGAAAAGAAAGGAAAAGAAAAAGAAAGAAAAAGAAAAGAAAGAGAGAGCAAGAGGGAGCCGGCCAAAGAAACAAAGAAAGAAAAGAAAAAGAAAGGGAAAAAGAAAGTGAAAAGAAAGAAAAGGAAAGCGAAAAGCAAAGAAGAGGAGAGAAGAGAGGGACAACCAACCAACGACGCCGGCGCCAAAGAGGAAAGAAGAAAAGAGGAAGAAAGAAAGGAGGCTGCCGGTGCTACCCTCGAAGGCGGAAGAGGCCACGCGCGGCGGCGCTGCGATCGTCGTGGCCGGGCGATCAGATTGGCAGCTACCTCCTCCTCCCACTCGCCGGCGGGAAGCACACCGGCGTGAAGAGGATCCGCAGCTTCCGACGGCGTTTCCGTCCAGCTCAACCGGCATTCCGGCGCGTGACCCACTCCGGCGAGATCCCGGCGGTCCGATCTCCCTTCCGGCGTTGGTGGTGTCGACCACCTCCCCTCCGGCGACGGTAAGCCCCATTTCTTCTTATTATTATATATATATATTTTTATATTTATTCAATTTCTGTTATTATTATTATTATATATTTATTTAATTTCTGAATTCTTATTATTAATATTATTAATATATTTATTTATATTTATTTATTATTCTGTTTTAATATTATTTTTATATTTATTATTGTTATTTTCATATTTATTTATTTTTATTTTTATTATCATTATTATTATTATATATATATTTATTTATTTAATTTCTGTTTATTAATATTATTATAATTATAATTATAATTATTATTATTATTATTATTATTATTATTATTATTAATATTGTTATTATTATTATTATATAATGATTGTTAATTAATTATTATTATTTGATTATTATTAGTGTTATTGTTAATTGTAAATATTATTTGTCTTATTCTTATTTTCATTGGTTTTCATCACCATAATTGTTATTTACATGCATTAATCTCATTTTTTTCACCACACCAAATTAATTATCAATCTATTTAATCATTTATTAAATTCATTTAATCATTCATTAAACCATATATTTATTCATTCATTTATTTCTTATTTTATTTAATTTAGTTAATTATTGATTTTAATTTATTTTATTTTATTCAATTATTCACTTACGTGTTTATTTATTTATTCAATTATTTATTTATTCATTACTAATTGCTATTATTGTCCTGTCACGACCATAACCCCGAGAGTGGCAAGTGCAACTCGTTCGAGGAGCACAGTCGAGATGAGTAGTTTAATATTTATTATTTATTTATTTAGAAGCATGTAATTATTATTTTATATTATTTTATTTATTTGTGATCTGTA
Source organism: Excoecaria cochinchinensis (assembly GCA_947683425.1). NCBI lineage: Eukaryota > Viridiplantae > Streptophyta > Magnoliopsida > Malpighiales > Euphorbiaceae > Excoecaria > Excoecaria cochinchinensis. Next base: position 17,883 of record CANTUQ010000205.1, read on the forward strand.
ATAATAAAATGATTTTCGATCGCTCTAAAGAGAACCACTACACAAATGTTTTCTACTAAATAAAATGTTTGCTAAATAAAACTGGACCAATATCCTATTTTTACCCAATAAAACCATCACATAAAAATCGTTTTCCATAATGAACACATGCGGGGACCAAAGTCCTCAAAGTAAATGAATAACCCGTTTTATGCATGTATCGCACATTAACAAGCGAGAGTTGTATTCTGCTCTTAGTATTATTGTAAATTTATTTTATGCTTTAATGCTATTTTATTTTATGTTTTTAAATGGATGAATGCGCTTTAATTAAATTACATAGTGTGGAGAGAGAGCGAACTAATAGACTCAAAACCGAATTGTAAAATCAATCAAGGTACGAATAAATGAGAAGTTCCGAACCCATCTCTGGTCTTTGGGCTCAAAGAGGCGAGAGACCCATTTTAATGGGATCTCCAAAACACCTCTTGTGTCACGAGACTTAGACTTTAATCCTAGGCTCCTTGGGGAGAGAGGTTTACCCTCCAAGACCCACTTGGTTGGCCCAAAATGGATAAAAGCACAGTCTTAGGCTCTCCGAGGCGAGAGAAACTTTCCCAATGTTCTATTGGGTGGAGACTCCATGAAACCTACTTGTTGCCCAAAATAGACGCACTTGCAATTCATTGCAAGCTGTCAACGGACCCTCAAATGCCCCGATCGCCCTAGAACGGGCGGTCGTTCGGGCAGCCCGCGGGGATCCGGCGCGCGTCACACGGACCCTTCCCTCTAAGTCATGTACACAATAACATATACAGAAGATTGTGTGTGCGTATGGAATCATGGGTATGAAATATACACATAAAACTATATACACGAGACATAAGCAAAGGATTAGTGTACAAGAATTGTGTGTACAACCATAAGTGTAATGGACTAAATGCACATGATATGCAGGGCAATATGCAAAAGATTTATGCATGTGAGATGCGAAAATGGATAGACCACATCCCAGGTGGTTAAGGGATTCGTTGAGGGTACTGCTCAGCTGCTCACATTGTCTGATGCCCCCAAGGATCTAGAAAAGCATTGTCTTGGCTTTATGGTCTCGAACCCCTAATATTTTCAAAGAGAACTGCCTCGTGCGCATCTTTGCCCCCCGGTCAATGAGCATTTTTCCTCCAGCACTCTGAATCAAGTTCTGCATTATACGACACCTGTCTAAAGGGAAGTCATTTCGAGTAATGCTGCCTTATTGCTTCGGGCTTCAAAAGTCATTATTTTAAAGGAAGTGCGTCCCTTGTGGATTTTCACACTAGCTTTTCTTAGCGGGAAATGCGTCCCTTTATGGATTTTCACATAACCCTATGCCTAACTTTTGCCTGGAATGGAACCAACCCACTCCAGCGGCTTTTTCTTCATTTTTTTTTGAAGGACAGACTGCCTGTTCCCAGGTTTTCACCTTGCCCTTTGGCCTAACTTTTGCTTAGCGAGCCAGTCATGGTTTTCATCTCTAACGGCCTTCTTCTTTCTTTGTCTTTTTTTTTTTTGTCATTTAAGGGGTAGGAGGATGATTTGTCACATAAAAAATCATTATTGTTGCTTTGATAATTGCTCCAAGGTATGTCCTTATGCCTGCAACAGGTTTCTCTTAACCCTCTAATTGCATGTTTATGCCTAACTTATGCATGCACTTCTATCTATAGGCACCATATAGCAATAAGAATGACCATGACTAGACATGTGATACAAAAGCACTAGTTTTACTTAGTTTCAATGAGTAACAACTTAGGTGCACCCAATCTCCTGTTATCAATCAGCCCTCTCGGGTTTTCTTGATTGAATATTTTCTCTCAAGCCTCTAATTTTTTGCCCAGGATGCCTTTTTTCGGTTTTCATCCTGACGAGGCACCCAATTTTAGCAAGGCCGCCTTTTTTAGGTTTTCGACCCGTGGGGCTTTTATTCTCTTCTTTTGATTTTTAGCCCTTAACCCTGGACCCTCTTGAGTCTATCAACATTGATCGGTTCTATCCGTTACTGCTCTCTTGGATAACAATCTCTGGAAGACAAAGGGACCTTCTCACACTGGCCCAAATTTACTTCGTGTGTCTGGAACACATGGTCTCATTTGCTTGACAATTGAATCTCCCTCCTTCATCAGATGCTTTCTGGCTGTCTTTCCAAATAATCAAGCAGAATGTTTCCCGATGGATCTGACCATGGGGATAATCCCATGACTTGTCCTTGTCTGACTTGTGCAATTGTTGCTTTCGTTGTTGTGCTCTGTCGGCTTCCAAAATGTAGCCATGACTGTCCTTAAAGATTTGATCTTTACATCTGTCGGCCATACTGCTTCTGCCCCCTGTGTCGAGGAATAATAGATGACTCTTGTAGAGGTTCCAATGGTGGCTCTCCAGCCTCGAAGTGCAAAAGGGTCATTTATCTGCCCAATCCTTTTTCATGATCTTTTCTACCAGCATTAAACCATTCATATAGGTCGTGCAAATTTTGGCTTGGATTTCTTCCGTCTCTTAGCTCCTTCCTCATTCATCAACGTGTTGCTTGTATAGTATACCCTTCATGCAGATAAAATAGGTAGATGGTTTGCAGATCAGCATTTTGGTCCTTTTCCTTTTGGCAACCAAGAAGAATGGTAGGATACGGACATGCACAAATCAACAGGATTTGGGCAAAGCTTGCCCCCAAGATGTTTTCCTTCTATCTTTTTTATTTCCTTCTTCTTCTTTTTTTTGTGGTTTTTTTTTTCTTTTTTTTTTGTTCTTTTTTCGAGGATAAGCTTTTTCCTAATCCTGATAGTTTACACATACACGTACCCCTTCTCTTCTTGACTTAGGACAGCATTGACCAACTAATTTTGGTTTTGAACTCCGACCAAAAATTTTAGCTTCATCTATGCTTGTGGATTTTTCCTTTTGCCCTTTCCTGCCCCCTCTGGCCTGGGTCTTATGAGCTTCTACTTGATTGGTCCATGATTGGGGTATGTTGGAATGGTGTGTTTGACAACTTTATGATTATCTCTTGGCATGTCTTCATGGGTCCAGGCAAAGACTTCTTCAGACATTTTTGCTTTAATTCTCTCAAATTTTATCTCACTTCAGGAGTCAAATTGGGTGCAACCAAGATTACTATTTATTGAAACTAAATGAAATGGTGTTTTAAACCAATGCCTTAATCATGATTATTATTTATGCTTGATGCAATAAGATATAAAAATGCATATATAAGCAAATCCCATATTATTAAAGCAGAAAAGATAAACAAGTAAATAGTTCAGGAATACACTTTAGAAAATGAAAAGCATTATAACAACTCTAATCCTTTCTTTCTCCATCCAAGCCAGGCACCAATTCTTGAATGCGATCTCTCATAGGGCGATAATAGTCTGTCCGATGCCCTGTGTACTGGTGATACGCACAATACCAGTCTGTTCTATGCCTCGGTTTTCCCTGACTTGGGGCAGGCCTAGCTGGCAAGGGTTGCAACTTCCCTTCCTTGATGAGACGAGTGAAGTGCCAAGATAGAGGCTTGCCCGAGATGGTGAGGTGTTTAGGAGTCATTCCGGTGGTTGAGACCTCTGTTGCCTTGGTATTACCCCCATTGCCATTGTTGTTTCCCAAGGTCAGGTTTGCAGATTTAGCCATTTTATCCAGATGCTCAGCCTCAGCTTCAATGGCTATATCTTTTAAGGACTCCCAGTCCTTCAGCCCCTTCATCTTTAACCCATCTTTCAAGTATGGGCTGGCATTCCTAATAAACAGCCTGATCTGGTCTAGAGTACCCGGCCTCTTCTTCATCTCCATTACCCGGTTCCTCCATCCGGTCAAGTACTCATAGAATGACTCATTCGACTTTTGTTGTATTAACTTTAGATCTTTCAGAGTGACCTCCATCCTTGTACTATGGTCATATTGCTGGAGGAACTCCTCCGTCAGTAGATCCCAATCTTCTTTTATTCTCCTATCCAGTCCGTGATACCAGCCCACCGCAGGTCCTATCAAACTTAAACAGAAGTATTCCACCTTCTACCTCTTTATTAACGTAGTACCCTTCATTATCAAAGAGTACTGCTTGATGTGTGCATTGGGGTCCATTGTGCCCATCAAATTTTGGGACATCAGGCATCTTGAAGTTCAGAGGGATTAGATCCTCCCCATCCAGTTCTTTGTCTTCGGGGTTCATTCCTCGACCCCTTGTCAACTTCTTAGCCATTGCCTCAAACTTTTCTTCCATCTTCTTCCAGATGGTATCATTCATTTGGGGTACTTTCCTTCTAACTAACAGGGGTTCTCCAAATTCATCCCCTTCTAGGTCCTCTTCCATTTTATGGGTTACTCCTCTCTTTTGCCCTCCTGATGTGGTAGCCTCTAGGTCCACTGGTGGTGGACGTACATCCTCTGGCTGATCCTCTCTGGCCTCCTCCTGTTCATTTTATCTCATGGAAGGAGGCGCCAGGTTCTATGGTGCAGCTGGTTGAGCCATTGCGACCATCATGGCCATCATCCGGTTCTCGAATTCTTCTAACCTTCGACCCACTTTTTCAGCTATCAAGGCCTTGGTAGCATCTGCCTCCCTCGATGAATCGGCCATTTTTAAAGATTCTCTGAATGCCTATTGATTGCACTTCACTTGATTGTGGTTGCTCAATCAAAACCCTCTGATAATGCGACTGTCAGAAACCCTAACCAGCTAGGAAAGTGGTCTTTGATGGCTGAAAAGTTTAAAGAGTTAGAGTGATGCATGAATAATACGCAATGCATGGTCGTGCTGTGTGCTGTGTAACAAAAATGGTATACAATGGCTAAAAGAGATTACAATGATACATGTGAGACATGTGAAAAATTATACACAAGACAATATATACATGTAATAATTTTATGCAAAGAAAAGGATGTATACATGTAGAAGAAATACAGAAATTTATTTGTGCATGACTGACATGAATATGCTATGCATCATCCATAACCACATGCAAGCAAATAGATCCTTCTAACCTTATTGCCCCCGCACACGAGGTTGTGCGGTCTCTGTCCTAGGTGGGCTTGATCCATGTGTTAACAGGGAACCCAATGGACGCGCATGGTGCACGGTGAAAAACCGGCAGCATAAGCTCTCTTAGCTAATATGCATATGCATGGCTTTTGACCATCATGTATTTAGGCAGCCCGAATAAGTTGACATGGACCTATTGAGGCATGAAAGCCTTTGATTAGGTGACCAATCAGATTATTTGGGTTTGTCCAATATAAAATGATCCTTGTAGCAAGGAATTAGGGTTCATACCACCTAGGGAAAGTATCTATTGCCATTATATGAGCTTTAGTCAAAGGTGGTGTTGCTTTAGGGCTACCCAAGCATGGTCCCTGCCAATGGGTCTAGCTCATCACGAGCGTAACGACCGATTGGGTCAACCATTTAATATACCATGATGGTACGAGGCTTGGGCTGGTGATTATCCTTAACACTTTCCTACATTGAGTGAACGTAGGGTCGCGCTTCAGGAACGCACTGGGGCTGAATAAGGGACCAAACTAGCGTAGATATAAAGCTCTAATGACATGCAATGCAGTTTTGAAAGAAGGTGAAATTTTTAAATTAAAACTCAATTATAACTTTTAATCAAGGTACTTTCAAATCGAAGTCTCGAATAAGTCCCCAGCGGAGTCGCCAATGTGATGCGCGCCAAACCTCGTGGCCTCCCGAGGGCCCGCTTTAGGGCGATCAGGAGAGGTTCATAAAACTTGTAAGGTATTAATAAGTGCGTCTATTTTGGGTAACAATGAGGTTTCTTGGAGTCACCACCCAATAGAACATTGGGAAAGGTCGTCTAGCCTCAGCGAGCCTAAGACGGCGCATACATATCCATCTTGGGCTAGCCAGAGAGATTTTGGAGGCCTCAGCCTCTACCCCCTTAGAGCCTAAGATTTTAAATTTAAGTCTTTTGGTGAGACTCAAGAGGTGTCTTGGAAGTCCTAGAACTCTCGCCTCATTGAGCCCCAAAGACCAGAGTGAGTTCGGGACTTCTCATCTATTTGTACCTTGATCAATATTATGATTAAGTTTTCAATTTATTATTTCATCAACTTTCCACATGATGCAATTAATTAAGGTGCAATCATTCACGTTAAAAGCAATAAATAAAGCATTATTGAAATAAACATCCTCAAAATAAATTACAATAAAACTAGGGGCGGAATACAACCCACATTCTAAATAAAATACAAAACATGCATAAAATGGGATATTCATTAATGATGAGGATATTGGTCCTCGCATGCGTATTTATAATAAAATAATTTTGATGTGATGATTTTATTTTGGATAGAGAAAATTGGGACATTGGTCCCATTCTTATTTAGGAAAAATTCCAAATTAATTAATAAAAATGCTTTGTGATTTTTTCTCTAGCGCCTAAAATAAACAAATTTATAGTAAAATTACATAGCAAAATAAATGGAAAAGCAAAATGAATAAAATATCACAAATAAAGCAAATAAATACTTGATCCCAAACGAGCCTTCTGAATCTTCCCGTGTGCTCGGAAAAATGCCCAAGAAGGAAAATGAGATGTGAAATAAAAATAAAATACAAATAGAATAATGTTAGTAATTGAATCAATTAAAATCAATTAAATATAAAAATAAATGATAAGATAAAATAAAATGAGATAAAATGAAATGATATCAAAATCATAAATGAATTAAAATGTTACCAATTTAAAGTAAATGAGAAAAATGTGTAATGAACAACAAATGGATTAAAAGATGTAATTGGAATAAAATACAACATGTTAATTAATGTGTAAAAATATGAACATGATAATAGCGAAAATAAATAAGTGAACAAAATATTAAATATGTGATAATGACAATGGAAAAGAATAAAAAATGATTAAATAAATGACATAATTAATTAAATATGTTCACAAATGATATAAACCATTTACATGGCAAAAAGATCAATCAAAATGAATTAATTTAATTACATGTTAAAAATAATGATGAATTAAAGTGAAATAAATTAATTACATGTTAGGAATTAAAAGAAATCAATATTCACATGAATAAAATAAATGAATGAGAATAATAATAAAAATATACATGTTAATAAATAAAATAAAATAAATAAATAAATAACTAAAAATAATAAAAATGAATAAATTAAATAAGAACAAGAAGAACAAGCCCGGAATGTTTACCCTCAGAGTTTCGGATTCGATGAAGGCAAAAAGATGATTGATTTCCTTATTCTTGATTTGCAAGATTAGACTTGAATAATAAAAATGTTGAAATTTTATTCCAAGGAAAAATAGGCTTAAAAAATGATCAAAAATTCTTTAAGGACAAAGAATTAATTTCTTTGCCTAAAGAAATGATTCTGATAAAAAAGAATTTTTATTGATTAAGAGAATGAAAATGATGTCAAGAACAAACAATTATTTTGTTTGTTCCACAGAAAAAAAATCATTTATGAGAAAAAAATTTTTTTTTTCAGAAAATCAAATGAAAAAAATCGATTTTAGGAACAAATAATTATTTGTTTTGCCCCAAAATCCATTGTTCATAAAAAAAATGATTCAAAATAATAAAAAAGCTTAAAAAGTTTAATTGAAAACAAATAACAAATGAAAAAAATGAATTTTAAGAGCAAACAATTATTATGTTTGCCTTAAAATTCAATTGCATCAATAAATCTTCTTCTAAAAAGTGTTTAGAAGAAATTCTATTGGAAAAAATAACTAAAAAGATGAAATCAATTTTTTGTTGGGGGAAAAATCTGGAATTTTTCTTAGAGAAATTAAGGGGAAGAAGAGAAAAAGATTAAGAGCAATGTGATGCGCGCCAAACCTCGTGGCCTCCCGAGGGCCCGCTTTAGGGCGATCAGGAGAGGTTCATAAAACTTGTAAGGTATTAACAAGTGCGTCTATTTTGGGTAACAATGAGATTTCTTGGAGTCACCACCTAATAGAACATTGGGAAAGGTCGTCTAGCCTCAGCGAGCCTAAGACGGCGCATACATATCCATCTTGGGCTAGCCAGAGAGATTTTGGAGGCCTCAGCCTCTACCCCTTAGAGCCTAAGATTTTAAATTTAAGTCTTTTGGTGAGACTCAAGAGGTGTCTTGGAAGTCCTAGAACTCTCACCTCATTGAGCCCCAAAGACCAGAGTGAGTTCGGGACTTCTCATTTATTTGTACCTTGATCAATATTATGATTAAGTTTTGAATTTATTGTTTCATCAACTTTCCACATGATGCATTTAATTAAGGCGCAATCATTCACGTCAAAAGCAATAAATAAAGCATTATTAAAATAAACATTCTCAAAATAAATTACAATAAAACTAGGGGCGGAATACAACCCCCATTCCAAATCAAATACAAAATATGCATAAAACGGGATATTCATTAATGATGAGGACATTGGTCCTCGCATGCATAGTTATAATAAAACAATTTTTATGTGATGATTTTATTTTGGATAGAGAAAATTGGGACATTGGTCCCATTATTATTTAGGAAAAATTCCAAATGAATTAATAAAAATGCTTTGTGATTTTTTCTCTAGCGCATAAAATAAACAAATTTATAGGAAAATTACATAGCAAAATAAATGGAAAAACAAAATGAATAAAATATCACAAATAAAGCAAATAAAAACTTGATCCCAAACAAGACTTCTGAATCTTCCCGTGTGCTCGCAAAAATTCTCAAGAAGGAAAATGAGATGTGAAATAAAAATAAAACACAAATAGAATAATATTAGTAATTGAATCAATTAAAATCAATTAAATATAAAATAAATGATAAGATAAAATAAAATGAGATAAAATGAAATGATACCAAAATCATCAATGAATTAAAATGTTACCAATTTAAAGTAAATGAGAAAAAATGTGTAATGAACAACAAATGGATTAAAAGATGTAATTGGAATAAAATACAACATGTTAATTAATGTGTAAAAATATGAACATGATAATAGTGAAAATAAATAAGTGAACAAAATATTAAATATGTAATAATGACAATGGAAAAGAAAAAGAAATGATTAAATAAATGACATGATTAATTAAATATGTTCACAAATGATATAAACCACTTACATGGCAAAAAGATCAATCAAAATGAATTAATTTAATTACATGTTAAAAATAATGATGAATTAAAGTGAAATAAATTAATTACATGTTAGGAATTAAAAGAAATCAATATTCACATGAATAAAATAAATGAATGAGAATAATAATAAAAATATACATGTTAATAAATTAAATAAATAAAATAAATAAATAACTGAAAATAATAAAAAGGAATAAATTAAATATGAACAAAAAGAACATGAAGAAGAAGCCCGGAATGTTTACCCTCAGAGTTTCGGATTCGATGAAGGTAAAAAGATGATTGATTTCCTTATTCTTGATTTGCAAGATTAGACTTGAATAATAAAAATGTTGAAATTTTATTCCAAGGAAAAATAGGCTTAAAAAATGATCAAAAATTCTTTAAGGACAAAGAATTAATTTCTTTGCCTAAAGAAATGATTTTGATAAAAAAGGAATTTTATTGATTAAGAGAATGAAAATGATGTCAAGAACAAACAATTATTTTGTTTGTTCCAAAGAAAAAAAATCATTTATGAGAAAAAAATTATTTTTTTAGAAAATCAAATGAAAAAAATCGATTTTAGGAACAAACAATTATTTGTTTTGCCCCAAAATCCATTGTTCATAAAAAAAAAGATTCAAAATAATAAAAAACCTTAAAAAGTTTAATTGAAAACAAATAACAAATTAAAAAAAAAATGAATTTTAAGAGCAAACAATTATTATGTTTGCCTCAAAATTCAATTGCATCAATAAATCTTCTTCTAAAAAGTGTTTAGAAGAAATTCTATTAGAAAAAAGAACTAAAAAGATGAACTCAATTTTTTATTGGGGGAAAAATCTGGAATTTTTCTTAGAGAAATTAAGGGGAAGAAGAGAAAAAGATGAAGAGCAAAAAACCCTAGCCAAAATCCCCAAAAGAAAAATTCACCTTTTAGGTTTTCATCTCATTCTTTTTATACGAAGAAAATAGGAAAAATAAAATAATTAAAGGGATAAAATTTAATTAAATCAGATATTACCTATTTTAATTTTTAAAAATGGAAAAAATCCCTTAAAACCTTTAAAAAAGGGATAAAAAACTGATTTTTAGGTCCAAAAATCGGAAAAAAGGGGTATCAAACCTTTAGCGACAGCCAAAAGAGGAGGGAAGCCCGTCGCTATAGAGGGACGGGCTTCACGTAGCATCGCCTCTTAACACCCAGCGCGCTGCCGCAGGCGAGCCGCCGCGCCCGACACTCTTAATCCAAAATCTTTTTTTTTTTAAATTTAAAATTGACTAAAAATACTATAATTTTAAGTCCCCATTTTTCAAAATTAATTTTTAAAATATTTTTTATTATTTTTCAATTTTTCACTCCAAAATGCAAATTTTACAAGGAAATCATCACTTTTAACCTTTTTGCCTGTAGAAAAGCGTCTTATCATCATTGGGTAACTCTGATCTGGGCTACCTCAGGACCCGGTGTCTACACATACATTCATACATAATAACCATACATCATTACGGGGAAATTAAAACCTTCATAAGCATCAGAATAATCCATCATTACAATAGCAAAATTCGTTACAATAATGTTCGGATCAAAAGCCAGAATAAGATAATTACATATCCCAAAAGTATATAAATGCAGAAGCTTTACAAAATAATCTTATAAAGAGAGTTCCGATACAAAAGAATCAACATGCTATCAAAAATAAAGCCCTAACACTAATCCCTCTGTGTTGGGTTGACTGGCGACGACTCTCCCAAAAGAACACCATCCTCCGCACCTGCATGGATAAAACACTGTGCTAAGAAATAAACGCTTAGTGGGGAAACAAATAAGAGTATGGACAGCCATTCACAATGGTCGTTGAGGCATAACACATTGATAATGGTAAATGCAGATAATCATAGCAAGTAAATATACATTCTGGCATACAAAATCCATACTTTCGATAACATAAGCTCACATCCATACTCACATTCATAGTTACATTAACTGATCATTCATCTCTTTATCATACTTTGTAACACCCCGATACCCCCGTAGGAAGGATACAGGAGCGCTACCCCATGCTTACTCAAAAACATTCATACATATCAGCGAAAGCAGCAATAAAAATAATAAAATAATAAATTACACATCACTTATAAAATTACATACCGATCCTTGATTACATTTACTTAATACTTATACAAAATACAGAACGATATACAACCTTAAATCACAAACTACAGGAACTGAACAAAAATAAAACTCAAACTCCTAGTGGTCGACCCTACAGATGCGCGATGCGAACCGAACAAACCTGCCACCTACACGGGAAAATAGCCCGTGCTAAGCGATAACGCTTAGTGGGGAGGAACAACCACAACAGAAACCAGTACACTAAACAGGAATACAATAAGCCAGTCATAAACAAACACGTACATATACCGAAATACTTACCATGGCAACACACGAGATATCACATGCACGAAATACAAAAAAAATCATACCAGAATATAATCACTATCAAGTCACTTATTACTTAGAACACTGCACTACAGAACACTATACAATAATGTCTTGCATTAACATCTAAATGTAAAGATGTATCACAATACAGAATTCCCTCAATATTAGAGGACAGAGATATTTATATATATATATATATATATCATGAATCACTGTATGAGATCAGAATTGAAAAATAGAAATCACGAAGCGAATACTAATAATCACAATCACGCAATAAACAAACACTTCACTAAACCAATACTAAACTCTTCACACAATGGCCAGAATTTCAATGGTTGAGGATACGGGAATACAACACGGGAGACCGAAGCCTCAAAAATAGTTTTAATACCCGAAGGTAGCACGGGAGACTGGAGTCTCAAAACATTTTATCACTACACGGAGGATGACCATCTCAAAGGTCGGCCGCTTCGCCCAAACGGGGCGGACATAGGCAGCTGCACTCACTAACCTTTCTTAAGCATGCTTAATTATCCACTACCTTGACACTTCAGGCTTGACAACTCACACTCAATCACAACACTCACTACACAAGTCTTGAATCAAAACTCCAACATCACATTAATTCACTACAACGACACTAATATAAAAAGGTCAACAAGACATAAACTCAATCATGCACCATGCCATAGTGAGAAACCGTGCAAAGTAGAACAAAAGAATCACATTCAGAAAATAGGGCAGGTACGAAGGGCTTCTGTCGCAATCGCGACAGATGTCGCGCTCTCGACAGAACAAAGGGTACCTTATCGTGTGCTCGCGCCAAAAAGGCACGCTCGCGATGAAGCACTCTCGGCAGACTCACACAAAATCGAGCTCTGTCGCCACAGAGACCGGCTACTTCCTCCTCGTCCGCACGCTCAGCAGCATGCTCGCGTTGAGGATTTGTCCACCGAGCTCTCTGTCGCGCTCCTGACAACGTCGCGATCGCGACAGAGGGCTCTCCAAGAACAAGGGACCAAATTTGCACTCTGTCGCGCTCGCGACAATGTCGCGATCGCGACAGAACCCAAATTTGCCCAAAATCTTCATTTTTCCTGCTCTCCTACACACTCAACCTCCAAAACACTCATTCAATCATGCACAAACACTTACCTTGTTGCTCCCATGCATATAAAACATGCTCATGATCAAAATACATTTAACTTTACATCAACTTGGACAAGAATTCACAATTAATCATCAAGAATAAACACAAAGCACACTTTACCCAACACAACTATTTCACTCCAATTAACATGCCAATCACTACATTTAAATCATGTTAAACCCATACTCCAATAACTCACATATATACAATTACATATAAATTAACACTTAAGATCACTAATAACATGCAATCACACATTACATCTGATCCAAGGAAAAAATTAGGGAAAAACACTTCCAAATTTAGAACACAACAACAAAGCTCCCAAACCTCTTGTAGTCCTAAACCCCAGCTGATCTTCACTCTTGAACCTTCTCCTTGCCTTTTCTCTTCTTCTTGCCACTCGATTTTTGCACAAAACCCAGCCAAACACACTTAAGTCAAATCATAAAATTCACTCTTCAAAACCAGAAATCAAAGGAACAAGAAGGAGATGACGAAACCCCAACTCAAACTCAAGCACTTACCTTCAAGAACTCAGCTCAAAAACTCAGAAATCCTACTCAACGCTCATGGATAACACAAGAGAGAGGAGATGAAAGCAGAAAATGGGAGCAGAGAGAGAGGGAACGGGAAAACAAAGAACAAGAAAGAAGGGGCAGCTTCCACGTGAAGCTTCACAAAAATCTGCCTTCCCCTTACCTCTCTCCTACTTTTCCATTTAATGCTCACCTACCCTAGCCAAGTGTCACTCTCCTAATGGACCAAAATGACTTATCCACTCTTAGCACTATACACAAAACACACACAAGCATCTCTTACAATAATTATCTCCATGGCACCAAACTTAACTCACACCAAATAATTCCTTATAAGCCACTTACATCCAAGGCACCACACACACATGAACCACACAATAAAATCTCTTAATCCACTTACATCCTAACGCCATACACTACAAGCACACTTAATAATTCCTCCTCGTCACTTAATTAATTAATTCTTAACAAATAAGTCCTTTAATATCCAAATTTTTCTCTTACACCAATTACTGAAATACCCTTAATACCCCGACTTATCACGCAAATTCTGACTAGGCCCCTTTTTGGGTTGTTACATACTCATTCGGATATCCCATTCGTACAATCACAATAGAGCAAACAAAAGCGAACAGAACACCTGTTGACTCACAATAGTGGATAACGAGTATACGGACAATACCTTACGGGTACGAATCGAAAACCATTTCATTTTATCAATTACAAAACATTTTACTGAGAGGACCTTAAACAAGATCCAAATACTGAGGGGTTCGAGAGGAACCAAACGGGGACCTGATCGGGGTCCGTCCAAAAGGAACTGAGGCTGCAGCTTAAGACTCTATTAGGCATGCCTAACTATCCACTTACTTGACTCTAGCAGGTCATGCATCATTCAGATCATACTTCCAAGTGTAACACATAATTATACTCACATTCATAATAAGGAATCATAAATAAGGGGTTGATTTCACCCATGGTCACTTAACTTATCACTTATCGCGCAAAAGTAGCCGACTTTTTTTTTCTTACTTAAATGTCACTGAACTTTTAACATTATTGCACAAAAGTCATGTTGACCGGAATCCGGCGATGACTCTTGCCGGATTGATAAGTTCAACAAATGCTACATTTAAATTAATTTCACTCACGGTCACTAGACTTATCATTTATCTCGCAAAAGTAATTAACTTTTTTTTTTCAACTTAAATGTTACTGAACTTTTAACATTTTTGCAAAAAAGTCATCAATCCGGCAAGGGTCGTCGCCGGATTCCGGTCAACATGACTTTTGTGTAATAATGTTAAAAGTTCAGTGACATTTAAGTAAGAAAAAAAAAGTCGGTTACTTTTGCGCGATAAGTGATAAGTTGAGTGACCATGAGTGAAATTGACCCCATAAATAAGGCATGCGTAGCCCAATATCATTCAATAACCTATAACATGCAATATCGTATACACTACTTATTATTTGGCTAAGTTAAAATACCCATAATATCATTTGCACATTAAGAACACATAAATGAGGACTAAAGAACTCAAAACAGAAGAAAAAGGATTGAAAAAGTGTCACATCCCGTTTGCCCACTAGTCAAATGAGCCATTTGTGTGGGTGCACATTTGCATGAGTTTGGCATCATGTAAGGGTATTCTGGTAAATAAGCATGTTTGTGGGTTTGTTCATGCGTGGGAATGCATATAGAAATATTATGTGCATATTTGGAATTATAATCATTTGCATGTGAGTACACCATAGTAGGATATATTATTTAGGTGTCTCATTGTGTGTGTTGTGCATACAATTGTAGGGTATGTTTTAGTTGAGAAAGTCTAGTGTGTGTGTGTGACATAAGCATCTATGGTGTGAGTGACCAAATCCCTTCACTAGTAGATTGACACTTGTCTTAGGTTAAGAAAAGAAAAAGGAAAAGAAAGGAAAGGGGAAATCAGATTTTCTTCACTTGTTTCCCGTTCATCACCGTCCCCTCCCTCTTCTCTTCTCCTTCTTCTTCTCTTTTGAGCCTTAGTGAGATTCAAGGGTTGCTAGTGGGGTTTTGATCATCTCTTAGTGTTTATTGGTAAGTCTTATGCATTTATTTTGCTTTTGTACAATTCTTCATCTTCTTCCTTTGCATTTTTCTGTTTTGGGTTTTAAGTTAGGGTTTTGAGTTGGTGTATCTTTGTGCTTTATTGCTTAGTTGATCCTCCAAGAGATCCTAAAGGCAAGGAAGTCGCTGGATCTAGTGGAACTAAACACTAGGAGCTAAGGATTTGAGGTTTGGGAATTTCTAATTTGAATGTGTGTATGATTATCTATTCTTGAGAAATTCTGGAAATTTGTGATGGATATTATGTTTATTGTGGTTTATATGCTATGGGATTAGTATTGGTTGAATGATTGAGCTTAGATTGTGGAGTTTTGAACTCATATTGTGTTTTTGGGTAAAATGATGATGAAAAGTGAGGTATGTTAACTTGAGGAATTTGATTGTATAAATGATGATGTTCTTTGAATTCTTATGTATGATTTGTTAATGGCATGACTCAAAGATGTTGTAATTGGGTTTTTTACCATTATTGGTGTGTGAATTTGATGATTGAAGTGAAAGTTTTGGGATTGTTGGCTGGAAAAGATCTGGAAATCGCACTGAGGAATCGCATCTGGGCATGGGTCACGGTGGCAACCAATTTGGTCACCACCGTGAGCCACGAACCAGATGCATTCTGCCGTGAAGCTTGGTATGTCACGGTGGCAACCAATCTCGTTACCACAGTGAGGTATGCAAACTTTGGTTTCTGTCTGGGCCGTGGGTATGTCACGGTGGCAACCCATTTCGTTACCACCGTGAGGTATCCAAACTTTGGTTTCTGTCTGGGCAGTGGGTATGTCATGGTGGCAACCCATTTCGTTACCACCGTGAGATACCCAAGCTTGCGATTCTGTCTGGCTTCTTTGGTACATCACGGTGACAACCATTTTGGTTGTGACCGTGAGGTACCCCAACTTACTTTCTGCCAAGGATCCCTGGTATGTCACGGTGGCAACCAATCTGATTACCACCGTGACCTACCCTGTTTTTGCAATAAAACCCTCTTATTTCTGCATGTTTTAGGAATGTTAACTTATGGATTTTAGCATGCAATACTATGTTTTTTGAACTATAATTATGTGTGTTACGATTATCATAAAATGTGAATTCTTCGCTTGTCATAATTTTAACTATAGCCATTTCTGTGTCATTCTCCGCCTGCCAGAGTCAGTCTAGTGGATAGTTAGGCATGCCTAATAGAGTCCTTGCTGCAGCTTCTATTTCATTTTCGTTTGGACCCTGATCAGGTCCCTGTTTGGTTCCTCGCGAACTTCTGTATTGTGTTTGGATCTTGTTTAAGGTCCTTCTGAAAACGTTTGTGAATGAATATTTAAATGGTTTTTCGAATCGTAATCGGTTGGTACCCGTGAAGTACTTTCTGTTCACTCGTTATCCACTATCTTGAGTCAGCAGGTGTTTCAATGTTAAAGTGCTTTATGTGAACTGTTATATGAGAAAATATATGTGTTGATCCTTATGGATTCAGTAATAAAAAGTATAATCTGTTATGAGAATATGATTATTGTTAAGAATCTCCTGATGAATGGCAATGTGTATGTGAGCATGAGTTTATGCTATTGTTATACCATGATTATCGTACGTGCATGAAGTACGCATGTGAATTGCCTTGACGACCGTTGTGAATGGTTGTCCTTATGCTATATGTATGTTTTCCCCACTAAGCGTCTTTCGCTTAGCACGGTGTGTTCACCCGTGCAGGTGCGGAAGGAGTTACTTTTGGGAGAGTCGCCGCCGTCGAAGCCAACACAGCAGGGTCTTAGTGTAGGGCTTATTTTTGTAGCTTTATGATTCTTTTTGTATAGAACTCTCATATTTTGATTATGTATCAGCTTCCGCTTTTGTATATGAATTCTGGATATTGTAATTATCTGTTGCATCTTTCAGCTGACCAGAACAGTAATGTAATGCTTCAGTTATATTAATGTATGATCAACTTTCATGAATGGCATTATAAAGTTTTAAATTACCCTGTATATTGGTATGTATGTTGTGTATGAATGTATGTTAGCCTGTATCTATGTGGTGGCACCTTTATTCATACGGCCTCTCACTCCCTATCGGATGGGATCGCCTACGTATGGGTAAGGGGTGTTACAAGTTATGGTATCAGAGCTCCGGTTTAGGCATTTCTGGGTGATTGTTTATGTAATGCTATGTCTGCATATGTCTATGTCTAGGGCTGTGTTGGCTGATGTGGTTGTCCTCTTATTTGTTAGATGAATTCTGATTCTGCTCACGGTGCGCTCGAGGAGTCCGCTGAAAGTGTGAACCCTCCAGCGGTAGACCCGTCTGTCTCTGTTTCGGTGTCGGCTCAACGTGCTAGGGTCCAACCCGAGGCTGCTGCCATGCCTTTTGAGGCGATGCTCAGATTGCATCAGGACATGGCTCGGGTTCTGGAAAGAGTGACTGCCTCGAAAGCTCCGATAGTGAGTCTGAGAAGAGCTGGTGTCGAGGATTTTTATGGGACCGGACTTGATGAATCTGAGTTGGCCGAGAAGTGGCTAGATAAAGTTAAGAGATCTTTGAGAGAAGTTAGGTGTCCTCCCGATCAACAAGCTGAGTGTGCTGTGGCTTTGCTATAAGGTCCAGCAAACGAATGGTGGGAGTTGGTGAGTAGGCAACCTCAGATGCCTGACCCTCTGACGTGGGATTTCTTTGATGAGCAGTTTACTAAGAAGTATGTGACTCAAGCTTATAAGGACGCAAGGTGGGCGCAGTTTCTGAGTTTGAGGCAAAGGGCCTTGTCGGTTGCGGATTATGAGAAGGAGTTTAACCGGTTGTCTCGTTATGCTCCGCGTGGGGTTATGACAGATGACTTTAGATGTAAGCATTTTGAGGCCGGGTTGAACGACTCTTTGAAAATTGCTTTAGTTTCTTTGATGTGTATGCCGGGGGTACAGTATTATCAGATTGTTGAGGCTGCTTTGAGGGCAGAGAAGGCGAAAACTTTGATTAGAGAGAGAGCTCAGCGCAGGAGTTCTGCTAGAGGTGGTGTTTCCTCATCTTCGGGTAAGAGGACTAGGAACCCGCAAGATGATCCTGCAGCTGGTTCGGCTACCAGAGAGAGAAGGCAAGGGTCAACTGCAGTATCTGGTTCTGGTAGAGGTGGCCGGTCTGATGCTGCACCCGTTTGTTCGAACTGTAGTAAAGCTCACTGGGGTGAGTGTAGGTGGCTTACTGGTGGGTGTTTTAGGTGTGGGAGCACCGAGCACCGTGTGGCTAATTGTCCTCAGATGAGTGAAGACTCGGGTCCTCAGGGAGGAGCTAGCAGAGTTGGATCAAATACTTCTCAGGCTGTGAGAGGTAGAGGTCGAGGTAGAGGTCGAGGCGGTCGACCTAGAGATGGAGCTGGTTTTGAGACAGTTGAGCGTCCTTCCCCAATGGCCGCTAGAGCTTATGCAGTTAGAGCCAGAGAGGAGCAGGATGCCCCTGATGTGATTGCTGGTAAGTTCCTACTCCATGACACTGAATTATATGCTCTAATAGATCCTGGTTCCACACACTCATATTTGTGCACGCATAAGTTTATTGATAAGTTGCATGTGGTAGAACAGTTAGACTATGAGCTATGTGTGACCAATCCATTAGGGCATAGTGTCAGTGTGAGTAGAGTTTATAGGAATTGTCCGTTGATGGTTGAAAGTGTTGAATTCCCTGTGGATTTGATAGAGTTACCCTTCAGAGAGTATGATTTGATTTTGGGTATGGATTGGTTGGGCAAGCATCGAGCCGTGGTTGATTGTCATAGGAAGACCTTCGTGCTTCGGGATAGGAACCGAGCTCCTATGTTTGTTAGAGGTTTGGGTGCGAGTTCCGTGCACAATGTGATTTCTGCAATTCAAGCTAAGAGGTTTTTGAGAAAAGGTTGTGAGGCTTTTCTGGCGGTAGTTTTGGATTCCAAGAGGGATCAAGTTAGGATTGAGGACATCCCTGTTGTCCGAGAGTTCAATGATGTTTTTCCGAGTGACTTGCCGGGTTTGCCTCCGGAGAGGGAAGTTGAGCTAGCCATAGAGATTATGCCGGGTACCACACCGGTATCGAAAGCACCTTATCGGATGGCTCCTGTGGAGTTGAGAGAACTTAAAACTCAACTACAAGAGCTATTGGATAAGGGGTTCATTCGACCCAGCATATCTCCTTGGGGAGCTCCAGTTCTGTTTGTTAAGAAAAAGGATGGATCCTTGAGGATGTGTATAGACTACAGACAGATTAACAAGGTCACAATGAAGAATAAGTATCCGTTGCCCAGAGTTGAAGATTTATTTGATCAGCTTCGAGGTGCAGGTGTGTTTTCCAAGATTGATCTTCGGTCTGGGTATTATCAGCTTCGTGTTAAGGATCAGGACGTGGTTAAGACTGCATTTCGGACTCAGTATGGCCACTACGAGTTCCTTGTTATGCCGTTTGGGTTGACTAATGTACCAGCGGCATTCATGGATTTGATGAATAGAGTGTTTAGGCCATACTTAGACCGGTTTGTAGTGGTGTTTATAGATGATATTTTGGTGTTTTCCAAGGATGAGTCCGAGCATGAAGAGCATCTTCGGATGGTTTTGCAAGTTTTGAGAGAGCATCGGCTGTTTGCCAAGTTAAGTAAGTGTGATTTATGGCTTCGGGAAGTGTTATTTTTGGGCCATATAGTTTCGGCCAAGGGTATCCAAGTGGATCCAGCTAAGATTGAGGCGATAGTGGATTGGAAAGCGCCTAGGAATGTCCAAGATGTGAGGAGTTTCCTTAGTTTGGCGGGTTATTATCGTCGGTTTGTGAAGGGTTTCTCTGTGATTGCAGCTCCGATGACCAAGTTATTGAGGAAAGGAGTTAAGTTTGAATGGTCGGATAAGTGTCAAGCTTA
Organism: Excoecaria cochinchinensis; assembly: GCA_947683425.1. NCBI lineage: Eukaryota > Viridiplantae > Streptophyta > Magnoliopsida > Malpighiales > Euphorbiaceae > Excoecaria > Excoecaria cochinchinensis. The sequence continues at coordinate 38,083 of CANTUQ010000205.1, forward strand.
TTTTGAGAGACTGAAGCAGTTGTTAGTTGAAGCTCCTATACTAACTCCACCCACCTCGGGTAAGGAGTTTGTTATGTATAGTGACGCTTCAGGCGTTGGTTTGGGATGCGTTCTGATGCAGGAAGACAAGGTTGTGGCTTATGCTTCTCGACAGTTGAAGCCGCATGAGATGAATTATCCGACGCATGATCTTGAGTTAGCAGCAGTTATCTTCGCTTTGAAGATTTGGCGTAATTATCTCTACGGAGAGAAGTGCAGGATCTTTACGGACCACAAGAGTTTGAAGTACTTTCTGACTCAGAAGGAACTGAATATGAGGCAACGTCGCTGGCTTGAGCTGTTTAAGGACTACGATTGCATTGTGGATTACCATCCGGGTAAGGCCAATGTAGTCGCAGATGCGTTGAGTAGGAAGTCGGTCGCTGCCTTGTTTTTGAGGCGGTTTGGATGGAGGTTTGGTTCTGATGGGGCGTTGATAGCTCAGTTGAGGGTCAAGCCTACTTTGAAGCAGCGGTTAGTTGATGCTCAGAAGGTGGATGAGAGACTTCAGCGGTTTGTGCAAGAAGTCAGTTCGGGTAAGCAGTCAGAGTTTTCGGTTCAGGATGGGGTTCTTCTGTTTGGAAACCGTTTGTGTGTGCCGGATAGTGAAGAGTTGAGGAGACAGATTTTGGATGAGGCACATAGTTCAGTTTTCACTATGCATCCTGGCAGTGTAAAGATGTACCGGGATTTGAAGCAGTTCTTTTGGTGGTCGGGTATGAAGAGGGACATAGTGGACTTTGTATCCAAGTGCCTGACTTGTCAGCAGGTCAAGGCTGAGCACCAGGTTCCTTCTGGATTGCTCACACCTTTGTCCGTTCCCGAGTGGAAATGGGACGATATCGCCATGGATTTTGTCTCCGGTTTGCCTTTGACTCAGAGAAAGCATGATTCTGTTTGGGTTGTTGTCGATCGACTCACGAAGTCTGCTCACTTTTTGCCGGTTAGGATGGATTATCCAATGCATAAATTGGCCAGTATTTATGTGGATGAGATAGTTCGGTTACATGGAGTACCTTTGTCCATAGTTTCTGATAGAGACCCAAGGTTCACATCCAAGTTCTGGAAAGAGTTGCAGCGAGCTTTGGGTACCAAGCTAAAGTTCAATACAGCGTTTCATCCTCAGACGGATGGTCAGTCCGAGCGAGTGATTCAGATCTTAGAGGATATGATGAGGGCTTGTGTTTTGGACTTTCCGGGTAGCTGGGACAAGTATGTATCATTGATGGAGTTTTCCTACAACAATAGTTTTCAGTCAAGCATTGGTATGTCACCGTATGAGGCTCTGTATGGACGTCAGTGTAGGACTCCTATTTGTTGGACAGAGTTGTCTGAGAGGTCAGTGATTGGGCCAGATCTGGTGAGAGATACAGAAGAGAAGATTAGAGTTGTGCAGCGAAATTTGAAAGTGGCCAAGGATCGTCAGAAGTCTTATGCCAACCTGAAGAGAAAGGATGTGCAGTTCGAAGTTGGGGACAAAGTTTTTCTTAAAGTGTCTCCTTGGAGAAAAGTACTTCGGTTTGGGAAGAAAGGAAAGCTTAGTCCTCGCTTCATCGGTCCGTATAAAGTGTTAGCAAGGGTTGGTCTGGTGGCATACAGACTAGCGTTGCCGATGGAATTATCGAAGCTTCATGATGTGTTTCACGTTTCTATGCTCCGTCGGTATAGATCAGATCCTTCCCATGTGCTGTCGGTTCAAGAAGTTCAGGTTCAGTCTGATTTTACCTATGGTGAGGAGCCTAGAGCTATCCTAGCTCGGGAAGTTAGACAGCTGAGGAATAAGCAGATTCCTTTGGTCAAGGTTTTGTGGAATCACCATGGGGTTGAGGAAGCAACTTGGGAACCGGAGGAGTCATTGAGATTGCAGTACCCGCAATTATTCAGTTCAGGTGAGAATTTCGAGGACGAAATTCTTGTTAGTAGGGGAGAGTTGTCACATCCCGTTTGCCCCCTAGTCGAATGAGCCATTTGTGTGGGTGCACATTTGCATGAGTTTGGCATCATGTAAGGGTATTCTGGTAAATAAGCATGTTTGTTGGTTTGTTCATGAGTGGGAATGCATATAGAAATATTGTGTGCATATTTGGAATTATAATCATTTGCATGTGAGTACACCATAGTAGGATATATTATTTAGGTGTCTCATTGTGTGTGTTGTGCATACAATTGTAGGGTATGTTTTAGTTGAGAAAGTCTAGTGTGTGTGTGTGACATAAGCATCTATGGTGTGAGTGACCAAATCCCTTCACTAGTAGATTGACACTTGTCTTAGGTTAAGAAAAGAAAAAGGAAAAGAAAGGAAAGGGGAAATCAGATTTTCTTCACTTGTTTCCCGTTCATCACCGTCCCCTCCCTCTTCTCTTCTCCTTCTTCTTCTCTTTTGAGCCTTAGTGAGATTCAAGGGTTGCTAGTGGGGTTTTGATCATCTCTTAGTGTTTATTGCTAAGTCTTATGCATTTATTTTGCTTTTGTACAATTCTTCATCTTCTTCCTTTGCATTTTTCTGTTTTGGGTTTTAAGTTAGGTATTTGAGTTGGTGTATCTTTGTGCTTTATTGCTTAGTTGATCCTCCAAGAGATCCTAAAGGCAAGGAAGTCGCTGGATCTAGTGGAACTAAACACTAGGAGCTAAGGATTTGAGGTTTGGGAATTTCTAATTTGAATGTGTGTATGATTATCTATTCTTGAGAAATTCTGGAAATTTGTGATGGATATTATGTTTATTGTGGTTTATATGCTATGGGATTAGTATTGGTTGAATGATTGAGCTTAGATTGTGGAGTTTTGAACTCATATTGTGTTTTTGGGTAAAATGATGATGAAAAGTGAGGTATGTTAACTTGAGGAATTTGATTGTATAAATGATGATGTTCTTTGAATTCTTATGTATGATTTGTTAAAGGCATGACTCAAAGATGTTGTAATTGGGTTTTTTACCATTATTGGTGTGTGAATTTGATGATTGAAGTGAAAGTTTTGGGATTGTTGGCTGGAAAAGATCTGGAAATCGCACTGAGGAATCGCATCTGGGCATGGGTCACGGTGGCAACCAATTTGGTCACCACCGTGAGCCACGAACCAGATGCATTCTGCCGTGAAGCTTGGTATGTCACGGTGGCAACCAATCTCGTTACCACCGTGAGGTATCCAAACTTTGGTTTCTGTCTGGGCCGTGGGTATGTCACGGTGGCAACCCATTTCGTTACCACCGTGAGGTATCCAAACTTTGGTTTCTGTCTGGGCAGTGGGTATGTCACGGTGGCAACCCATTTCGTTACCACCGTGAGATACCCAAGCTTGCGATTCTGTCTGGCTTCTTTGGTACATCACGGTGACAACCATTTTGGTTGTGACCGTGAGGTACCCCAACTTACTTTCTGCCAAGGATCCCTGGTATGTCACGGTGGCAACCAATCTGATTACCACCGTGACCTACCCTGTTTTTGCAATAAAACCCTCTTATTTACGCATGTTTTAGGAATGTTAACTTATGGATTTTAGCATGCAATACTATGTATTTTGAACTATAATTATGTGTGTTCCGATTATCATAAAATGTGAATTCTTCGCTTGTCATAATTTTAACTATGGCCATTTCTGTGTCATTCTCCGCCTGCCAGAGTCAGTCTAGTGGATAGTTAGGCATGCCTAATAGAGTCCTTGCTGCAGCTTCTATTTCATTTCCGTTTGGACCCCGATCAGGTCCCTGTTTGGTTCCTCGTGAACTTCTGTATTGTGTTTGGATCTTGTTTAAGGTCCTTCTGAAAACGTTTGTGAATGAATATTTAAATGGTTTTTCGAATCGTAATCGGTTGGTACCCGTGAAGTACTTTCTGTTCACTCGTTATCCACTATCTTGAGTCAGCAGGTGTTTCAATGTTAAAGTGCTTTATGTGAACTGTTATATGAGAAAATATATGTGTTGATCCTTATGGATTCAGTAATAAAAAGTATAATCTGTTATGAGAATATGATTATTGTTAAGAATCTCCTGATGAATGGCAATGTGTATGTGAGCATGAGTTTATGCTATTGTTATACGATGATTATCCTACGTGCATGGAGTACGCATGTGAATTGCCTTGACGACCGTTGTGAATGGTTGTCCTTATGCTATATGTATGTTTTCCCCACTAAGCGTCTTTTGCTTAGCACAGTGTGTTCACCCGTGCAGGTGCGGAAGGAGTTACTTTTGGGAGAGTCGCCGCTGTCGAAGCCAACACAGCAGGGTCTTAGTGTAGGGCTTATTTTTGTAGCTTTATGATTCTTTTTGTATAGAACTCTCATATTTTGATTATGTATCAGCTTCCGCTTTTGTATATGAATTCTGGATATTGTAATTATCTGTTGCATCTTTCAGCTGATCAGAACAGTAATGTAATGCTTCAGTTATATTAATGTATGATCAACTTTCATGAATGGCGTTATAAAGTTTTAAATTACCCTGTATATTGGTATGTATGTTGTGTATGAATGTATGTTAGCCTGTATCTGTGTGGTGGCACCTTTATTCATACGGCCTCTCACTCCCTATCGGATGGGATCGCCTACGTATGGGTAAGGGGTGTTACAAAAGGGCCCAAATACGTTTGGTAAAAACAGAAGGGATAGGGGCTAGAGGGGCACGAGTTGTGCTGAGGAGCACTACTCGTGCTCCTGGATACTTGAGGGGCACGAGTCGTGCTGACGAGCACGACTTGTGCTCCTGGAGATTTGAGGGGCACGAGTCGTGCTGAGGAGCACGACTCATGCTCCTGCTCCTAGCCAAGGGAGTGCGAGTTCTGCTCCCAGAGCATGACCCGTGCTCGGCTTCTAGCCAGGAGCACGACTCGTGCTCCTGCTCTCTCTTGTCGCCATGAAGAGATCGTCCCTAGTATCACGATTTCTAAAAAAAAAACCCTAATGTCGTGAAAACTGCACAGATCCTAGAATTCCAGAAATCAACCTAACTTAAATCCAATTCAATCTTACCTGGAACCAGCTTCCTCAAGCACGCAAAAACAAATATAAATAATACAAAATCACTTCCTTAACACAAAATAGATATTAGCTAAATCCAAACTTTGTAATATTAGAAACCAGAAAATTAACTGTAAGCTCATTCTCAAGGTTCCAATCCTCATGCATTAACCACAATCAAAACCCATTCATTCAAATCCCAACATGCATTATCAACACAGCAGATTGCCAACAAAAGGAGCAAACACAATAAGAACACAGGAAATGCAGAAATTCCCAAACCTATAATCCTAGCTTCAATCACTTAGTTCCACTACTCCCAGCTTTTTCCTTGCCCTTAGGATCGCGAGCAGACTCAGCTAGACATGACAACCGCAGAACATCCAAAATACAAACCCTAAGTTAAATCTAAACCCAGAAATCAAGAAGAAGAAGATGAACAAAAGGGAAAACAAGATGGAAAATACAATAACTTACCAAAGGAATGCAAGGAGATGAGTAATTTCCACCAATAGTAACTTGAATCAAGGCTAGGGTTTCTAAAGAAGAGCAAAGGAAGAGATGAGACAAGGGAGAAGAAGAAAACGGGAAAGAGGAGATGAAAATCTGCTTTCTCCAATTTCTTCTCTCTCTTAACTCATCTTTCTCCTAACCCTAACACTTGTCAATTTTGCTATTGGTGGAAATTAACCACTCACACCCAACAAGCATACACTACTCACACACAATGCACTCCCAACTAATGCACACCCTACTAGTGTGTGAGTAAGGCACACAACCACCACACCACTACTCACACCCTACAATGGTATGCTCATGCACACACAAACATATCCCAACTAATTCACACCCTAATAACATACATGCATCCACATGCTAACAAAACCCTTAAAATATACATTTTACCCAAAATACCCTTATGACATGTTAAACACATACCATGCATGCACACACCAATGGGCTCATGCTACTAGGGGGCAAACGGGGTGTGACTGTTGGACTGAAAACTATTGTTATAAGCAAACTCCATAAGTCGCACATACTTATCCCAACAGCCAGAGAAATCCAAAGCACAAGCCCAAAGCATATCCTCTAAAGTCTGGATAACTCTCTCGGACTGACCATCTGTCTGAGGATGAAATGTTGTGCTGAAATTCAACTTTGTACCCAAGGCTCGTTGCAACTCTTTCCAAAACTTAGATGTGAACCTTGGATCCCGATCTGACACTATCAACAATAACACTCCATGAAATCGAACCACCTCATCCACATACACACTGGCCAACCTATCCATCGAGTAGTCCACTCTAACTGGCACAAAATGAGCTGACTTCGTAAGTCGATCTACAACAACCCAAACTGGATCATGCTTCCTTTGAGTCACTGGCAAACCCGACATAAAATCCATAGCGATATCATCCCATTTCCACTGAGGAATGGATAAATGAGTGAGAAATCCCGAAGGGACTTGATGCTCAGCCTTTACCTGCTAACACGTCAAACACTTCGCCACAAACTCCACAATATCTCTCTTCATCCTAGACCACTAGTAGAACTGCTTCATATCCCGATACATCTTCTCATTACCAGGATGCATAGTAAAGACCGTAGTGTGTGCCTCACTCCAAAGCTTCTTCCTTAACTCATCACTCTCGGGCACACACAAACGATCCCTATATATAAGCACCCCTTCCAAAATTGATAACTCAGACTGCTTACCCTGCTGAACCTCTTGCAAGAACCGCTGCAATCTCACATCATCCTTATGAGCATCCACAATCGACTGTCTTAAGGTCGGCTTCACTCTCAATTGGGAAACCAAAGCCCTATCTGAATAAAATCTCCATCTAAACTGCCTCAAGAACAGGGCCAAAACCGACTTCCAACTCAAAACATCCGCAACCACATTGGCTTTACGCGGATGGTAATCCACAATGCAATTATAGTCCTTGAACAACTCTAACCATCGATGCTGTCTCATGTTCAACTCTTTCTGTGTGAGGAGATATTTCAAACTCTTATGGTCCATGAAAATCCTACACTTCTCCCCATACAGATAATGTCACCAAATCTTCAAAGCAAAGATCATAGCTGCCGAATCCAAATCATGCGTCGGATAGTTCTTCTCATGAGGTTTCAACTGATGAGATGCATAAGCCACAACTTTATCCTCTTGCATCAACACACATTTGAGTTTAATACCTAAAGCATCACTGTACATTACAAACTCTTTACCCGAGGTGGGTTGAGTCAGTACAGGAGCTTCAACTAATAAACTCTTCAACTTCTTAAAGCACAGCTCACACTTATCCAACCATTCAAATCTGACTCCTTTCCTCAACAATCTGGTCATAAGAGCAGCGATAACAGAAAAACCCTTCACAAATCGACGGTAGTAGCCTGCCAAACCAAGGAAGTTTCTCACTTCCAAAACATTCCTAAGTGCTTTCCAATCTACAATCGCCTCAATCTTAGCTGGATCCACTTAAATACCCTTAGCTGACAAAATGTGACCCAAGAAAGACACTTCTCGAAGCCAAAAGTAACACTTATTGAGCTTCGTAAACAAATGGTGCTCCCTCAAAACTTGCAACACTAACCGAAGATGCTCTTCATGCTCATTCTCATCCTTCGAGTAGACCAAAATATCATCAATAAACATTACTACAAATTGATCGAGATATGGCCTAAACACTCGGTTCATCAACTCCATAAAAGCCACAGGTGCATTGGACAAACCAAACAACATCACAAGGAACTCATAGTGGCCATATCACATTCGAAATGCAGTCTTAACCATATCCGCATCCTGAACTCGAAGCTGATAATAACGCAACTGAAGATTAATCTTGGAGAAGACACCCGCACCTCTAAGCTGATCAAACAAATCCTCGACTCTAGGCAAGGGATACTTGTTCTTCACTGTGACCTTATTAATTTACCTATAGTCGATACACATCCTTAAAGAACCATCCTTCTTCTTGATAAACAAAATCGGGGCTCCCCATGGAGATATGCTGGGTTGAATAAACCCCTTATCTAATAACTCTTGTAGCTGAGTTTTAAGTTCCCTCAACTCTACAAGAGCCATCCGATAAGGTGCTTTCGAAATGGGCGAAGTACCCGGCAAAATCTCTATGGACAACTCCACTTCTCTCTCGGGAGGCAATCCAGGCAACTCACTCTGAAACACGTCTCCAAACTCCCTAACAACTGGGATATCCTCAATCCTAACCTGATCACGCTTAGAATCCAACACAACTACTAAGAATGCCTCACAACCTTTCCTCATAAACCTCTTAGCTTGGATGGCAAAAATCACATTACTCAAAGAACTCGAACCCAAACCTTTAACCACTATAGAAGACTGATCTCTATCTCACAATACAACCACCTTTTTATGATAAACCACTACAGTCTGATGCTTACTAAGCCAATCCATACCCAGAATCAAGTCAAACTCCCAAAATGGCAACTCAATCAAATCCGCAGAAAACTCAACCCCTTGAACCAAAAGAGGACAATTCCTATGCACCCTACTCACATTGACACTATGCCCTAAAGGACTGGTCACATAAACTTCATAATCTAACTGATCAACATTATGCAACTTATCAAACAATTTACTCGTGCACAAATATGAGTGTGTGGAACTAGGGTCAATTAGAGCATATAACTCAGTGTCAAAGAGTAGGAACTTACCAGCAATCACATTCAGGGCATCCTGCGAGCTCTCATAGCATACGCTCTAGTTGGAAATGCAAGAGGACGATCAATAGACTCTGATGGAGCGCCCTCTCTATGCCAACCACCTCGACCTCTACCTCGGCCTCTACCACGACTGGCTTGCAGAGCTTGCAGAGCATTAGAACCAACTCTGCTTGCCTCACGCTGATTGCCAGAAGCCTCACTAAACCTCAGACAGTTAGCTAAGTAGTGATCAGTGCTTCCACATCGGAAATAACCACCAGTGAGCCACCTACACTCACCCCGATGGCGCTTACTGCAGTGAGAACACTCAGGCAAAACATCAGTCCTAATACCAAAATCACCTTTGCTAGAACCAGAACCCACAGCAGAACCTTGCCTCCTACCTCTCGAATCCGAACCTGAAGAAGACTCATCATACGGGTTCTTAGACCTCTTACCTGAGGATGATGATGATCCACCACAAGGAGGATTCCTTCTTTGAGCCCTCTCTCTCAAAATGGATTCAGATCTCTCAGCTCGCACTGCTACTTGCACGATCTGGTAGTACCCAATACCCAGAGTACTCATTAGAGAAATAATTATAGCCCTCATGGACTCATTTAATTCGGCCTCAAAATGCCGACACCGAAACTCTTCAGTCAGAATACCTTCAGGAGCATACTTAAAAAGACGGTTGAATTCTTATTCAAATTCTGATACTGACATAGCCCTCTGCCCTCTGCTTCAAACTCAAGAACTGTGCCCACTTAGCATCCTTATACTCCCTAGTCACATACTTATTTATAAACTCCCTCTCAAAGAATTCCCATGTGATCGGGTCAGGCAACTGGGGATGCCTATGGACCAACTTCCACCAGTCATAGGCAGACCCCTGAAGCAATGCCACGACACTCTCTACTTGCCTGTCTAGAGGACACCTAGTCTCCTCAAACACTCGCTCCACTTTCTCAATCCATTTCTTAGCAAACTCAGACTGGTCCCATAGAAATCCTCTGTACTAGCTCTTCTCATGCTCTCTAAAGGGGCTCTCAGAGCGGTCACACTATCCAAGACTCGAGCCATGTCCCGAGATATCTTCAACATTGCCTCAAAGGGCATGGCTGCAGCCTTAGGCTGAACCCTAGGTGTTTGAGCCGAAACAGACACTGAAGGGTTTACTGCTCGAGGATTTGAACTCTCAACGGACCCTCAAGCGACCCACGAACGGAATCAAAATCTATCTAAAACAAATACAAAGACACCACATCATCCAACACAGTCCTAATCATTTATCTATACACAACAATCACCCAAAAAATGCCTAAATCGAGGCTCTGATACAAAAACTGTAACACCTCCTTCCCATACATAGGGGAAACCATCTGCAAGGTAGTGAGAACCCGTATGAGTAGGGGTGTCACCAAACAGACGGTACACAAACATTCATTCACATAATATAAACATACATATAAATAGCAAAAATTAAAACTTTAAAATCAAACTGAACATTCATTGATGGAATAATAAGATTCAATACATAACTATTCTGATACCAACATAATTATAACTTTCAGAGATACAAAGTGGAAGCTGAACAAAAGATTAATTACAAAGAGAGTTCACTATTACAAAAGAATCATAATACAAAAAGAAGCTAAGTCCTATCAACAATCCCACTGTATTGGCTTGACTGGCGGCGACTCTCCCAAAAGGTATACACAATTCACACCTGCACAGTTGAAACACCATGCTAAGCTATAACGCTTAGTGGGGAAACAAACAACAATAGTATGGATGGCAATTCATAATGGTTATCAAGGCAAAGCACATACGTAATGGCATAAGCTGAATATCATAAGATATAATCATAAACGAACCACATTCATAACCATTCAAAGGTTCATAATCACACATATACCAATTGAATCATATGCTCATAATTAGAGTCATTCAGATTCACATATTTATAATCATAATCATTCGGATTCACATTCTCATGAACATATTAGAACAAATCACAGCACCTGCCTACTCACAATTGTGGATAACGAGTGAATGCATGGCGATACCTTATGGGTATGAATCGAACGCATGGCAGTACCTTATGGGTTCGAATTAGAAAGTAATATCACATTTTCTCTTTTCAAAACATTTTACAAAGGGGATCTTAAACAAGATCCGAACATATTAAAGTTCGCGAGGAACTAAACGGGGACCTGATCAGGGTTCAGAATGGAACAGAGGGCTGCAGCTAAAAAACTCTTTTAGGCATGCCTAACTACCCACTTATTTGACTCTAGCAAGTCATGCATAATCCATAAACTCACATATATATAATTCATAAGATTATCCATGCATAATTCATCCAATTATATTTATATACTTCACAAAATAGTCCAAGTATAATTCTAAAAGCATCACAATTCGAAAAAGAGACATCAGAAATCATAGAAGCAAACTCAATTTTCGAAGCTAGGGGTGTCGTACTCGCGATGCCTATCGCGCTAGGGACAGATGCCAAACTATCCCCAGGTCGCGATCATGGCATTCTTCGTGCTCGCGTGGAGACAGAAGCAACCCTCACTGTCGCGCTTATAACGGTCGTCGCACTCGCGATAGTGAGCGGCCAACAAAGGCTATCGCGCTTGCAATAGGGGAATGCCAAAATAGCTCAGCAGTGGAGCCCTCTATCGCACTCATGACAGTGAGCTCAGCTGTGGCCGCTCGGCAACCCATTCCTCTCGACAGCCGAGCGCCCTGTCGCGCTTATGACAGAGAGCTCTCGCTACGGTCGGCTCGACAACACACATCCGCTCGGTCACGCACAACAGCTGACTTTATTGCGCTTTGTCTCGACGTTGCAACAGTGTCACGCTCGGTTCAGACTCATGATTTCCAGCTCTTACGCTATTTTCTGAAGAATTTCACATTTCCAAACCCCCAAACATCCAAACTCAAACCCAAATCAATCCACAATTCACCTTACCTCAAATCAACCTTCTCAACATCATAAACAACATAAAACATAACTTAAATCCACAATTAAGACATTCAAAATCACGGATTAACATAATTAAGCTTCTCAAGAACATAAACCCAGAAATTTTAGCAAAAATTCATTAAACTTCAAAATTGGCTCAATTCTTCAACATTCATGCATTAAAACTCAAATCAAATGAATACCCATAACAATAACACTATAATAAACCTCATCAAATATCAAATTTCCAGAAATCTCATGCAAGGATACAAATCACAAATTTGCATCAAAACAATCAAATTACAAAACCTGAGACTCCTATGCTCCAAATCAATGAGCACCACTCCCACTGGCCTTCTCTTTTCCCTTGGGATCGCGAGGGGGCTCAACTAATCAAGAACACCCAAAAACCAAACCAACACAAAACCTAAATTAAAACACATTTTAACCAAAATTAAGAACAAGAGATGAAGAAGAAGAAAAAGAAGAAACCCACTACAATAACAATAACACTAATCAATTTTCACCACCAAGCACTTAGATCCAAGCTAGGGCACCCAAATGAAGAGAAAAGAAGAAGAAGAAGTAAAGGGAAGAGGAGGAAACGGGAAAAGCAAGAATGGCTGTCCCCTTTTCTCTCTCTTCTATTTGCACCTCTTTCCTAAATCCCTAGCCACTTGTCACCCTTTGGTTGTTCAAACTTAACCACTCACACCCAATATATACACATGCTACTACACACAAGAGTAACCCTTATAAGTCACACACTACAACCATATGAACATGAACACACTATCACAACCCAGTACACATACACACCCTACTAACATATATGCAATCACACTCTATTAAAGCCCATAAAACATGCATTTAGCCTAAAATACCCTTAATACATGCCAAAACACTCACACATGGCAATTATGGCTCAAACTACTAGGGAACGAATGGGGTGTTACATGAATGGTATGTATATGTGTGTCAATGTGTACCATGATGATTTCATGAGTTTTATGGCATGAGATGACACATGGATGAAAATTAAATGTATAATGATTAAATTGTATAGAAAAGGATGGAATAGAATGTTGAAATTCCATGAAAAGTATGACTGGTAACTGAAAAATGTGAAAAGTGGAATTTTGATGCCCTATATAGTAATCTTGTAGTCAAGTCTGGTTCAGGATATGATGGCTAGCCATAGGGATATAAGACCACGGGTGTGAGTATAGCGTCTCACTTACTATAGGCTAATGATGGTCCTATTCTGTACTGTTCTGTCTTAATACAGTATTGATATGTATTTCTATTATCTGTATTTAAAGACAGGGGTGGTCCTTCGGGGTGCCTTTGGTATGTTTGTGAGCCTTTGGGGTTCACGTCTTGTTTATCCTGATCATAGATGTCTGCCAGTTTTATACAGGAGCAATTGGCAAAAGTAAGCTTGATATGGTTGATTTGTGATTAAAATGATATTTGTGTGAAAAAATGGACTTAATTGGAATAACTAAAATTTTTTAGGGCATAATGGTAATTTTGACCATAAAAAGGTTAATAAGGGTAATATTGGAAAAATGAATAATTAAATGGTTATACATGTAATTAAGTGAAAAGATAAGATAAAGATATGATTAAGATAAAGATATAATTAAGATAAAGATATGATAAGGATAAAGATATGATAAGGATAAGGATAAAGATAGGGACAAGGGTAAAATGGTAATTTAAATTTAAATGGTTAATCAAGCCTTAATAAAAGGAAAAATGTAATTTAATGGCTCATTGGGTAAATTAATTATTATTTAAGGACTAGAATGTAATTTGGCATGAAAATGGTAGTTTAAGGACCAAAATATAATTTGCATGTTAAATAATAATTAAAAAGGCAAAAAGAATGAACTAATGGCATTTTTATAATTTTGGTAAAGATTAAGGATTAAAATGTAATTTTGCCATGTTTAGGGATTAAATGGTAAATATGAGGAAGTTAGGGGTAAAATGGTAAATTTACACTTAGTCGGAAAAAAAAGGGTTTAAGTTAGGTAAAAAGTGTAATCATAAGGGTAATTTTGTAATTTAGACAAAATAAAGAGATAAAATGGTAATTTGATATAAAACTAGAAAAGTATGGACTAAAAAGTAATTTGGTAATTTAAAAGGGTAATTTGGTAAATAAGTGAAAAGAAGGGACATATATGGAATTATTGAAAAAGTAGGGACGCATATGGAATTATTGGTAAAGATAAGGACATAATTGGAATTATTGAAAAAGGTGAGGACCTAAGTGTAAATATGGCATAGTTAAAGGACCTAGATGTAAATATGATATAACATGAGGACCTAATTGTAATGATACCATAGTTAAGGGACCTAAGTCTAACGACCATTCCCGACCACATGATTAGCTCAGCTAAAGCAGTGGAAAACGGTTGTTACGCAACAAAACATAAATACACATCGCTATCACACACACATGCCAAACCTATACAATTAAAATTTTCATCACTCACATACTCACATGCAGCGAATATCTCATGTTAATTTACACATTCACATACTTATATACATCATACCATATACTGTAGGCTTACATTATGCTACTAACTATTACATTCATACATATTCTTTGGTTACAAAAAGAATTAAACCGAATATACAAAATTCATTGCCAACATGTAACACCCCCAAAAACCTACAAGATAGACACCCCTAGTGTTGATCGTCGGTAATACGGATTCGTCCTTTAACACACTTCGCGTCCAAACCTACACAGAGTAGAAAAGGAACCCGTGCAAAGCGATAACGCTTAGTGGGGAAACAACGTATAGCATATGCATATATATATGATAACGGATATCAGAAAAACAATATGCAAGAGTTCATACTTAAATTATTAACTTATAAGCATGCATATAATTTATACACATAGCACAATTGCTTATACACAATCTAGTTCAACATTTATACTATTATCATATATATTCATCAAACTACACCATAAATCATACATAACAAATTAATCGTTTAGGTTTATCCTTATCTTGTTTATTTAACTTTGCCTGTAATTCAATGATGCGAATAATAGGTATCGCATTGGTAGCCTGAGGTACAGTAAGTTCAGTGTATCCGAGGATACTTACATTCGCATTGGTACCCTAAGGTAAAGTAAAATTCAACATATTCAACGTTCTCATTAAAGAATCCATTAAGGATTCAAATCACATTGTGATTCTAGAGGAATCGGACGCATTGGGCTGCAGTACTTAGACCCTATAGGCATGCCTATCTATCCACTACTTGACTCGTAGGCTACAATTATTTAATTCAATTGTCAATTTATTTGATCACATGATCCAGCAATTACAACAAGTTATTAGAGCAAATATTAATACTATTTCTCCATAACACACATTTGTAAGCCAACGACAAATCCACATTCTTGGCCACTATCATGCCATTATTTTAACTCATCACAGAGCTTATGAAATAACTTGGCATACATTATAACATAACAAACCATATAAACTTATTAATCACATACGATCATCCCATTTGATATGAGCATTAAGCATTTATTAAGTGTTATTATACTTAACTATCATTGATTTACCATTCGGATATCAATCATGAATGACTAAGAATTTTCACAAAAACAGGGTACCTCACGGTCACAACCATTTTGGTTATCACCACAACATACTAAAGGTTTCAAAACAGAATGTAATCTAGGGTATCTCATGGTCACAACCATTTTGGTTGTCACTGTGACATACACCAATTACTCGAACAAAATGCATTAAGTGAGTATCTCACGGTCACAACCATTTTGGTTGTCACCGTGACATACTCCCTTGGTTCAAGGTAGAATGTAAATCAAGGTACCTCACGGTCACAACCATTTTGGTTGTCACCGTGACATACCATGTTCACTTCGGGCAGAATAGAATTCATGGTACCTCACGCCCATTCCTGACCACTGGAATAGCCTAGCTAAAGCAGTCGAGAATGGTCGCTATGCAACGAAACATAAACACACATACATGCCTAAACCTGTACAAATAAATTTCATCACTCACACATTCACATGCAACGGATATCTCTTGTTAATTTACACATTTACATACTTATATACATCATATACATATAATGTAGGCTTACATTACGTTACTAACTATTACATTCATACATATTCCTTAGTTGCAAAAGGATTAAACCAAATATACAAAATTCATTGCCAACGTGCAACACCCCTAAAAACCTACATGACAGACACTCCTAGTGTTGACCGTCGGTAATACAGATTTGTCCTTCAACTCACTTTGCATCCAAACCTACACGGATCATAAAAGAAACCCGTGCTAAGTGATAATGCTTAGTGGGGAAAACAACACACACACACACACACACACACACACACACACACATATATATAGCATAAAATACAATAATTACACCATTAAAAGATTTATCATATTGCAAGCATAATAACAAATAATTTAGTTTATCAAGATTCATGTATCAAATAGATGCATATTCTGTAATCATATTATTAAACTGTTCAACCCATATATAATAATCCTCAACGCAATGGTGCTTGCATTCACATTGAATCCACAATTATTTATTCATATAACACATTGTTTACTTATTACTCCTATTAGTTTACTCTTGCCAGCAATTTAAAGATGCAGATAACGGGTATCGCATTGGTACCCTGAGGTATAGTAAATACAGTGTATCCATGGATACTCACTATGACGCGCGCCGAACCCCGTGGCCTCCCGAAAGCCCGCTTTAGGGAGATCAGGATGGGATTCTTAAAACTTGTAAGGTATTTACAAGTGCGTCTATTTTGGGCAACAATGAGGTTTCTTGGAGTCGCCACCCAATAGAACATTGGGAAGGGTCGTCTAGCCTCAGCGAGCCTAAGACGGCGCATACATATCCATCTTGAGCAAGCCAGAGAGATCTTGGAGGTCTCAGCCTCTACCCCCTGGAGCCTAGAATTTGTAAATTGAAGTCTTTTGATGAGACTCAAGAGGTGTCTTGGAAGTCCTAGACCTCTCGCCTCATGGAGCCCCAAATACCAGAGTGAGTTCGGGACTTCTCATTTATTTGTACCTTGATCAATATTATGATTAAGTTTTGAATTCATTGTTTCACCAACATTCCACACGATGCATTTAATTAAGGTGCAATCATTCACGTCAAAAGCAATAAGTAAAGCATTATTAAAATAAACATTCTCAAAATAAATTACAATAAAACTAGGGGTGGAATACAACCCCCATTGTAAATAAAATACAAATCATGCATAAATCGGGGTATTCATTAATGATGAGGACGTTGGTCCTCGCATGCATATTTATTATAAAACACTTTTGATGTGATGATTTTATTTTGGATAGAGAAAATTGAGACATTGGTCCCATTATTATTTAGGAAAAATTCCAAATTAATTAATAAAAATGCTTTGTGATTTTTTCTCTAGCGCCTAAAATAAAAAAATTTATAGGAAAATTACATAGCAAAATAAATGGAAAAGCAAAATGAATAAAATATCACAAATAAAGCAAATAAATACTTGATCCTAAACGAGTTTTCGGAATCTTCCCGTGTGCTCGCAAAAATACCCAAGAAGGAAAATGAGATGTTAAATAAAAATAAAACACAAATAGAATAATGTTAGTAATTGAATCAATTAAAATCAATTAAATATAAAAATAAATGCTAAATAAAATAAAATGAGATAAAATGAAATGATATCAAAATAATAAATGAATTAACATGTTTACAATTTAAAATAAATGAGAAAAATGTGTTATGAACAACAAATGGATTAAAAGATGTAATTGGAATAAAATACAACATGTTAATTAATTAATGTATAAAAATATGAACATGATAATAGTGAAAATAAATAAGTGAACAAAATATTAAATATATGATAATGACAATGAAAAAGAATAAAAAATGATTAAATAAATGACATGATTAATTAAATATGTTCACAAATGATATAAACCATTTACATGGAAAAAAAGATCAATCAAAATGAATTAATTTAATTACGTGTTAAAAATAATGATGAATTAAAGTGAAATAAATTAATTACATGTTAGGAATTAAAAGAAATCAATATTCACATGAATAAAATAAATGAATTAGAATAACAATAAAAATATACATGTTAATAAATTAAATATAAACAAAATAAATAAATAAATAACTGAAAATAATAAAAATGAACATTAATAAATTAAATATAAAAAAAAATAAGAAGAATAAGCCCGGAATGTTTACCCTCAAAGTTTCGGATTCGATGAAGGGAAAAAGATGATTGATTTCCTTATTCTTGATTTGCAAGATTAGAATTGAATAATAAAAATGTTGGAATTTTATTCCAAGAAAAAAATAAGCTTAAAAAAAACTAATAAAAAAAAACTCTTTGAAAACAAAGAATTAATTTCCTTGCTCAAAGGAATTCTTTTTATTGATTACACAAAAAGACCTTGAAAAAGTTAAATGAAAAACAAATGAGAAGACTAAAAAACTGAATTTTGAGAACAAATCATCAATTTATTTGTCTCAAAATTAAATCCATAACAAAATTCCATCCAAAAGTATATTTAGAAGAAATTGTGTTGGAAAAATAATGAAAGATTGATTTTTCATTTTGATCTTTGGTTGGAGAAAAAATCTGGAATCCTTTAGAGTTTGAGAGGAAGAAGAAGAGAAAAAGATGAAGAGAAAAAACCCTAAAAAAATCCCCAAAAGAATTCCCCCCTTTAGGTTTTCATCTTATTCTTTTTATATCAATAAAATAGAAAAAAGTTAATTAAAGGGATAAAATCAGATATTAACACTTTTAAATTTTAAAATTTGAAAAGAAACTGAAAATCCCTTAAAAAAGTCATAAAAAATCGAATTTTGTGGAAAAAAATCGGAAAAAATCAATTTTGGGGCAAAACTGCAAAATTGCATATTGTAATTTCAAGCCCCCAATTTTCAAAAATAATTTTTATTATTTTTTTATCTTTTCACTCTAAAATGCAAATTTTACAACGAAATCACTACTTTCAACCTTTTTGCCTGTAACAAGGCATCTTATCATCATTGGATAACTCTGATCTGGGCTACCTCAGGACCTAGTGTCTACAGTTGCCCACAATTTTGGGGAAACTAGTGCACTAATGCCTAGATGAGCCAAAATTCAGAGAAGAAGGAAAGAGATGCGTACCTGAGGCAGCCCTTACCTTTTTGCCGTGTGGAATGTTGCGACTTATTGCCGTTGAGCTGTAGTGCTATCAGACTGTGGCTCGTTTGCAATCTTTTCTATCGCATTGTCCCGCTTGCCTCCGGTCGGCTTGCATGGCGTCTGTGAGATGCGGTGTCCTCTAACCCCAATCCCGTTGAGATATGCTCTATCGCTGGTGCCCCGCTAACCTCGTCTCGGTCTGCACGGTAGCTGATCCATCCTGTTGGCCTCATCTCGGCTTGCACGGTGTCTGTGAGATGCAGTACTCTGTGACTACAACCTCTGTTTGTGATCTATTCTATCGCTGGTATCCTGCTAGCCTCATCCCGGCCTGCACGGTGTCTGTGAGATGCAGTACTTTCTAACCATAGTCCCATTGTGATCTATTCTATCGCTTGTGATCTGTTAGCCTCGCCCCGGCCTGATTGCCCCCGGCATAATGCGAATGAAGAGGTTTGCTTTTCTGGGCAGTTTCTGATAAGGTTATGCTGAACCCACCTCTCGGATCATCTTAGGATTGAAGGGATTTGGAATACATTTGAAAATAACTTGATGTTCCTGTAGACACCGGGTCCTGAGACTGTTCAAGATCATAATTAGACGATGATGAAAAACGATACCCACAATTAAAGGTGTCAAAAATGATATTTCTCTTGTCGAAATTCTCATTATTTTTAAATAAAAAATAAATATATATATATAAAATATTATTATAAAAAAAATTAGTTGAATTAATTTTTTTTAAAAATTGGTTGAATTATTTTTGATATTTGAAAAAAAAATGGAAATTTAAGTTAGTTAATTAATTTAATTAGATTAATTTAGTCAATTAATTTAATTGAACTAAATTAGTTAATTAGTTTATTAAAGATTTGGGTTAAAAAAAAAGGAATTTGAAAAAGTGGGTTTTTTTAAAAAAAAAAATGTTAAATAAATTTGAATTTGGCCACTTATAAAGTGACCATTTTGGCCACTTTATAAGAGTAGTACCACGCGTGGTACCACTCTTATAAAGTGGCCAAAATGACCACTTTAAAGAAGTGGTTTGGCCACTTTATAAGAAGTTACCACGCGACCACTTCTTTAAAGTGGTCGCGTGGTACCGAGGGCACCAGGCACACATTTTTGCGCGCACTGTCTCCCTCACCACGCGGTGTCAGCTATTTTCTCGCCGTTTTGACAGAAAAATATTTTCATTTTCGTGTAAATTTCGGGAAGGGAAATTAAAAGATGGTTTTGGCTCTATTTATTTTAGTACGGGGCACAGATTAAATAAAGGAAAGATGGCAAACATTTGAAAAAAAAAGAGAAAAAAATAATTTCTGGACTCTTCTCTCCAATTTTTTTCCTCTCTAGCAACTGGTTCTTCAACCATTTCTTCAAAAATATTCTTAACTTTTTTTTCTCTTTCTCAAGTTTTAATCTTTAATTGCTCTTCAAAATACATAATCCATTTTCTTGAGTGATTTGGGCTTGGAAAATTAATTTCCTTTGCTCAAATTATCCTCCAAAAATATTTTTATCAAAGTATTTTCTTGATTTTATTTCAAAATATTAATTTCTACATTTCCTTCAAATATTTATCACCACAAATCCGACACGGAAAATCAATCGAGACACCGTTTCCCCAATCTAAAAATTCTGAGGGTAAACATTCTTGAACTCATCCTCATTTATTTTTTGTATATTATTTATTATTGTTAATATTATTTTTTGCCATTATTATCATGTATATTGTTTACTTTTAGTATTTTAATGTGTTAATATCACTATTAATATATTATTTGTTTGCTTCAATTTGATATTTTGCTATCATTATTATTTTTATTGTGTTTATGTTCATTATTGTTACTCTGCCATCCTCCATATTATCATTATCACCATTATTATTATTGTTTTTGTTATTATTAAGTTGATTGCCGTTGGGTATTTTGGTGTTCACGTTTAATGTCATTATTATTTCTATGTTCATCTTTGTTTTAGTTTTATAGTCATGTTCCTTAGTGTTATTTCACCATCTCCATTGCTTTTCATTTTTATTATCATATATTGAGTTCCTGCCATGTTTAATGCATTTATTGTCTTTATTATTATTATTATTATTATTATTATTATTATTATTATTATTATTATTATTATTATTATTATTATTATTATTATTATTATTACTAATTGATTATTCTGTTTTCATATTATTTATCATTCATTATTATTATTATTTGCATTATTACCATCCTATTATCATTATTATTATCATTATTATTATTATTATTATTACTATATGGTTTTATTCTGATTATTATGTCTATTATTCATCTTATTTATTGTTGCATTGTTATTTACTGTTGATAATTTGATTTATTTTGTTGCGTTGCTATCATTGTTATTATTATTATATTTCGCATTTGTTTGATTAATTTACTTTGAATATTTACTAATATTTTTGATGTTAATTTTTGTATGAGTTTAACTTGAATCGAGTTATTTGAGCACCCCCGCGACTCCCCGGATGGGTCGTAACGCGTGGAGGGTCACTCCGGTTTGGTGAGATCTTTTCGACTCTCTCTTTATGTGTTACGTGTTTATTTATAAATATTTATTTTATTTATGCATGCGTGAGATAAAAAGTCATAAAAATACTTTTATAATTAAATCGGGACTTTCACTAATAAAATTGGGACCAATGTCCCTTGTTTTAGCCTAACAATAAAAATATCACAATTAAAACGAAGAGTCAATTTTTTTCCAAAATGGGGTCACTCATCCCGGTTTTCATTCAAACAATCAAAACGACTCTTCGAACCCTTTTAAAATTAATATGAAGGAAGCAATGTTCCTAAATTTCGAACAAGTGCGAAGGAACCAATGTTCCTAAAATAATATCCCGATTTATGTATGCCTTTTTATTTCATTTTTGGGTGAGTGTTTAAATTTATGTTCTTTCATTTTGGGCCCTTGTAATTAACTTAGGGGCAACTTTATTTATTTTTGGGGATTGTATTCCGTCCCCATTTATATTTTTAATCTCCTTTTATTGGGGTTGTATTTCGCCCCTATTTCTCTTGTAATTGTGTGCTTGTGTGTTCATCGCTTTCCTTTTATCGCTTTCGTATGCTAGGAATGCGCTATTTAATTTAAATGCATCAATAATATGAGATGAGAGATATAATTTTAAGAGGTTAAAAACCCATTTATAATTAACCAAAGCATAAATAAGAGGGAAGTTCCGGACACCATATCTCTGGTTTAGACCGTTAGAGGTGAGAGACTTTTTCCCAATTTCTTGCAAATTGGGTGGCGACTCCAAATACCTCAAAGGTGCCTTTAGGTGTCATTAGACTAGGTTGTCCTCCCCAATGTTCTATTGGGGGGGATACACCGATGATGTCTCATGGCGCCCATAATCAAAAGATGCAAACCTTCATACCTCGAATCCTAAAGCGGATTCAAAGCGAGGGCCCTTGCTGGGTTTTCAGGTTCGGCGCGCGTCACAGTGGCGACTCCACTGGGGAGTTGTGTTTGAGACTTCACTCCGAAAGTGCTTTGGTTAAAATGTATAATTGGGTTTTTAAAACTTAAAATTCTATCTCTTCTCAAAAATTTGCATCACATTTTAGAGCCTTAGACTTATGCTAGTTGGTCCCTTTTTACCTCGGTGCATTCCCAAAGCACGACCCTACTTTCACTCATTGTAGGGAAGTGTTAGGGATAATCACCAGCCCAAGCCTTGTGCCTTTTGGTATATCAAATGGTGACCCGATCGGTCCTTATGCTCGTGATGAGCTAGACCCGTCGGCAGGGATCATGCTTGGGTAACCCTAAAGATTCATCACCTTGACCAAAGCTCATGTAATGGCAAGTAGAAACTTTCCCTAGGTGGTATGTTCCTTAATACAATGCTTGTGATATGGGCCGTCACGTATTAAACAAAATTAAGCAAATCAAGTGGTCTTTTATCAAAGGCTTTCATGCCTCGATAAGCTCACCTTGACTAAAGTGAATTGTCCAAATACGTAATGGCCAAAACCCATACGAATGCGCATTAGATAAAGAGTGTTATGCTGTCGATTTTTTACCGTGCACCATACGTGTCCAATGGGTTCCCTGTTAACCCTCGGATGAAGCCCACCTAGGAAAGAGACCGCACGACCCCGTGTGTGGGAGTGATAAGGTTGGAAGGATCTACCTGTTTGCATGTGGTTGTAAATGCTGCACGTCATGCTCATGCATCACGCGTTATCCATGCATGTTAAAATAAAATAAAAAAAATATATAAACACATATGCATTTCATTTTTGTGTGTGTATATCCTTTTGTCTGCGTATTATTTTTCCTCACATGTACATATCATTTTATTTGTTCACTCATCGAGGACCATCTGCATATCACGATCATGCATTACATCTCATCCATGCATCATTCTAACCCCTTGGAATTTTCAGCCACTATAGGCCACTCACCTGGGAGGTTTTGGGGGTCCCTGAGGGTGCCTGAGGAACAAGCAAAATTTAAATTAGTTGGCAGAGATTTCAAGGTCAGTAATGGCAGATCTACCGCAAGAAATGGGTGCTTCGGTGACACAAGATTTGGATAAGAGATTCGAGGATTTGGAGAGGAAGATGTTAGCTATGATGGGGAGCATCGTCGCCCAGATGGCACCAAGTGCAGGGCAACCATTTGTGGCTCCTGTCGTGGAGCAAGGTGAATCACCTGTTATGGAGGGGGCTCATACAGCGGCTGCTACTATACAACCGCCAATTGTTGAGCTTAGAGTAACGACACCTGGTGAGCAGAGAAGGGTGGGCATTTTAGACCAGAGAGATGACCTTATAGAGGAGGAGGAGAAGGATGAACCAGTAATTCCTCAAACTGTGAAGGGAAGAGTCCCCAAAGTGGAGGATGATGCGGTGAAGAAGATGGAAGAAAAGATTGAGGCGATCACATGCCTGCTGTCAGCCGAAAAGGGGGTCAATCCCGAAGGTGTAGATCTGGATGGTGAAGAGCTGCTGCCCCAGGGGTTCAAGATGCCGGATTTGCCGAAGTTCGATGGTACTTCGGACCCTTCTGCGCACGTTAAGCAGTATGTTCTTATCATAAAAGGCATAGGGCTGACGAAAAGGCAGAAGGTGGAGTATTTCTGTCTCAGTCTAACAGGGCCGACGATCGATTGGTACCACGGGTTGGATAAAAGGTCTAGAGAAGATTAGGATTTACTGATAGAAGAATTCCTTAAGCAATATGACTGTAGTACCCGAATAGAGGTTACCTTGAAAGACCTTGAGCTATTGTACCAGAAGCCTGGTGAGTCCTTCCATGACTATCTCACTCGGTGGAGGAATCGGGTGATGGAGATGAAGAGAAAGCCTGATACGGCATATCAGATCAGGCTGTTCATTAGAAATGCAAGCCCATACTTAAGAGAAGGGCTCAAGATGAAAGGGTTAAAAGATTGGGAGTCTTTAAAAGACATCGCCATAGAGGTAGAGAGTGAACGCATGGCCCAGAAGGTGAGTGGTGAAGGGTTTGTTAAGAAGGACTTTAACAGTCAGGGGGCAAATAAGTGGGCAGGCTCCAGCAGCGGCGATTGGACTGAAAAGGCGACTGAGGTATCGACTGTAGGGGTGAACCAAAGGCGCTTCTCGAATTTGGGTCGGACTTTATCCTGGGTATTAAAGAAACTGGAAAAGGAGGGAAAGCTGCAGCCCCTGCCACCTAAGCCAGCCAAAACCCAAGGACAACCGGGTCTTAAATATGATGAGTATTGTGATTTTCACCAACATACGGGGCATATAACAGACCGATGTGCAAGATTAAGGCATGAAATTCAGGACTTGATCGACAGCAGGCAGATCACTGATCCCGAAAAGAGGGAAAGTAAGAAGAAGTCCGCTTATAACGCCATGATTGGTTCAAGCTTACCTGAATGGTATGTACTGCAAGACTTGTATGGGAATGGATATGCCACTGTTAATCGCCCTGAGAAAGACGAAGGGGGAATTTCCATAGTGATGATAGGTTGTTGGTCCACCAGCGAAAGTGGGGAGGAAGAGGAAGAAGGAAAACAGGAGGGTTCTAACCAGGGATTGGGTATGGCTGGCCTTTCGACTCGTGCATTATTGGCCCAGGAGATTGATAGAAGGTTTGAAGAGCTCGAAAGAAGGTTATCAGCCATGATTAAGGAAAGAATAGATGCCATGGCATTACTCCTGCAAGCCCGTTTGATGGCGGCTACCTTTAACCGGGTTGAGCCAGCCATTATCGAGACGACCCATACACTGGCCAACTCGGCGTCTCCTACCACCTCTGAGCCCAGAGGTAAAGAACCGCTTGATTTACCAGTTGGACAAAGAAGTGGTAAAAAGCCTACTCTGGAAAGTGACATCATGATTGAAGGGGATAGGGGTCCGGCGAGGATGCGCGCTCTGAAAAATGCAAACTCGGATATCCTCAATGACTGTAAGGGTAATGCTAAGAGGACGGGAGAGTCATCCACGAAAAGGAATCAAAGACGTTACTCTAATTTGGGCAGATCCTTGTCGCGAGATTTTGAAAAGCTAGTGAAGAGGGGGTTATTACAGCCATTACCCGCAAGGCCCGCCAGCAGTCAGGGGCAGCCCAATCACAGAGCAGATCAATATTATGCATTCCACCAGCACACTGGACATTTGATGAACTATTGCCGGGCCTTAAGAGACCGGGTTCAAGACCTCATTGATGGCAAGCAGATCTCTGACCCAGAAGAGCGAAGGGGGAGGCAGATAGGTTGAGTACCTAATTGGAGAAAGAAGACAGTTCCCATGGACGGTGATGGGCCATTAGCCAAGGCGTCTCTGCTGGTGGAAGCAAGAGGGTGTTATCCATTTAGATGTTCTTTTTATTTTCTGAACTATTTAATGATGACAATTTTAATTCCAGTTTTATTGAATGAAATGAATGATTTTTGTTTATCTGCGTGATGTTTCTCATGATTTCATTATGCATGATCATGACATATTCACATTTAATAATGATTCAAATGATGCCATTCCATTTAATCTCGGAACTTTGGAAATTCCAAAGAAAATCTTGATAGCATCTGTTGTGACTCCTGAAGAGAGATAAAAGAGAAAAAAAAGCCTTTGCCTGGGCCTGGTATGACGCGCCGAAAATAGACAAAGACATTATTGAGATCAATACTACTTCCACGTGCCAACATGACGGCGAACCGAATGTTGAAAGCCATTTCTTTGCACTCCCACGACATCTGGGATGCATATGGTGCCACCAAATAAGATCAAGCTTCGAAAGCTGCATCAGGAGTTAGGCGAATGAGACTCAAGACCTTCACGAAGAAAACATAACTCACCAGAATACAACTCATCAGAACCAAACAACGTGAACACTTTCCTCTCAACCATTTAAATTGTGCACCCTCAAAACCAATTATAGCTGACCCTTAACCATCCAGAACCCTTGTAGCCAAATTCCTTACTAAAACTTACATGCTCGACCAGATTGAACAACAATGGTCCCAGTGGTTAAGATGAAAAGTGCACGTATATGTAAACTTTAGGATTTGAGCAAAACTTGTTAGAAGAAAGAAAATCGGGGTGCAAAAAAAAAATTAATTAAAAAAAAAATTAATTAAAAAAAAAAAAGAAGAGAGAAGAAAAGAGAGAATTGATCAGGGGGCAAGGGAATACTATTTGAAGAAAAGCTTTGCTCAAATCCTGTTGATCTACACATGCCTGCACATTATCATTCTTCTTAGCTACTGAAAAGGATCCAAAAGGCTAACCCACAAACCATCCACCCAATCCCAGCCGTCGAAAACCATTTCGAAAGCTTAAACCACCAAAACCAATAAAAGTACCCCAAGTCATCCAAGCCCAACCACTAAGGCCTAACTTGTAACCTTCAGCTAATCCCAACCATTGAAAACCACTTCAGAAACTGCACCACCAAAGCCGATAAATGCCAAGCGTAAAACTTCACATTCAAACTTCCAAACGAGGAGCCCATTATCACAACCAGTTTGCACAAGGATCAAGTAACGAACTTTGAGGCCTAAGAAGGAGCCACTCTCAGAAGCAGCAATCCCCCCGGCAGATGAAGATGAAAGCGAATTCAACCAATGCTGACAAACTGAAGGAGGGTCCATGGCAGAGGCTTAAAAAAAAAAAAAAAAGAGAGAAAATATTCAATCAAGAAAACCCGCGAGGGCTAATTGACAATAGGAGTCTGATGCTTACAAGATCCACACCGAGGTTAGATGTAATTTTGCATTCTGGATCCACGTTAAATGGTGATCATGCATGGAGAAATCATGCTGAAGTGCACACAGTCTTTGCAAATACATAAAGCAAAAGCAGTTCAACTCATCATTTCCTAGTTCTTTTATAAAAAGTAAAATCTAAATGGCTACTCTACTCCTGCTCTCACCAACTAGATGCCCAAGCTGAGGGATCCTATTATCTACTGCAAGGCTAAGTACCCTCCTTTTACAGGCACTTATGGAAGCAAGGGTGTAGTCTGTGATCAGGACAATTCATTTCGCATACTCAAAGTTGTCTGATTCTAGCGTAGAATCAGCACGTTGGCACTATCGACCCTCTACTATTCTCACCACTCAGGCGCTTCAGCCAACTCATCTTGCTACCCACTATGAAGCCAATTCTACAGCACCTTCCCAATAAAAAACCAAGCTCATACAACCAGAATCTGAGACATAACCACATGTCAATCATACCCGAAAGATCTTTCGTAACAGCTCTGACTTTTCAAAAAAAAAAAAAGAAAGGCCGTTAGAGATGAAAACCGTGACTGGCGCTCTAAGCAAAAGTTAGGCCAAAGGGCAGGGTGAAAACCTGGGAACAGGCGGTCTGTCCTATAAAAAATAAAATGAATAAAAGCCGCTGGATTGGGTTGGGTCCATTCCAGGTAAAAATAAGGCACAGGGTTATGTGAAAAACCGATAAGGATGCATTTCCCACTAAGAAAAGCTAGTGTGAAAATCCACGAGGGACGCACTACCTTTAATCAATGACTTTCAACGCCTGGAGCGATAAGGCCGTGGTTTTTCAGATGACATCCTCTCCAGCAGATGGTATAATGCAAGACATGAGTCAGAATCTTAGGGGGCAAAGATGCCCACCTAATGCTCCCCCTTGAGGGGGGGTTATGGGTCAGAATTCCTGAGCCGCGAAGACGCTTTTCTAGATCCTTGGGGGCATCAGATAATGCCAAACCGTACCCTAAACGGACCCTTCACCACCCAGGACGTGGTCTACCCATTTTGCATACATCTTATATCTGCATATGGCATCTTATACATGCATGCACAATCTCTTGTATATATTCTTGCGCGCCCAGTTTTGCAGAAAAAAGTCCAAGTGAAGGCTGCACGTACGAAAACGGGACCAGGACCATCTTAGCTCAGCGGTAGCACTCACTCGTGCCGGACAAACAAGTCAAGATGACATCGGCACAGATCAAAATCCTAAAGTCCTCTGAGGAGGCAAAATCCTAAAGTCCTCTAAGGAGGCAAAGTCTTCAAGTCCTCTGAGGAGGCACAGTCTTCAAGTCCGCTGAGGAGGCAAAGTCTTCAAGTCCTCTGAGGAGGCAAAGTCTTCAAAGTCCTCTGAGGAGGCAAAATCTCGAAGTCCTCTGAGGAGGCAAAATCTCGAAGTCCTCTGAGGAGGCAAAATCCTAAAGTCCTCTGAGGAGGCAAAGTCTTCAAGTCCTCTGAGGAGGCAAAGTCTTCAAAGTCCTCTGAGGAGGCAAAATCTTGAAGTCCTCTGAGGAGGCAAAATCCTAAAGTCCTCTGAGGAGGCAAAGTCTTCAAATCCTCAGAGGAGGCAAAGTCTTCAAAGTCCTCTGAGGAGGCAAAATCTCAAAGTCCTCTGAGGAGGCAAAATCCTCAAGTCCTCTGAGGAGGCAAAATCTTCAAGTCCTCTGAGGAGGAAAAATCTCAAAGTCCTCTGAGGAGGCAAAATCCCTCGGTCCTCTGAAATGCAAATTTTACAAGGAAATCACCACTTTCAACCTTTTTGCCTGTAACAAGGCATCTTATCATCATTAGGTAACTCTGATCTGGGCTACCTCAGGACCTAGTGTCTACAGTTGCCCCCAATTTTGGGAAAACTAGTGCACTAGTGCCTAGATGAGCCAAAATTCAGAGAAGAAGGAAAGAGATGCGTACCTGAGGCAGCCCTTACCTTTTTGCCGTGTGGAATGTTGCAACTTATTGCCGTTGAGCTGTAGTGCTATCAGACTGTGGCTCGTTTGCAATCTTTTCTATCGCATTGTCCCGCTCGCCTCCGGTCGGCTTGCACGGCGTCTGTGAGATGCGGTGTCCTCTAACCCCAATCCTGTTGAGATATGCTCTATCGCTGGTGCCCCGCTAACCTCGTCTCGGTCTGCACGGTAGCTGATCCATCCTGTTGGCCTCATCTCGGCTTGCACGGTGTCTGTAAGATGCAGTACTCTGTGACTACAACCTCTGTTTGCGATCTATTCTATCGCTGGTATCCTGCTAGCCTCATCCCGGCCTGCACGGTGTCTGTGAGATGCAGTACTTTCTAACCATAGTCCCGTTGTGATCTATTCTATCGCTTGTGATCTGTTAGCCTCGCCCCGGCCTGATTGCCCCCGGCATAATGCGAATGAAGAGGTTTGCTTTTCTGGGCAGTTTCTGATAAGGTTATGCTGAACCCACCTCTCGGATCATCTTAGGATTGAAGGGATTTGGAATACATTTGAAAATAACTTGATGTTCCTGTAGACACCGGGTCCTGAGGCGGTTCAAGATCAGAATTAGCCGATAATGAAAAACGATACCCACAATTAAAGGTGTCAAAAATGATATTTCTCTTATCGAAATTCTCATTATTTTTAAATAAAAAATATATATATATATATATAAAATATTATTATAAAAAAAATTAGTTGAATTATTTTTTTTTAAAAATTGGTTGAATTATTTTTGATATTTGAAAAAAAGAATGGAAATTTAAGTTAGTTAATTAATTTAATTAGATTAATTTAGTCAATTAATTTAATTGAACTAAATTAGTTAATTAGTTTATTAAAGATTTGGGTTAAAAAAAAAAGGAATTTGAAAAAGTGGGTTTTTAAAAAAAAAATGTTAAATAAATTTGAATTTGGCCACTTTATAAGAAGTTACCACGCGACCACTTCTTTAAAGTGGCCGCGTGGTACTGAGGGCACCACGCGTGCATTTTTGCGCGCACTGTCTCCCTCACCACGCGGTGTTTTGTTTCTACTTTCTTCAGCTATTTTCTCGCCGTTTTGACCGAAAAATATTTTCATTTTCGTGTAAATTTCGGGAAGGGAAATTAAAAGATGGTTTTGGCTCTATTTATTTTAGTACGGGGCACAGATTAAATAAAGGAAAGATGGCAAACATTTGAAAAAAGAAGAGAAAAAAATAATTTCTTGAATCTTCTCTCCAATTTTTTTCCTCTCCAGCAACTGGTTCTTCAACCTTTTCTTCAAAAATATTCTTAACTTTTTTTTTCTCTTTCTCAAGTTTTAATCTTTAATTGCTCTTCAAAATACATAATCCATTTTCTTGAGTGATTTGGGCTTGGAAAATTAATTCCTTTGCTCAAATCATCCTCCAAAAATATTTTTATCAAAGTATTTTCTTGA
Source organism: Excoecaria cochinchinensis (assembly GCA_947683425.1). NCBI lineage: Eukaryota > Viridiplantae > Streptophyta > Magnoliopsida > Malpighiales > Euphorbiaceae > Excoecaria > Excoecaria cochinchinensis. The sequence goes on from CANTUQ010000205.1 coordinate 68,657, forward strand.
TTTTATTTCAAAATATTAATTTCTACATTTCCTTCAAATATTTATCACCACAAATCCGACACGGAAAATCAATCGAGACACCGTTTCCCCAATCTAAAAATTCTGAGGGTAAACATTCTTGAACTCATCCTCATTTATTTTTTGTATATTATTTATTATTGTTAATATTATTTTTTGCCATTATTATCATGTATATTGTTTACTTTTAGTATTTTAATGTGTTAATATCACTATTAATATATTATTTGTTTGCTTCAATTTGATATTTTGCTATCATTATTATTTTTATTGTGTTTATGTTCATTATTGTTACTCTGCCATCCTCCATATTATCATTATCACCATTATTATTATTGTTTTTGTTATTATTAAGTTGATTGCCGTTGGGTATTTTGGTGTTCACGTTTAATGTCATTATTATTTCTATGTTCATCTTTGTTTTAGTTTTATAGTCATGTTCCTTAGTGTTATTTCACCATCTCCATTGCTTTTCATTTTTATTATCATATATTGAGTTCCTGCCATGTTTAACGCATTTATTGTCTTTATTATTATTATTATTATTATTATTATTATTATTATTATTATTACTAATTGATTATTCTGTTTTCATATTATTTATCATTCATTATTATTATTATTTGCATTATTACCATCCTATTATCATTATTATTATCATTATTATTATTATTATTATTATTATTATTATTATTATTATTATTATTATTATTATTATTATTATTATTATTATTATTATTATTATTATTATTATTATTATTATTATTATTATTATTATTATTATTACTACTATATGGTTTTATTCTGATTATTATGTCTGTTATTCATCTTATTTATTGTTGTATTGTTATTTACTGTTGATAATTTGATTTATTTTGTTGCGTTGCTATCATTGTTATTATTATTATATTTCGCATTTGTTTGATTAATTTACTTTGAATATTTACTAATATTTTTGATGTTAATTTTTGTATGAGTTTAACTTGAATCGAGTTATTTGAGCACCCCCGCGACTCCCCGGATGGGTCGCAACGCGTGGGGGGTCACTCCGGTTTGGTGAGATCTTTTCGACTCTCTCTTTATGTGTTACGTGTTTATTTATAAATATTTATTTTATTTAGGCACGCGTGAGATAAAAAGTCATAAAAATACTTTTATAATTAAATCGGGACTTTCACTAATAAAATTGGGACCAATGTCCCTTGTTTTAGCCTAACAATAAAAATATCACAATTAAAACGAAGAGTCAATTTTTTTCCAAAATGGGGTCACTCATCCCGGTTTTCATTCAAACAATCAAAACGACTCTTCGAACCCTTTTTAAATTAATACGAAGGAAGCAATGTTCCTAAATTTCGAACAAGTGCGAAGGAACCAATGTTCCTAAAATAATGTCCCGATTTATGTATGCCTTTTTATTTCATTTTTGGGTGAGTGTTTAAATTTATGTTCTTTTATTTTGGGCCCTTATAATTAACTTTGGGGCAACTTTATTTATTTTTGGGGATTGTATTCCGTCCCCATTTACATTTTTAATCTCCTTTTATTGGGGTTGTATTCCGCCCCTATTTCTCTTGTAATGGTGTGCTTGTGTGTTCATCGCTTTCATTTATCGTTTTCTTCATCGCTTTCCTTTTATCGCTTTCGTATTCTTGGAATGTGCTATTTAATTTAAATGCATCAATCGTATGAGATGAGAGATATAATTTTAAGAGGTTAAAAACCCATTTATAATTAACCAAAGCATAAATAAGAGGGAAGTTCCGGACACCATATCTCTGGTTTAGACCGTTAGAGGTGAGAGACTTTTTCCCAATTTCTTACAAATTGGGTGGCGACTCCAAATGCCTCAAAGGTGCCTTTAGGTGTCATTAGACTAGGTTGTCCTCCCCAATGTTCTATTGGGGGGGATACACCGATGATGTCTCATGGCACCCATGATCAAAAGACGCGAACGTTCATACCTCGAATCCTAAAGCGGATTCAAAGCGAGGGCCCTTGCTGGGTTTTCAGGTTCGGCGCGCGTCACAATTCCGAAGAGGCTGAGAAAGCGTTAAGAAAAGGTCTTAAATATAATGCTCCAAAGAGACCGAGAATGCCTTAAAAAGGTCTTAATGATAATGCTCCAAAGAAACTGAGAATGCCTTAAAAAAAGGTCTTAAAGATAATGCTCCAAAGAGACTGAGAATGGCTTAAAAAAAAGGTCTTAAAGATAATGCTCCAAAAAGACTGAGAATGCCTTAAAAAAAGGTCTTAAAGATAATGCTCCAAAGAGACTGAGAATGCCTTAAAAAGGTCTTAAAGATAATGCTCCAAAGAGACTGAGAATGCCTTAAAAAAAGGTCTTGAAGATAATGCTCTAAAGAGACTGAGAATGCCTTAAAAAGGTCTTAAAGATAATGCTCCAAAGAGACTTTGATGCTCATTGGGAGACTTTGATGTCAAGCCTCCAGAGAGAAAATTATTATTTGAGGTTTTAGTTGCATGCCCTCAGGCGGATAGGTTTCCATGTCTTTGGTGATTCTTCTATTTTTGTTTTTGTTTTATGATTTTCTTTCCTGGAATTTTTACACTTTAGATGCATTTAAATTTTTACAGTATGTTGGATTTTCAAGGCCTTGAAAATATCTTCTTCTTTTTGTTTTGTTGTTTTGCTTTGAGAATTTGTACATTTGAATTTGGATTTTGTACACTTATTGTGTGATGTGTGTAAGCGTGCCTCTTATGACAGAAAAAACTTACCTGTTCTCTCTTGGCATGGTGTGCATGGAAAGGCTTATTCTTTTCCTTCCTAGGAGCAGGTCCTTGAGATTCTTCTCTTGTGAGGACTTTATCTTGATCTGATTGTTTGGCATGGATGAGCGCCGATGCAGAGCTAAAACTGTACCTCGGCTCACTTTCGCATCTGATTTCCTTTAACGTGGGGTGCCCGGATAGGCTTGTTCTCTTGGGCGTTTCACCTCTGTACATATTTACTTGATTTTAGGCCGGATACAGTGGTCGATCTTGTCGAGCTGAATCCGTCCTTTGGATCATCCTTGCTCATGAGGTCTATTCAGTCCCTTCCCTCTAAGTTATGTACACAACAACATATACAAAAGATTGTGTGTGCGTATGGAATCATGGGTATGAAATATACACATAAAGCTATATACACGAGACATAAGCAAAAGATTAGTGTGTAAGAATTGTGTGTACAACCATAAGTGTAATGGACTAAATGCACGTGATATGCAGGGCAATATGCAAACGATTTATGCATGTGAGATGCAAAATGAATAGACCACATCCCAGGTAGTTAAGGGATTCGTTGAGGGTGCTGCTCGGCTGCTCACGTTGTCTGATGCCCCTAAGGATGTAGAAAAGCGTTGCCTTGACTTTATGGACTCTGACCCCTAATCTTTTCAAGGAGAACTGACCCGTATGTACCTTTGCCCCCCGATCAATAAGCATCTTGCCCCCGAGACTATGAATCAAGTTTTGCATTATACGGCACCTGTCTGAAGGAAAGTCATTTCGAGTAATGCTGCCTTATTGCTCTAAGCTTCAAAAGTCATTGTTTTAAAGGTAGTGCGTCCCTTGTGGATTTTCATACTAGCTTTTCTTAGCGGGAAATGCGTCCCTTTAGGGATTTTCACATAACCCTGTGCCTAATTTTTGCCTGGAGTGGACCCAACCCAATCCAACGGCTCTTTTTTTTTTCTTTTTTTTTGAAGGACAGACTGCTTGTTCCCGGGTTTTCACCCTGTCCTTTGGCCTAACTTTTGCTTAGAGAGCCAGTCACGGTTTTCATCTCTAATAGCCTCTTTTTTTTTTTAATTTAAGGGGTAGGAGGAGGATTTGTCACATAAAAAACCATTATTGTTGCTTTGATAATTTCTCCAGTGTATGTCCTTATGCCTGCAATAGGTTTCTCTTAACCGTCTAATTGCATATTTACGCCTAGCTTATGCATGCATTTCTATCTATAGGCACCATATAGCAATAAGAATGACCATGACTAGACATGTGATACAAAAGCACTAGTTTTACTTAGTTTCAATGAGTAACAACTTAGGTGCACCCGATCTCCTATTATCAATCAGCCCTCTCAGGTTTTCTTGATTGAATATTTTCTCTCAAGCCTCTAATTTTTGCCCAGGATGCCTTTTTTCGGTTTTTACCCTAACGAGGCACCCAATTTTAGTAACGCCGCCTTTTTTTTCGGTTTTTGACCCGCGGGGCTTTTATTATCTTCTTTTGATTTTTAGCCCTTAACCTTGGACCCTCTTGAGTCTGTCAACATCAATCGGTTCTGTCCGTTACTGCTCTCTTGGATAACAATCTCTGGAAGACAAAGGGACCTTCTCACACTGGCCCAAATTTACCTCGTATGTCTGGAACACCTGGTCTCATTTGTTTAATAATTGAATCTCCCTCTCTCATCGGATGCTTTCTGGCCGTCTCTCCAAATGATCAAGCAGAATGTTTTCTGATGGGTCTGACCGTGGTGATAATCCCATGACTTGTCCTTGTCTGACTCGTGCAATTGCTGCTGTCGTTGTTGTGCTCTGTCAGCTACAAAAATTTAGCCATGACTATCCTTAAAGATTTGAGCTTCACATCTATCGGCCATACTGCTTTTGCCCCCTGTGTCAAGGAATAATAGATGACTCTTGTAGAGGTTCCAATGGTGGCTCTCTAGCCTCGAAGTGGAAAAGGGTCATTTCTCTGCCCAATCCTTTTTCATGATCTTTTCTGCTAGCATTAAACCATTCATATAGGTCGTGCAAATTTTGGCTTGGATTTCTTCCGTCTTTTAGCTCCTTCCTCATTCATCAACTTGTTGCTTGTATAGTATACCCTTCATACAGATAAAACGGGTAGATGGTTTGCAGATCAGCATTTTGGTCCTTTTCCTTTTGGCAACTATGAAGAATGGTAGGATACGGACATGTATAAATCAACAGGATTTAGGCAAAACTTGCCCCCAAGATGTTTTCCTTTTATCTTTTTTATTGTTTCCTTCTTCTTTTGTTTTTTTTTATTTTTTTTTATTTATTTGTGCTTGCTTTTTGTTCTTTTCCTTGTTATTCTCTTTTTCCTTGTTCTTTTTTCAAGGATAAACTTTGTCCTAATCCTGATAGCTTACACATACACATACCCCTTCTCTTCTTGACTTGGGATAGTATTGACCAAATAAGTTCGGTTTTGAACTCCAACCAAAAATTATAGTTTCATCTCTGCTTGTAGATTCTTCCTTTTGACCTCTTCTACCCCCTTTGACCTGGTCTTCTGAGCTTTTACTTGACTAGTCCATGATCGGGATATTTTGGAATGGTGTGTTTGACGCCTTTACGATTATCTCCTGGCATGTCTCCATTGGTCCAGGCAAAGACTTCTTCAGACATTTTGTTTTAATTCTCTCAAATTTTATCTCGCTTTAGGAGTCAAATTGGGTGCAACCAAGACTGCTATTTATTGAAACTAGATGAAACGGTGTTTTAAACCAATGCCTTAATTATGATTATTGTTTATGCTTGATGCAATAAAATATAAAAATGCATATATAAGCAAAGCCCAAATTTTTAAAGCAGAAAAGATAAACAAGTGCATAGTTCATGAATACACTTTAGAAAATAAAAAGCATTATAACAACTCTAATCCTTTCTTTCTTCATCCAGGCCAAGGACCAATTCTTGAATGCGATCTCTTAGAGGGCGACAATAGTTTGTCCGATGCCCTGTGTACTGGTGATACGCACAATACCAGTCTGTTCTGTGCCTCAGTTTTCCTTGACTTAGGGCGAGCCTAGCTGGCAAGGGTTGCAACTTCCCTTCCTTGATGAGACGAGTGAAGTGCCAAGATAGAGGCTTGCCCAAGATGGTGAGGTGTTTAGCAGTCATTCCGGTGGTTGAGACCTCTACTGCCTTGGTATTTCCCCCATTGCCACTGTAACACCCCGCCATCCCCGTTGGAAGGATACCGGAGTGCCACGCGGGCAAACACAAATAATCCTATACATTTACACATGTATTAATAAATAAAAGAAAACCAAATGAGATTTAAAGAAACTTTTAATCATTTAATCAGAAAATTCCTGTAACATATATATATCAAGTCTTTATACATATATCATATTTATATCGTTTTTACAAAAAGAGGCTCGTATGCAATTACATGTACAAAAAGAATACTTGTTCCTTTACAAAAGATTCATTTTACTAATTACAAGCCATATACAAAAATTACAGCGGAAGACTTCACAATATAACAACTTCATCCAAAAAGACTCCTAGTGGCCGACCTGCAGATCCCTGACTCTCAACTGAACCCGCCACCTGCACGGGAAAAGAGCCCGTGCTAAGCGATAACGCTTAGTGGGGAGGAACAAAACAAAATAACAATATACAATATAGTATCTCATCACATTTAAAATATTTGCAATACAAGTAATTAACAATTACAAACATACTTTTCTACATTACACCGATATAGGATATACAAGAATTCATGTGCAACATATACCTTTGATCATGTCAATAAACATCTCAACATATACATCACATATAAACATGTAGCCTGATTAGTCTGGTATAAAACTAAGAAGTGGATACGGTCATTTGGATACTGATAGAACACAGTATCCCAAGCATATAGAGACATGAGTCTCAAACATGTATTTTTCATATAGAGACCGAGGTCTCGCTTTATTTCCATATAAATCCTAACAGGATCGAAACAAGGATCCAAACGGACCCGCATATAACATTTTTATCATATAGCAGCTGCACACACACACTGACCTAAGTAAGCGCTTACTTATCCACTACTATGACTTATACAGGCTTATATGACACAACTCAATAATTCATATATCACATCATGAGAATTTCATTAAATACTAGCTTATAAATCATGTATACTTGTGTAATAATCAAATTCAGAAACATATAAACATATAAATATTAACTACAGAAAGTAATAAGAACAAATAGCTCATATTGAAAAAGTCCCTGTTAAATAAACTATAACCATGTAAATCATGTATATTAATTATTAATCATGTATACAAAACCCAATATTATGCAATTATTAAAACACAATGCAGATTTTAAGTCAAATATTTATCATGTAATGCTAAAATTCTTGAAATCAGAAGTTAAAACCTCAATTTTGGAAAACAGAGCAGCAGAGAAGGCTGGTCACGTCGTGACCTTCAGTCACGTCGAGCGCCAAGCCAATCTCGTGACGCAGGCTTCGCGCGAGCGCCAAGCCAGAACAGCAGGCAGTCACGGCGTGACCACCAGTCACGTCGCGTGACTCCTGTGAGAGGAGAGGGAGAAGAAATCACGGAATGAACCTCGTGACACGCAGGAAAGGAAGCAGGTCACGACGTGATGCAGCATCACGTCTCGTGACCCTCTTCAGAGAAGAGGTCACGGCGTGAAGCTGTATCGCGTCACGTGACCTTCAACCGAGAAGGGGGTCACGGCGTGACCACCAGTCACGTCACGTGACCCTCCTCTCACATATCTTCTTCTTCTCCAGCAAAACATCAGAATTTCCAGAAAAAAACTTAAAACCAGAAAATCGTGAATACAGAGTACAGCCCAAATCCAAAATCCCAATTAGTTTAAAACCATTTTCTCCATGCAAAAATCATGCTAATACGTACCTTCCAATCCTCAGAGCACAAATGCAAGACTCATATTACCAATCAAGCATTATTACAAATCAAACAGAGGCAAAACCAGGAATTCATCAACCCAGAATTTCATATCTAACTTCATGCATAAACATCGCATTTGCATACTCATCATGGTTCTTTTTCTACTCAAATCATGTATACCACATTACTTAACTCATGCCTTTCAATGGTCAAACACACATTAACACTTTGACAACATAACTACAAAAATGGATCCAAAGATGAGAAAACAGACACACTCCCAAACCTGGAAATGAAGTCCCAAAAAGAACGACCACTGCTTTTCTTCAATCCAAAATCTTATCCTTTCCTTTGTCTTTTCTTTTATCCTCAGGAGCTTGCAAACAAGAAAAACCACATTCAACCCAAGAACAGATTCTCAATAAACCCACACGAAAATAATAGTACTTACCTTCTATCGCTTCTTTTCCTAATCAAACCCTAGTTCCTCAACAGCAATACTCACATGCAGATAATAGAAAGAACAGAAAAATGAAGAAAAGCCAGAATGTGCTTCGCGTGAGAGAGAACCAGAAAAGGAAGAGAAAACCTTTTTCAGTTCTTTGTTTTTCCAACTAACTAAATTTTCTCAGGCTTTTCCTTTCCCTCTCCACGTGCACATCCTCCTTCCACATGGCACACATGCACAAAAGTCACAATCCCACTAATTCCTCTCTTTTACAATTTGATCCTCATAACTCTAATAGGTCCCTATTAATTTCTTTTTACTCACCTGAATAAAATCTGCATTCTAATTAAATCCCATCTAGCAATTAAATCCTCTTTCCTTGTATAAATTACCCAATTACCTTTAATTGTCCAATTAAAATCACTAATTCCAATTCGGCCACTTATGGGGTGTGACAACTCACCCCTCCTTAAGAAAATTTCGTCCTCGAAATTTCCTTGCTTACCGAATACAACTCAAATATCAAAATCCGAAACGAGACAAAACTGAACATGTAAACACTTACCCGAAGGACCCGCTGTACCCGTCGCATCTCTAGCAATCATAGCATACCCTCTATATTGATTATGATCCTCAGTAGCACCAGGTCGCTGCACTGTTTCTGATGGTGCTCTCGGAGCTCGACTTCCTTCACGATTGCTTTGAATAACATTGGATTTCCGGCTTTCTTGTTGATTCTGGTTCTCTTGTCGACTAGGGCAAAAGGCAAATCGATGTTCCATGCTCCCACACTTGAAACAAGCGCCAGTAATCTTCCAACATGTACCCCAATGGTACCTATGACAGTGCTCACATTCTGGTGCTCGATTTCCTTTACTACCATGTGGGGCTACACTCTCCACCTGTGAAGGCATCTGAACACTCCCTCTAGATCCTTGCTCAACTGGTGTACCCTTTGCTTTCTTAGTACTCACATTTCCCCCTTCTGGTGCTCTTCTCTTCTGTGCCATTTTCTGCTTGATCTCTTCAGATTCCTCTAATCTCATAGCCGCTGCTACAATCTGGTAATACCCAACTGGCTGCAAGACAATCATCGCAGACAAAGGGCCTCTGAATACCTCACGCAATCCCTCTAAAAAGTGCCTACATCTGAACTCATCTGTCAACAACTGCTCGGGCACATACTTACTCAACCTATTAAACTCCTTGTCGTACTCACTGACAGTCATTCCCCTTTGCTTCAAGCTAATGAACTCTCTCCATTTCGCTTCTTGGTATGCCTTTGTTATATACTTTTGCTCAAACTCTTTCTTGAAATAATCCCAAGTCAGCTCAGCTGGTCGCTGAGGATTCCTCATCACAAGTTCCCACCAATCATAGGCTGGTCCCTGAAGCAACGATATAGCACAAGAAGCTCTCTGATCAGCAGGACATCTAATCTCTTGCAAAATCCTGTCCACTCTCTTCAACCAAAACTCAGCTATATCAGACTCATCTAAAGCAGTCCCATGAAAATCCTCTGCTCCTCTCTTTCTTAACAACTCAGTTGGAGCCTTAGGTGCAGTCAACCTATCAACCACTTGTAATAACCCTTGAACTAACGCTGGATCCAAACCAATTCCTCTATTTGCACCCCCAGCTGGTGCAGGTTCCGGTGCAGGCCTATCCTGTCTAACTGGATCATCTCTTCTAACTGGATTCTCTCTAGGACCCACATTATAACTGCTCATAGTGTCGCCCATATACTCACTTGGATCCGACTCCATACAGACACTACAAAACAAAAGACATCTGCATTAGGCCACTAAACAAAACTGACTCTCATGCATAGACTCGACTCTATACTCAAACAATCACAACATAACCCAGAACCACCAAACCTGGGCTCTGATACCAAGCTGTAACACCCCGCCATCCCCGTTGGAAGGATACCGGAGTGCCACGCGGGCAAACACAAATAATCCTATACATTTACACATGTATTAATAAATAAAAGAAAACCAAATGAGATTTAAAGAAACTTTTAATCATTTAATCAGAAAATTCCTGTAACATATATATATCAAGTCTTTATACATATATCATATTTATATCGTTTTTACAAAAAGAGGCTCGTATGCAATTACATGTACAAAAAGAATACTTGTTCCTTTACAAAAGATTCATTTTACTAATTACAAGCCATATACAAAAATTACAGCGGAAGACTTCACAATATAACAACTTCATCCAAAAAGACTCCTAGTGGCCGACCTGCAGATCCCTGACTCTCAACTGAACCCGCCACCTGCACGGGAAAAGAGCCCGTGCTAAGCGATAACGCTTAGTGGGGAGGAACAAAACAAAATAACAATATACAATATAGTATCTCATCACATTTAAAATATTTGCAATACAAGTAATTAACAATTACAAACATACTTTTCTACATTACACCGATATAGGATATACAAGAATTCATGTGCAACATATACCTTTGATCATGTCAATAAACATCTCAACATATACATCACATATAAACATGTAGCCTGATTAGTCTGGTATAAAACTAAGAAGTGGATACGGTCATTTGGATACTGATAGAACACAGTATCCCAAGCATATAGAGACATGAGTCTCAAACATGTATTTTTCATATAGAGACCGAGGTCTCGCTTTATTTCCATATAGATCCTAACAGGATCGAAACAAGGATCCAAACGGACCCGCATATAACATTTTTATCATATAGCAGCTGCACACACACACTGACCTAAGTAAGCGCTTACTTATCCACTACTATGACTTATACAGGCTTATATGACACAACTCAATAATTCATATATCACATCATGAGAATTTCATTAAATACTAGCTTATAAATCATGTATACTTGTGTAATAATCAAATTCAGAAACATATAAACATATAAATATTAACTACAGAAAGTAATAAGAACAAATAGCTCATATTGAAAAAGTCCCTGTTAAATAAACTATAACCATGTAAATCATGTATATTAATTATTAATCATGTATACAAAACCCAATATTATGCAATTATTAAAACACAATGCAGATTTTAAGTCAAATATTTATCATGTAATGCTAAAATTCTTGAAATCAGAAGTTAAAACCTCAATTTTGGAAAACAGAGCAGCAGAGAAGGCTGGTCACGTCGTGACCTTCAGTCACGTCGAGCGCCAAGCCAATCTCGTGACGCAGGCTTCGCGCGAGCGCCAAGCCAGAACAGCAGGCAGTCACGGCGTGACCACCAGTCACGTCGCGTGACTCCTGTGAGAGGAGAGGGAGAAGAAATCACGGAATGAACCTCGTGACACGCAGGAAAGGAAGCAGGTCACGACGTGATGCAGCATCACGTCTCGTGACCCTCTTCAGAGAAGAGGTCACGGCGTGAAGCTGTATCGCGTCACGTGACCTTCAACCGAGAAGGGGGTCACGGCGTGACCACCAGTCACGTCACGTGACCCTCCTCTCACATATCTTCTTCTTCTCCAGCAAAACATCAGAATTTCCAGAAAAAAACTTAAAACCAGAAAATCGTGAATACAGAGTACAGCCCAAATCCAAAATCCCAATTAGTTTAAAACCATTTTCTCCATGCAAAAATCATGCTAATACGTACCTTCCAATCCTCAGAGCACAAATGCAAGACTCATATTACCAATCACGCATTATTACAAATCAAACAGAGGCAAAACCAGGAATTCATCAACCCAGAATTTCATATCTAACTTCATGCATAAACATCGCATTTGCATACTCATCATGGTTCTTTTTCTACTCAAATCATGTATACCACATTACTTAACTCATGCCTTTCAATGGTCAAACACACATTAACACTTTGACAACATAACTACAAAAATGGATCCAAAGATGAGAAAACAGACACACTCCCAAACCTGGAAATGAAGTCCCAAAAAGAACGACCACTGCTTTTCTTCAATCCAAAATCTTATCCTTTCCTTTGTCTTTTCTTTTATCCTCAGGAGCTTGCAAACAAGAAAAACCACATTCAACCCAAGAACAGATTCTCAATAAACCCACACGAAAATAACAGTACTTACCTTCTATCGCTTCTTTTCCTAACCAAACCCTAGTTCCTCAACAGCAATACTCACATGCAGATAATAGAAAGAACAGAAAAATGAAGAAAAGCCAGAATGTGCTTCGCGTGAGAGAGAACCAGAAAAGGAAGAGAAAACCTTTTTCAGTTCTTTGTTTTTCCAACTAACTAAATTTTCTCAGGCTTTTCCTTTCCCTCTCCACGTGCACATCCTCCTTCCACATGGCACACATGCACAAAAGTCACAATCCCACTAATTCCTCTCTTTTACAATTTGATCCTCATAACTCTAATAGGTCCCTATTAATTTCTTTTTACTCACCTGAATAAAATCTGCATTCTAATTAAATCCCATCTAGCAATTAAATCCTCTTTCCTTGTATAAATTACCCAATTACCTTTAATTGTCCAATTAAAATCACTAATTCCAATTAGGCCACTTATGGGGTGTGACAGCCACTGCTGTTTCCTAAGGCCAGGTTTGCAGATTTAGCAATTTTATCCAGATGCTCAGCCTCAGCTTCAATGGCTATATCTTTTAAGGACTCCCAGTCCTTTAGCACCTTCATCTTTAGCCCATCTTTCAAGTATGGGCTGGCATCCCTAATAAATAGCCTGATCTGGTCTAGAGTGTCCGGTCTCTTCTTCATCTCCATTACCCGGTTCCACCATCGGGTCAAGTACTCATGGAATGACTCATTTGGCTTTTATTGTAGTAACTCTAGATCTTTCAGGGTGACCTCCATCCTTGTACTACAGTCATATTGCTGGAGGAACTCCTCCGTCAGTAGATCCCAGTCTTATTTTATTCTTCGATCCAGTCCGTGATACCAGCCCACCGTAGGACCTGTCAAACTTAAACAGAAGTATTCTACCTTCTGCCTCCTTGTTAGTGTGGTACCTTTCATTATCAAAGAGTACTGCTTGATGTGTGCAGTGGGGTCCGATGTGCCATCAAATTTTGGGACATCAAGCATCTTAAAGTTCAAGGGGATTAGATCTTCTCCATCTAGCTCTTTGTCTTCAGGGTTCATCTCTTGACCCCTTGTCAACATCTTAGCCATTGCCTCAAACTTTTCTTCCATTTTCTTCTACATGGCATCTTCTGTCTGGGGTGCTTTCCTTCTAACTGACAGGGGTTCTCCATATTCATCCCCTTCTAGGTCCTCTTCTATTCTATGGGTTACTCCTCTCTTTTGCCCTCCTGATGTGGCAGCCCCTAGGTCCACTGGTGGTGGACGTATATCCTCCGACTGATCCGCTCTGGCCTCCTCCTGTTCATTTTATCTCATGGGAGGAGGCGCCAGGTTCTGTGGTGCAGCTGGTTGAGCCATTGCGACCATCTTGGCCATCATCCAGTTCTCGAATTCTTCTAACCTTCGACCCACTTCTTCAGCTATCAAGGCCCTGGTAGCAACTGCCTCCCTTGATGAATCAGCCATTTCTAGAGATTCTCTGAATGCCTATTGATTGCACTTGACTTGATTGTGGTTGCTCAATCAAAACCCTCTGATAATGCGACTGTCAGAAACCCTAACCAGCTAGGACAGTGGTCTTTGATGGCTGAAAAGTTTAAAGAGTTAGAGTGATGCATGAATAATACGCAATGCATGGTCGTGCTATGTAACAAAAATGATATACAATGGCTAAAAGAGATTACAATGATATATGTGAGACATGTGAAAAATTATACACAAGACAATATGTACATGTAATAATTTTATGCAAAGAAAAGGATGTATACATGTAGAAGAAATACAGAAATTTATTTGTGCATGACTGACATGAATATGCAATGCATCATCCACAACCACATGCAAGCAGATAGATCCTTCCAACCTTATTGCCCCCACACATGAGGTCGTGCGGTCTCTATCCTAGGTGGGCTTGATCCATGGGTTAATAGGGAACCTGATGGATGCGCATAGTGCACGGTGAAAAACCAGTAGCATAACCTCTCTTAGCTAATGTGCTTACGCATGGGTTTTGACCATCTTGTATTTAGGCAGCCCGAATAAGTTGACATGGGCCTATCGGGGCATGAAAGCCTTTAATTAGGTGACCAATCAGATTATTTGGGTTTGTCCAATTCAAAATGATCCATATAGCAAGCAAGGTATTACGGTTCATACCACTTAGGGGAAGTATCTATTGCCATTACATGAGCTTTGGTCAAAGGTGGTGTTGCTTTAGGGCTACCCAAGCATGGTCCCTGCCAACGGGTCTAGCTCATAACGAGCATAACGACCGATTGGGTCACCATTTAATATACCATGATGGTACAAGGCTTGGGCTGGTGATTATCCTTAACACTTCCCTACATTGTGTGAACGTAGGGTCGTGCTTCGGGAACGCACCGGGGCTAAAAGAGGGACCAAACTAGCATAGATCTAAGGCTCTAATGTGATGCAATGCAGTTTTGAAAGAAGGTGAAATTTCTAAACTAAAACTCAATTATAATTTTTAATCAAGGTACTTTCGAATCGAAGTCTCGAGTATGTCCCCAGCAGAGTCGCCACTGTGACGCGCGCCGAACCCCGTTGCCTCTCGAAAGCCCGCTTTAGGGCAATCAGGATGGGATTCATTAAAACTTGTAACGTATTTACAAGTGCGTCTATTTTGGGTAACAATGAGGTCTCTTGGAGTCGCCACCCAATAGAACATTGGGAAGGGTCATTTAGCCTCAGCGAGCCTAAGACGACACATACATATCCATCTTGAGCAAGCCAGAGAGATCTTGGAGGTCTCAGCCTCTACCCCTTGGAGCCTAGGATTTGTAAATTGAAGTTTTTTGATGAGACTCAAGAGGTGTCTTGGAAGTCCTAGACCTCTCGCCTCATTGAGCCCCAAAGACCAGAGTGAGTTTGGGACTTCTCATTTATTTGTACCTTGAGTAATATTATGATTAAGTTTTGAATTCATTGTTTCACCAACTTTCCACACGATGCATTTAATTAAGGCGCAATCATTCACGTCAAAAGCAATAAGTAAAGCTTTATTAAAATAAACATTCTAAAAATAAATTACAATAAAACTAGGGGCGGAATACAACCCCCATTGTAAATAAAATACAAATCATGCATAAATCGGGATATTCATTAATGATGAGGACATTGGTTCTCGCATGCATATTTATTATAAAACACTTTTGATGTGATGATTTTATTTTGGATAGAGAAAATTGAGACATTGGTCCCATTATTATTTAGGAAAAATTCCAAATTAATTAATAAAAATTCTTTGTGATTTTTTCTCTAGCGCCTAAAATAAACAAATTTATAGGAAAATTACATAGCAAAATAAATGGAAAAGCAAAATGAATAAAAGATCACAAATAAAGTAAATAAATACTTGATCCCAATCGAGCCTTCGGAATCTTCCCGTGTGCTCGCAAAAATGCCTAAGAAGGAAAATGAGATGTGAAATAAAAATAAAACACAAATTGAATAATGTTAGTAATTTGATCAATTAAAATCGGTGAAATATAAAAATAAATGCTAAAATAAAATAAAATGAGATAAAACGAAATGATATCAAAATAATAAATGAATTAACATGTTTATAATTTAAAATAAATGTGAAAAATGTGTTATGAACAACAAATGGATTAAAAGATGTAATTGGAATAAAATACAACATGTTAATTAATTAATGTGTAAAAATATGAACATGATAATAGTGAAAATAAATAAGTGAACAAAATATTAAATTTATGATAATGACAATGGAAAAGAATAAAAAATGATTA
Source organism: Excoecaria cochinchinensis (assembly GCA_947683425.1). Lineage (NCBI taxonomy): Eukaryota > Viridiplantae > Streptophyta > Magnoliopsida > Malpighiales > Euphorbiaceae > Excoecaria > Excoecaria cochinchinensis. The sequence continues at coordinate 84,590 of CANTUQ010000205.1, forward strand.
AATAAATGACATGATTAATTAAATATGTTCACAAATGATATAAACCATTTACATGGCAAAAAGATCAATCAAAATGAGTTAATTTAATTACATGTTAAAAATAATGATGGATTAAAGTGAAATAAATTAATTACATGTTAGGAATTAAAAGAAATCAATATTCACATGAATAAAATAAATGAATGAGAATAACAATAAAAATATACATGTTAATAAATTAAATATAAACAAAATAATTAAATAAATAACTGAAAATAATAAAAATGAACATGAATAAATTAAATATGAACAAAAAGAAGAAGAAGAACAAGCCCGGAATGTTTACCCTCAGAGTTTCGGATTCGATGAAGGTAAAAAGATGATTGATTTCCTTATTCTTGATTTGCAAGATTAGAATTGAATAATAAAAATGTTGGAATTTCATTCCAAGAAAAAAATAGGCTTAAAAAAAACTAATAAAAAAAAAATCTTTAAAAACAAAGAATTAATTTCCTTGCTCAAAGGAATTCTTTTTATTGATTACACAAAAAAACCTTGAAAAAGTTAAATGAAAAACAAATGAGAAGACAAAAAAACGAAATTTTGAGAACAAATCATCAATTTATTTGTCTCAAAATTAAATCCATCAACAAAATTCCATCCAAAAATATATTTAGAAGAAATTATGTTGGAAAAAGAATGAAAGATTGATTTTTCTTTTTGATCTTTGGTTGGGGAAAAAATCTGGAATCCTTTAGAGTTTGAGAGGAAGAAGAAGAGAAAAAGATGAAGAGAAAAAACCCTAAAAAAATCCCCAAAAGAATTCCCCCCTTTAGGTTTTCATCTTATCCTTTTTATATCAATAAAATAGAAAAAAAGTTAATTAAAGGGATAAAATCAGATATTAACAATTTTAAATTTTAAAATTTGAAAAAAAACTGAAAATCCCTTAAAAAGTCATAAAAAATCGAATTTTGTGGAAAAAAATCGGAAAAAACCAATTTTGGGGCAAAATTTCACATTTGCAGCGGAATAGGGCCTACGGACGGCCGTCGAAGCATCCGACGGGCGTCCGTAGCATGCCAGGCGAGAGCGCTCGCCTAGCATGCGCGCGACGCTGCGCGCGGCGTTGCTCGGAGGATCGCGCGTCGCACACGCGACGCTTGTTTGCGAAGCGCCGCGCAATGGCGCTCCACGCGTGCGCGCCGCCGCTCGATTTTTTTTTATTTTTTTTATTTTATTTATTTTCTAATTTAACTAAAAATATTCTAATTTCAAGGCCCCAATTTTCAAAAATAATTTTTAAAATATTTTTTATTATTTTTTATCTTTTCACTCTAAAATGCAAATTTTACAAGGAAATCACCACTTTCAACCTTTTTGTCTGTAACAAGGCATCTTATCATCATTGGGTAACTCTGATCTGGGCTACCTCAGGACTCAGTGTCTACACTCACCTTCGCATTGGTGCCCTAAGGTACAGTAAAATTCAACATATTCAATGTTTCACATTGAAGTATCCAGCAAGGATTCAAATCACATTGTGATTCCAGAGGAATCGGATGCACTGGGCTACAGTACTTAGACCCTATAGGCATGCCTATCTATCCACTACGTGACTCGCAGGCTATAATTATCCAATTCATTTATTAACTCAATTAACGACAGATTCATAAGTTACAACAAGTCATTTGTAACTAATAAAAAATTTGCATTCTTGGCCAACATCATGCAATTGTCTTTAATTCATCACATAGCTCATGATATAACTTAATATAAGCCATAAAATATCAAACAATTTAAAACTGATCAACAACATATAATTGTCGCATTTGGTATTAGCATTAAGCACTTATTAAGTATTATTATGCTTAATTAAACATCACTTTACCATTCAAACATCAATCATGAATGATAAAGAATTTCACAGAACAGGGTACCTCACAGTGACAACCATTTTGGTTGTCACCTTGACATACTAAAGGTTTCAAAACAGAATGCAACTATTACCCAAGTAGAATGCAACTCTTGAGTATCTCATGGTCACAACCAGTTTGGTTGTCATTGTGACATACTCCCTTGGTGCTAGGCAGAATGTAAATCAAGGTACCTCACGGTCACAACCATTTTGTTGTCACCGTGACATACCATGTTTATTTCGGGCAAAATAGAATTCATGGTACCTCACGGTCACAATCATTCTTATTGTCACTGTGACATACCAATCACAACTAGGCAGAATGCAAACCTTGCATACTTCATGGTGCCAATCTCTTGGTTGTCACCGTGACCTATGCAGGAGTTGCAAATCACAACGGTGCAACTGTCCTCTTTTCTCATATCATTCACAAGACTTACCATTCAACCATTTCACTTATATATCAATATGCCAATCAACTTATTAACCAGCATATTACACAATTTCCATATCAATTGACTCAATTCAAGATGCAAAGAAATAAACACATTACATGTTCCACAATCCTAGTTATAGTTCATTATGTTATAGGCATCTCTTATTCACATGCCATTAGAGCTCCTCAAACAATCATATACCAACAAACATTTTCATACCAATCACACAGCAATATCCAAATGCCAGTATTTAACATTCAATGTAACCAAAATCAACTAGCATATAACAAAACAAAGCAAGTTTCCCAAACCTCCTCTCTTATGCTCCCAAAGAGTTCCTTTTAAGCTAGGTTCTCCAACTTTGGCCTTCCCTTTGTCTTATTTTGATTCCACAACTACAATTCCAACCCAATACCTAGAATTATATCACAATATCGGTCCTCAATCCAACACAATTACAGAACTAGAAGAGTAGTAGAAGAAGAGTTAATCTACTGACTTACCTTGTCCAAAAGATCATAATAACACAATCATACTTCATTTCAAACTCACTCCAGCAAAATTCAATATAACTTAACTAAAGAGAAAGAAGAAGTGAACAAAGAGAGTAAAGAAGATGAAGAAGCCGGCCACATGAATCAAGATATGAAATTTCTCTCTCTTCCATAGGTTTATATTGCATACTAAAGGATTAGGTGGCAGCTCCCTCAAGAGACATCCGAAACTCCACTAGCTTTCCCCTAATCCCACTTAAACCAATTCTAATTTTAATTAAGCTAATTAATCCATCTTAGTGTTAATCATGCACAATTGCCAATATGCCACTTAACTTTCTTTTAGTTATTCAATTAAGTCCTTCCTCTTATTACAATTTAGTCCAACATCTCACATTTAATTCACACGCACCCTTTGTTAAGCCAATCAAGCCAATCACTACTAGGGTATATTTTAGGCCATTACACTAATCACCACTAGGCAAAATGCAAACTTTGCATACCTCACGGTGGCAATCTCTTGGTTATCGCCGTGACCTATGCAGGAGTTGCAAATCACAATGGTGCAACCAACCTCTTTTCTCATATCATTCGTAAGACTTACCATTCAACCATTTCACTCTTATATCCAAAAGCCAACCAACTTATTAACTAGCATATTACACAATTTCCATTTCAATTAACTCAATTCAAGATGCATAGAATTAGGCACATTACATGTTCCACAACCCTAGTAATAGTTCATTATATTATGGGCATATCTTATTCACATGCCAATAGAGTTCCTCTAGAAACACATATCAACCAATATTTTCATACTAATCACACAAAAAATACCCAAGTGCCAACATTTAACATTCAATGTAACAAAATCAACTAACACATAACAAAACAAAGCAAGTTTCCTAAACCTTGTCGCCTAAGCTCCTAACGCTCACTTAGCACTTGATTCTCTAATTTTTGCTTTTCCCTTATCCTTCTTGATTTCTTCCACTATAAGTTCCAGTCCAATTTTCAGAATTGGAGCACAACATTATTATTCACTCAATCCATTCAATTTGAAATCAAGAAGGAGTAGAAGTAAGAAACCATAATAAATCACTTACCTATCTAAAATAGAAACTTAACTTCATCATTCAAGCTCTTGATCACACCACAGAATTTAGAGAATCAACTTAAAGAAAATGGCACACGAAGAAGAGAAAAGAGAAGCACAGAATTTAGAGAGAACAGCTAAACCATAAGCATGAAATTTGCATTTCTCTCTCTAATTCACTATATATTGCATGGCTCTAGAGAGGTGGCAGCTCCACAAGACCACACGTGGAGTCTGCTTCTCCCATCTCAAGTCTGCCTTATTTTTCTCCCTTAAACACCATTAATCTTAATTCACTTGATTTAGTTAATTAATGCCTCTCAATAGTAAATTATGCACAAATCCCAATGAACCACTTAACTTATTTTATTTCTTCAATTTGGTCCTCAATTACTTACACTTATTCCTTACTCATGCATAATTAATCTAGATTTTAACACACTTCAAGTTAACATGCTTTCTAACCTCGAATAATCACTCTACTACTAGGGTACATTTTCGGCCATTACACTAAGTGCAAATATATAGTTTTATGTGTACTATATAACGAGTGACTTAATTGGCATTAAGAATATTATTACATGTTAGATAATGAAATAAGGATAATAATAAGTTAACTAATGGCATTAACTGTAAATTGATGGAAGTATAGGAACTTAAATTTAAATTATCAATAGTGAGGTAAAATAAGGGATTTAAAAGATAATTGATAAGTAGTTTGAATGTAATTGTATAATTAATTGACATAGAGAAAATAATGATATTTATGTTAATATTAATAGAAATATTTCTGTTAAAGCTAATATCATGGAAATGGCAATAGTATTAAATGAAAGAAAAATAGATGAGTAATATTAACATTAATAACATAATAAGAATGCCTTTGAACTAGTAAATGATTATTATTACTGATTAGAAATAACTGAAATGTAGATTTAAATCCATCGAATTTTATTGAAGTTAAGAATAGAAATATGTAAAAGACATTGTTATAGAACTGATATAAGTATTATAGATTGGATTAATTATCTAAAGTATAAAATATGATAACTAATAATTTTTATAATATTGTACGTGAGAAATTTAGTAATGGGGTCAACTAAGAATGTTAGTAACGGAACTAAAGACATGAAAAAGAGTAGTGTAACACCCCCTTACTATACGTAGGGATGCTCACTCCTCGAAGAGAAGGAAGTGCCCCATAAGATAAGGGTTGTCACACAGACACTAATCTAAAGTGCATAAATTTAAATTTACATCAGAAACAGAATAACTTAACATTACTCAAAATAAAACAAACATGCGAAAGATAGGAGTGCAAAAATACTTAAAACTTTTCATTAATATCTCAACAATATCTATTATAAAGCTGAAGAACAAAATCATCTCATACAGATAACTAATATACATAATGGAGAGTGCATCTTACAAGATACAAATAAAAGCATTACATCAGAGTACCTCAAAATACATAATACAAAAGTTCAAACTATAAAATCCTATACTATAAAGCTCTCACGATCGTGTTGGCCCTTCTGATAGCGGATCGACTTGCCCAAAAAATCTCTAACTGCTTCCACACCTGCATGGATGAAACACCCATGCTAAGCGATAACGCTTAGTGGGGGAAACAAACAAACGGAGGATGACCACTCACAGTGGACGTCAAAAGCAATTCCCATGCACATGGTACATACATAACAATGAAGCATTAATCAATAGTTCATAAGATAAACAAATAAATCCAAACTTTATTTGCACTACTCTCATAATATCATGCTATAAATGAATCATAATAATACCCATTACATCAAATTTACACATAAATACAATAAACCTGCCCATTCAAAATAGTGGATAACAAGTAAATGCATAGATACCCGTAGGTACCAACAATATTTTTCATAACGCATGGATACCCAAAGGTATCAAAATAATTCTTTTCTCTTTGTATCAAAACATTTTCTCATGGGATCTTAAACAAGATCCAAGTTCAAAAGGGATCGCGAGGATCTAAATGGGGACCTGATCAGGGTCCAGAATGCATGGCTGCAGCTAACTGAACTCTATAGGCATGTCTATCTATCCACCTATTTGACTCTGCAGGCTAGGCATGAACACAATATCCCACGCTTGTTACATAAGGATAAAACATATCTCAAAACAAACACTATACTTTAAGATCATTTACTAAACAATATTTCAAAAAGGTAAAAATTAAAAGCAGTACCAAACTCAAAAGATACAAAAAAGATAGAATTCAAAAGTTTAGTTTTTCAAAATAGAGAGCTTTTACACGACGGTGTGACAAAATCTTACCGCCGTGTAAGATATTCCACACGGTGGTAAAGAAAACCTTACCACTGTGCAGGTTATCGAACCAACACTCCACAGAAAAACAAAATGCATTTACACGGCGGTATAGAAATCCTGACCGTCGTGTAAAAATGCACCAAAGCAACTCACCCAAAATAGAATGCATTTACACGGCGGTTTGGCAAAACCTTACCACCGTGTAAAATGCACAGAAGAAACTCATCAAAGCAGAATGATTTTACACGATGGTATGACAAATCCTTACCGCCGTGTGAAATCTCGGACAAGAAAACTCAAATATAGAATACGATATCTTTCCTTACCGCCGTGTGGATCAATAAAAACCCAGAAATTACTGTCAAAAACATACCAAAACCACGCCCAACTTCACCCTACTAACAAATTAACCAAAACACTTCAAATACTCAATTTATATTACCCCTAAGCACATACCTAATTACATTTATACATTCAATTTCTAACAATCAAGCCTAATATCACAATTCATGGGAGAAATTCAAATTGAAAACATTCCCAAACCTTGAACTCCTATGCTCTAAGATCAGGGGGCTGAACTCCTTCCAACTTTCTCTTTACCTTTGGCTTCCTTAGCAGGAGATTCTGAACTGAAATCAACCCAACCATACAAATAACTCAAAACCTAAACATAAGCTGATCAAAGGAAAAAATAAGAAAAGAAGAGAAGAAGAGAAGAAGATATACTTACCCAAAGATGGTAATTTGCCAAACCCACTCAAAATTCACAAGTTTGCAAAGAAAGATCAAAGGATCAAGAACTAAAAAGAAGAGAAGAAGAGAATAAAGAGAAGGAGAAGAAGAGGGAGACTGTGAGGAAGAGCTAGAAACGTGGGATTTCTGTCCCTCACATGCTCTCTCTCTCTTCATCTTTATCTACTCTTCCTTTTTGTCACTCTTCCACTTGTCAATTTCTTAGGGTGGTTTTGACAAAATTCCATTCTAACCTTCTTCTTTTCTTCACCACATAATCAAATCACTTAATTGATAAAATCATGCATTTGACTCTTAAATACCATACCACACACAATAATACACACAAAATTGCTCAGAATACTAGGGTGGGAATCAAGGTATTACAAGTAGAACTGTCAGTAAGTCTTGAAAGTTAATAGTGAAATGATAATAATTGAGATGAGGATAAATTAACAATAAGGGTAATTAAGGTACTAGTGTAAAAATAGTACTTGATAATAAGGAAATTAATGTAAAATAGTACTGATAGATATTTAATCAAATAATGATAATAGAAATTGTGTATAAAGTTAAAAGGATAACGATGTTAAGCCTACAAATAAGTTAGTGGATTCAGTAATAGCTTTGACAATTCAAGTATACAATATGAAATATAACTAAGTAAAATTAATTAGGAAAATAGAGTAAATGTATTTTGTTTATAGCTTAAAAATGGTATTGCAAAAGAAGTATTGAGGATATAAAGAAAATGATAACAGTTAATCAATACTGTAAATAACAACGATAATGACTGTTCAATAGATATGTCAGTAACTGATATTCTGCCCAAGTGTAGACTGTAACTGATGTAAATAAGTTATAAACAAGTAATAAAGAAACAAATGAATGCATTAATAAGATAATTTCAAATATTGTTAGTATAACTGGTCATTGAATTAACAGACTGAACATAATAGTATTATGTTAAAGTTAATAGTACAGATAATAATGATTATGATGATAGTAATAGTAATGTTATAGTATGGTGGTGAAATTTGGAGTGAAAACGGAGTTAAATTGGCCTCTGAAAGTCATTCTAAAGTTGGCCTTCCGTTCGGTTCAAATTGAACTGGGATTTGACCGAGGTTTGACTGAGCATTTAAAAATAGCTATTGAGCTTTAATGGGCTTATAGTGGGAAGTATAAAGGTATAAAATAATTCCTTGTAAGTTTTGACAGCATTAGAATTGGATTTTATGGTAGAACAAAAAGTGGTTGAATCGGACCGTTTTAAGTGAACCGGGGCCCAACTGGACTCCGATTGAGCTAAAAATTGGTAAGGAGGCTATTTTTAATATTTTAAGAATTGTGGACTTGGTTAGAAGTGGAAATAATGTGCGGAACATATAGATGATATAAAACAGTGGAACTGAACCGAAAAACTAAAATTTTAGTCCAAATCGGTCGGACCACTTTGGTTGGACTAGTTTAGTTCATTTATGGACTATATAAGGGAGGGGAAGGCCAGATTTGTCTAGATAAATCAAGCCAAAACTGCCCTCCTTCTTCTTCAAAATCAAATCCATCTTTCCTCACTTTCCTCCATTTTTCTTCTTCTTTTCTCTAATTTCTCCCCAAATCTTAGTATCCTAAACAAACTTAAGCCCCTCTAGAACATAAAGACAGTGATTGGAGTCCATTTAGAGAACTAGTAGTGGGATTTTTCTTGTGAAAAAGGTTTAGGGCCAAATTTGAGGTAAGAGATTTAAGTGTTTTTAAATTGGTTTATTGGTCCCTATAGGGGGTTTTCAAGGGTATAGAGTTCATTTATGATGTTAGTTATTAAAAAGGAAGCATGGATTTAATGTTATGGTGTTGTTTGAATTCGGCCACCTTAGGTTTTCAAGGGAGGATAGTTGTTTCATGGGTTAAAAGCTATGGAAAGGAAGCTTAAGGAGTGGAGATCGAGGAAATAAGGTGAGTGGATACAATATCTGTAACACCCCCTACCCATACGTAGGTGAACCCATCCATATCGGAGTGAGATGCCGTAGGAGCAGGGGTGTCACACCAAACAGATCGATACAAAGCAAACATTCATACATTATAAACATACGAAAATACAGCGGAAATTAAAACTTTTGAGGAACAACAACTAATCATTCATTAATATAACAAAATCATTACAATAATGTTCTGATCAATTGACAAAACAGTATAATTACATAGCCAAATTATACAATGCGGAAGCCTATAAAATTACGGATACAAAGAGAGTTCTATTACAAAAGGAATCATCATAAATTAGTACAAAAATAAGCCCTAACACTAATCCCTTCTGTATTGGCTTGACTGGCGGCAACTCTCCCAAAACACAGCACCTTCCGCACCTGCACGGATAAAACACCGTGCTAAGTGATAACGCTTAGTGGGGAAACACACAACAAAAGAGTGGACGGCCATTCACAATGGTTGTCAAAGCATGACACATACGATATGACATATGAGGATAATCATGTCAGATATATAATCATGCTTGCATAATAAAGACACACATTCTGAAGCTCATAACCACATTCATATACATATTAACTGATTCCTCATACTTATCATTATGCACATTCGAATATCATATTCTTGTAATCATATCAAAGCAGAATAAAACAAATAGAGCACCTACGGACTCACAACAGTGGATAACGAGTATATAGTGACGGTACCTTATGAGTACGAATCGAAAACTAATTTATTTTATCACATTCAAAACATTTTATAGAGGGGACCTTAAACAAGATCCAAATACTTTTAGGGATCGCGAGTATCCAAACGGGGACCTGATCGGGGTCCAAATAGAATAGAGGGCTGCAGCTAAAGGATTCGATTAAGCATGCCTAACTATCCACTAGACTCACTCTTGCAGGTCATCCATAATGAAATTCTCATATTGGGTTCATAACTTAAGGTAATAAGTAACCCATTCCGGATTCAACTAGCATTCAATAATTTAATAGAGCAAAAATACCAATTTATGATATGAGATAAATAAATTAACACTAAATAGTATTTAAAATAAGCCATAAGTGAAAAAGTAGTGAAAACGAAGAGAATAAAAAATCATCAAAATTGGGGGACAGTGGCATTTTACACGGCGGTATGGCCAATCCATACCGCCGTGTAAAACACCTTACACGGGGGTATGTTATAGTCCATACCGCTGTGTAACATGCCCAACACGGAGCTGGGCATAAACATTTTACATGGGGGTATGGGTAATCGCATACCGCCGTGTAAAATGTCCAGTTCATCCCCTGAAGAAGGCTCACGATTCACACGGTGGTAAGGCCCTCCATACCGCTTGTGAATCACCAAATTTCAAGATTTTTGCAGAGTAACAACCCAATTTCAAACCCAAAACAACACATTTTCAAAACTCACACATTCATACCATAAAATCAACCCATAAACTCACCTTCCAGCTTAACATTCAAGCACCACATGCAATAAACATACTTAATCATTCATTCCATCCAACCAATTCAAATCCACAATCTAACAAATTCACGTATACATAATCCATCAAAGTCACAAACTAAAATCTTAACTCAACATACCCAAACCTCAAAGAATTAAACCATCATACAACTCATTAAACTCCATAAACCAAATAATTTCCAGAAATCATGTCAAAACTCAAAATCATCATAAAACATCAATTTCAAAGAAATTTCCCAAACCTTTACTCCTATGCTCCAATCTAGTGTTCCCGATGCCTTCTCCTTTCCTTTTGGATCGTGAGGAGGCTCAACTAAAACCCAAACCCACAACCACACAAACCACGAAACCCTAAATTAAAAACCCAAACAAGAAATGGGAAAAGATAAAGAAGAAAAAGATGTAGGAGATGAAGAAAATGCAGTGAACTTACCAAATGAAGGTTGAGGAGTGATTAATTTCCACCACAAACACTTAAATTCAAGTTTAGGGCACAATATGGGAAGAGAAGAGGAAGAAGAGGGGTAGAGGGAAGAAAGAAACGGGAATAGCTAGAAAATTTCTGCTTTCCCTTTTCTCTTTCTTCTTCTAATCACTCCCTTCATCTAACCCAAGCCACATGTCACTTCCCTAATGGTGGAATTTAGCCACTCACATCCTACAAGCATGCAATGCACCACACACAAGACCTCCCTCACTAAAACACACCTTACTAAGATATGCTCATGCACACACTATTATAACCCAACTTACTCACTTACATCCTACAACCATGTGAGCAAACACACACAAACATAAACCAACATACATACACTCTAATACCATACATGCGCCCACACTATAATAAAGCCCATAAACATGCAATTTATCCAAAATACCTAATCACATGTGTGACGCGCACCGAACCCCGTGGCCTCCCGAGGGCCCGCTTTAGGGCGATCAGGAGAGGTTCATAAAACTTGTAAGGTATTTACAAGTGCATTTATTTTAGGCAACAATGAGGTTTCTTGGAGTCCCCACCCAACAGAACATTGGGAAAGGTCGTCTAGCCTCAGTGAGCCTAAGACGGCGCATAGATATCCATTTTGGGCTAGCCAGAGAGATCTTGGAGGTCTTAGCCTCTACCCCCTGGAGCCTAGGATTTATAAATTTACGTCTTTTGGAGAGACTCAAGAGGTGTCTTGGAAGTCCTAGACCTCTCGCCTCATTGAGCCCCAAAGACCAGAGTGAGTTTGGGACTTCTCATTTATTCATACCTTGATCAATATTATAATTAAGTTTTGAATTCATTGTTTCACCAACTTTTCACACGATGCATTTAATTAAAGCGCAATCATCCACATCAAAAGCAATAAGTAAAGCATTATTAAAACATTCTCAAAATAAGTTACAGTAAAACTAGGGGTGAAATACAACCCCCATTGTAAATAAAATACAAATCATGTATAAATTGAGGTATTCATTAATGGTGAGGATATTGGTCCTCGCATGCATATTATTATGAAATAATTTTTATTTGATGATTTTGGATGGAGAAAATTGAGACATTGGTCCCTTTTTTATTTAGGAAAAATACCAAGTTAATTAATAAAAATGGTTTAGTGACTTTCTTTCTAGCGGGCTTAAATAAACAATTTTACAAGAAAATTATATGGCAAAAATAAATAAAAAAACCAAATAAACAAAATATTACAAATAAAGAAAAATAAATATTTCGAGCGAGCCTTTTGGACCTCTCGCCGTGTGCTCGTGAAAATGCCCAATCAAAAAATGAGTTTAGACATAAAAACAAAATACAAATAAAATAATGTTAGTAATTAAATCAATTAAATCAATTAAATATACAAAATAATGAATAACAAATTAAAATAAAATGAGATGACATGAAAAGAATGATAATTGAATCAAAATGTTAACAAACCAAAATAAATGAGAAACATGCATTATATATGATAAATGATTGAATGATGTGATAAAAATAAAATAAAACTTGTTAATTAATTAATACATGAAAATATACACATGATGAAAATAATGATACAGAGTGAAAAATAATAAATAAACAAATAATAATAAATAAATCATGTAACAATGATAAAAAGAATAATAAAAATTAGTAAACAAAAGAATGATAAAAATAATAAAAACAAGTGTTAAAAATAATGAGGAATCAAAATAAAATAAATTATTTACATGTTAGGAATTAAAAGAAAGCAATATTCACATGAATAAAAATAAAATCATATATAAACAATTAAATGGAACAAATATAAGATCAATACAACAAATGAATAAATGAAAACAATAAATAAATAAATAAAATCAATAAAATATACATGAATAAATTAAATATAAATAAGATAAAAGAAAATAGAAATTAAGCCTAGAATATGTACCCTCAGAGTAGCGGATTTGATGAAGGAAAAGTGATGATTTTCCGGAAAATTGCTTGAAAGAATAATTTAGCAATAAAATTAATTCTCTTTGTTAATGAAAAAAACAAAGGAATTAATTTGTATGCTTAAAATTGAAAAGAAATTGATTTCAAAGTGATGATTAATTTCTTGTGTTTATGGAGGAAAAACAAAGAAATTAATTGGAATAATTAAGAATTGAAAATTGATTTTTCAATTCCAATTAAACCTTATTAATTAAAAGGTAAATCTGAAAATTTTTTGAAGAGAAAATAGAAGAAGAAGAATTTTGGAAATTTTAGGTCTAAAAAATGTGGAGGCTCCCCTTTTGATTTTTCATCATAAAGTATTTATAAGATAAAAAAGGTTGCCCTAATTTAATTAAGGAAAACAAATTTATTTAACACAAAATTCTTTTATTTTTAATGATAAAATCAAGTTTTATTAATTAATTATCTAAAAAAAATATTTTAGAATTTAATTTGGACTAAAAAAAAAAATGGGATAAAAAATGGATTTTTGGGTGAAAAAATCGGAAAAAAGGGTGAAAAATCGGAAAAGAGGGTATCAGACCCTATAGCGACGGCCAGGGGAGGAGGGAAGCCCGTCGCTATAGGGTGACGGGCTTCCGGCAGCAGCTCCGCGCGGAAACCGCGCGCAGATGGGTGGAAATCTCGCGCTCCAGCGTGCAGCGCGCACAACGCTGCTCGTCGCTTTTTAGCGACGTGCAGCATTGGAGACGTTGCGTGTCGCCTCTTCGCGCCCAGCGCGCTGCCACAGGTGCGCCGCCGCGCCCGACACTCGTGATCCGAATTTGTTTTTTAATTTTATTTTTAAATTGACTAAAAACACTATAATTTTAAGCCCCCATTTTTCAAAATTAATTTTTTAAATATTTTTTATTATTTTCTAATTTTTCACTCTCAAATGCAAATTTGGTAAGGAAATCTCGCGCTCCAGCGTGCAGCGCGCACAACGCTGCTCGTCGCTTTTTAGCGACGTGCAGCATTGGAGACGTTGCGTGTCGCCTCTTCGCGCCCAGCGCGCTGCCACAGGTGCGCCGCCGCGCCCGACACTCGCGATCCGAATTTGTTTTTTAATTTTATTTTTAAATTGACTAAAAACACTATAATTTTAAGCCCCCATTTTTCAAAATTAATTTTTTAAATATTTTTTATTATTTTCTAATTTTTCACTCTCAAATGCAAATTTGGTAAGGAAATCATCACTTTTAACCTTTTAAGCCTGTGAAGGCAATTATCATCATTGGGTAACTTCGATCTAGGCTAACGCAGGACCCAGTGTCTACAACATGACAAAATGCACCCAACACATATGCACTACCATGGCTCAAACTTCTAGGGCGCAAATGTGGTGTGACAACTCTCCCCTACTAACAAGAATTTTGTCCTTGAAATTCTCACCTGAACTGAACAAATGCGGATACTGAGCCCTCATCGTTGCCTCAGGCTCCCAAGTCGCTTCTTCTACCTCATGATGATGCCATAACACTTTGACCAACGGGATTTGCTTGTTCCTCAACTGTCGTACTTCCCGAGCTAAAATGGCTTTCGATTTTTCATCATATGAGAAATCTGGTTGCACTTGAACATCCTGAACTGACAAAACATACGACAGATCTGATCTATACAGACGAAGCATCGAAACATGGAAAACATCATGTAACTTCACTAACTCCATCAGTAAAGCCAACCTATAGGACACCGGACCAACCTTAGCTAACACCTCATACGGTCTAATAAATCGAGGACTAAGCTTACCCTTCTTACCAAATCTCAACACTTTTCTCCAAGGAGAAACCTTAAGGAATTCTTTGTCCCCGACCTCAAACTGAACATCTTTCCTCTTAAGGTTAGCATAGGACTTCTGCCGATCTTTAGCCGCCTTCAGATTCCACTGCACAACTCTGATCTTTTCCTCTGTATCCCTAACCAACTTTGGCCCAATAACTGAATGCTCGGATAACTCTATCCAACATACCGGAGTCCTACACTATCGACCATACAAAGCCTCATACGGTGAGATACTGATGCTCGACTGATAACCTTTGTTGTAGGCAAACTCCATAAGCTGCACATATATGTCCCAACTGCCCGAAAAATCCAATGCACAAGACCGTAACATATCCTCCAATATCTGAATAACCCTCTCGGACTGATCATCTGTCTGAGGATGAAATGACGTACTGAAATTCAATTTGGTGCCCAAAGCCCTTTGCAGCTCTTTCATAAATTTTGAAGTAAACCTTGGGTCTCGATCTGATACTATGGACAACGGCACTCCATGCAACCTAACTACCTCATTCACATAGATACTGGCCAACTTATCCATCAGATAATCCACTCTAATCGGTAGGAAATGAGCTGACTTCGTAAGCCGATCCATAATCACCCATGTCGAGTCTTACTTCTTCTGAGTTAAGGGCAAACCAGACACAAAGTCCATGGCAATATCGTCCCATTTCCACTCTGGAACGGATAAAGGTGTGAGCAATCCCGAAGGAACTTGATGCTCAGCTTTTACTTGTTGACAAGTCAAGCACTTAGACACGAAATCTACAATGTCCCTCTTCCTACCGGACCACAAATAAAACTGTTTCATGTCCCGATACATCTTCTCACTACCGGGATACATAGTGAAAACTGTAGTATGTGCTTCTCTCAAAAGCTATTTCCTTAACTCATGATTCTCGGGCACACACAAGCGATTTCTATACATCAACACCCCGTCCAAAACTGAGAACTCTGATTGCTTACTAGAACTAACCTCTTGCACAACCCGTTGCAACCTCTCATCATCCTTCTGAGCATCTACAATCCTCTGTCTCAAAGTAGGCTTCACTCTCAATTGGGCAACCAAAGCCCCATCTGAATCAAACCTCCACCTGAATCACCTCAAGAACAAAGCAAAAATCGATTTTTGACTCAAAGCATCAGCCACTACATTGGCCTTACCATGATGGTAATCCAATATGCAGTCATAGTCCTTGAACAACTCTAACCAACGGTGCTGTCTCATGTTCAACTCCTTCTGTGTGAGGAGGTACTTTAAACTCTTGTGATCCGTAAAGATCCTACACTTCTCCCCATACAGATAATGCCGCCAAATCTTCAAAGCAAAAATCACAATCGCTAGCTCCAAATCGTGCGTCGGATAATTCCTCTCATGTGGCTTTAGTTGGCAAGAAGCATAAGCTACAACTTTGCCCTCTTGTATCAACACACAACCAAGCCGAACACTGAAAGCATCGCTGTACATCACAAACTCTTTACCCGAGATGGGTTGAGTAAGTACAGGAGCTTCCACTAGTAACCTCTTCAACTGCTCAAAACAAGCCTGGCACTTATCCGACCACTCAAATCTGACTCCTTTCCTCAATAGTGTCGTCATCGAAGCAACAATAACTGAGAAACCCTTCACAAATCGACGATCATAGCTTGCCAAACTAAGGAAACTTCTCACTTTCGGAACATTCCTAGGTGCTTTCCAATCAATAATCATCTCAATCTTAGCTGGATCCACCTGGATACCCTTTGCCGACACAATGTGACCAAAGAAAGACACCTTACGAAGCCAAAAGTCACACTTGCTAAGTTTCGCAAATAGCTGATGCTCCCTCAAAACTTGCAGAACCAACCGGAGATGCTCCTCATGCTCACTCTCATCCTTGGAATAAATCAAAATATCATTTATGAACACTACTACAAATCGGTCAAGATATGGCCTGAACACTCGGTTCATCAAAGCCATGAAAGCCGCTGGTGCATTAGTCAAACCAAACAGCATCACTAAAAACTCATAATGGCTATACCTAGTCCGAAATGCAGTCTTAACCACATCAGCATCATGAACCCGAAGCTAGTAATAACCTGACCGAAGATCAATCTTCGAAAAGACACCCGCACCTCAGAGCTGATCAAACAAATCCTCGACCCTAGGCAATGGATACTTATTCTTAACTGTTACCTTATTAATTTGCCTGTAGTCGATACTCATCCTCATAGAACCATCCTTTTTCTTAACAAACAGAATCGGAGTGCCCCATGGAGATATGCTGGGCTGAATAAACCCCTTATCCAATAGCTCTTGTAGCTGAGTTTTGAGTTCTCTCAACTCTATAAGAGCCATCTGATAAGGTGCTTTCGATATAGGAGTAGTACCCGACACTATCTCTATGGATAACTCCACCTCTCTCTCAGGAGGCAAACCGGGCAACTCGCTCGGGAACACATCACCAAACTCTCGGACAATCGGGATATCCTCAATCCTAACTTTATCCCGCTTGGAATCCAACACCACTACCAGAAAAGCCTCACAATCCTTCCTAATAAACCGCTTAGCTTGCATTGCGGATATCACATTATTTAAGGAACTAGCACCCAAACCTTTCACAAATACATAAGACCGATCTCTATCCCGAAGCACAACTGTCTTCCTATGACAATCAATCACTGCCCAACCAGTCCATACCCAAAATCAAGTCAAACTCTCTAAAAGGCAACTTAATCAAATCTGTTGGAAACTCAACTCCCTCAACCAATAAGGGACAATTCCTATACACTCTACTCACATCGACACTATGCCCTAAAGGACTAGTCATATAAATCTCATAGTCTAACTAATCTACCTCATGTAACTTATCAAATAACTTATCTGTTCACAAATATGAGTGTGTGAACCAGGCTCAATTAGAGCATATAATTCAGTGTCATGGAGTAGGAACTTACCGGCAATCACATCTGGAGCATCCTGCTCCTCCCGAGCTCTCACTGCGTGTCACACCCCATAAGTGGCTTATTTGGAAATTAGAATTTTAATTGGATAATTTAGGGCAATTGAGTAATTTGTTAGTAAAAGAAGATTATTATGCAAGGAAACAAAAGTATTTTTTTTTAAATGGCAGATTGTATTTGAGTGAGTAAAAGGTAATTTAATAAGGACCTATTAGAATTATGAGGATCAAAATGTAAAAGAGGAATAAGTGGATTAGTGATTCTTGTGCATGTGTGCCATGTGGAAGGAGGATGTGCACGTGGAGAGGGAAAGGAAAAGTCTGAGAAAATTTAGTTAGTTGGAAAACAAAGGACTGAAAAAAGGTTTTCTCTTTCTTTTCTGGTTCTCTCTCACGCGAACCACATTCTGCCTTTTCTTCATTTTTCTGTTCTTTCTATCATCTGCATGTGCATTTTTCTGTGGAGGAACTAAGGTCTGGTTGTGTTAGAAGCTTCAGCAGGGTAAGTAGCTACTGGTTTTATATCTGGGTTTTCGTTCTTCATCTTCTTCAGGACTATTTTGAGTTATATATATAGTGGTTCTTGGGATTAACTGGGT
Source organism: Excoecaria cochinchinensis (assembly GCA_947683425.1). Classification (NCBI taxonomy): domain Eukaryota; kingdom Viridiplantae; phylum Streptophyta; class Magnoliopsida; order Malpighiales; family Euphorbiaceae; genus Excoecaria; species Excoecaria cochinchinensis. Next base: position 102,799 of record CANTUQ010000205.1, read on the forward strand.
ATCGTTTTGTCTGTTGCAAGCACTGGAGGATAAGAGAAAAGATAAGGGGAAAGAGAAAGTGGTGAATTGAAGAGGTTTCAGTGGGCATTTTTGAGCTTCATTTCAGGTTTGGGAGTGTTTCCATTTTTCTCATTTTGGATCCTAATTGTTGTTTGTGTTAACATTGATTATATGTGTTCATTTATAAAGATGCATGAGAAGTATATTGTGTTTACATGATTTAGGTAGAAATGAATAAAGTGAGTTGGTAAATGAGATGAACGTACATGAATTTGAATGAGAAATCCTGATATGTTGACATTCTGGTTTCACCTCTGTTTGAATAGTAAAGATGTGTTATTTGTGTTATAATTGCTGTAATTGTGCCCAGAAGATTTAAAGGTACGTATTTGCATAATTATTGCATGAAAAATGGATTTAGACAAACTGAGGGTTGAATTTTGGTTGTACTCTGTTTTCACGATTTTCTGGGTTTATGTGTTTTTCTAGAAATTCTGAGAAGTTGGATGAAGGAGAAGAAGCTGTGAGAGGAAGATCACGTGACGTGATGAGACATCACGCCGTGACCTCCCTCCTTTGGGAAGTCACGTGGCGTGATGAAGCATCACGCCGTGACCTGCCTCTCTTGGCGAAATCGCGACGTGATGGAGCATCACGCCTCGCGACCTCGCCTGCCTCCCTGTGTGTCACGAGATCGTGACTTCTCCCTCTCCTCTCACAGGCTTCACGAGACGTGACTGGTGGTCACGCCGTGACCGCCTTGCTCCTCTGCCTGGCGCTCGCGTGAAGCCTGCGTCACGCGACGTGATGAATGGTCACGGCGTGACCAGCCTTCCCCTGCTGCCCTGTTTTATTAAAACTGAAGTTTAACTTCTGATTTCAAGAATTTTTGCACTACATGATAAATATTTGATTTAGAATCTGTATTGTGTTTTAATAATTGCTTGATATTGGGTTTTGTATACATGATTTATATGTTTATAGTTTATTTAACAGGGACTTTTTCAATATGAGCTATTTGTTCTTATTACCTCCTGTAGTTAATATTTAAATGTTTCTGAATTTGATTATTATACAAGTATACATGATTTATAAGCTAGTATTTAATGAAATTCTCATGATTTGATATATGAATTGTTGAGTTGTATCAATTGAGCCTGAATAGTCATAGTAGTGGATAAGTAAGCGCTTACTTAGGTCAGAGTGTGTGTGCAGCTGCTATATGATAAAATGATATATGTGGGTCCGTTTGGATCCTTGTTTCGACCATGTTTGGTCTATATGGAAACAAAGCGAGACCTCGGTCTCTATATGAAAATTACATGTTTGAGACTCATGTCTCTATATGCTTGGGATACTGTGTTCTATCAGTATCCATTGGACCGTATCCACTTCTAATGAGTTTATTCCGACTAATCAGGCTATATGTGTATATGTATTGTATATGTTGAGATGTTTATTAACAAGATTAAATGGATATGATGCATATGAATTATTGTATAACTTGATGATATGCACCTTGTATATTGATTATAGTATTGTTGCACATATGTTATATGTATATTGTTATTTTGTTTTGTTCCTCCCCACTAAGCGTTATCGCTTAGCACGGGCTCTTTTCCCGTGCAGGTGGCGAGTTCAGTTGAGAGTCAGAGATCTGCAGGTCGGCCACTAGGAGTCTTTTTGGATGAAGTTGTTATATTTTGAGTCTTCCGCTGTTATATTTTTGTACATGGCTTGTGTATAGCAAAATGAATCTTTTGTAAAGAAACAAGTATATTTTTTGTATATGTATTTGCTTACGAGCCCTTTTTGTAAAACGATATTGATATATGTTATATGTAAACAGGATTTTACTATTAAATGATTAAAAGTTTCTTTACATTTCATTTGGTTTTTAATTATACATGTGTATATGGATTTGTTATATGTGGTTGTCCGCGTGATACCAGCTTGGTATCAGAGCCCAGGTTTGGTGGTTCTGGGTTATGTTGTGATTGTTTGAGTATAGAGTCGAGTCTATGCATGAGAGTCAGTTTTGTATAGTGGCCTAATGCAGATGTCTTGTGTTTTGTAGAGTTTATATGGAGTCGGATCCAAGTGAGTATATGGGCGACACCATGAGTAGTGCCAATGTGAGTCGTGGAGGGAATCCAGTTAGAAGAGATGATCCAGTTAGACAGGATAGACATGAGCGGGAACCTGCACCAGCTGAGGGTGCAAATAGAGGTGTTGCTTTTGATCCAGCGTTAGTTCAGGGGTTATTACAAGTGGTTGATAGGTTGACTGCACCTAAGGCTCCAACTGAGTTGTTAAGAAAGAGAGGAGCAGAGGATTTTCATGGGACTGCCTTAGATGAATCCGATGTGGCTGAGTTTTGGCTGAAGAGAGTGGACAGGATTTTGCAAGAGATTAGATGTCCTGCTGATCAGAGAGCTTCTTGTGCAATATCGTTGCTTCAGGGACCAGCATACGATTGGTGGGAACTTGTGATGAGGAATCCTCAGCGACCAGCTGAGCTGACATGGGATTATTTCAAGCGAGAGTTTGAGCAAAAGTATATAACGAAGGCATACCAAGAGGCGAAATGGAGAGAGTTCATTAGCTTGAAGCAAAGGGGAATGACGGTTAGTGAGTATGATAAGGAGTTCAACCGGTTAAGCAAGTATGTGCCCGAGCAGTTGTTGACAGATGAGTTCAGATGTAGGCACTTTTTAGAGGGATTGCGTGAGGTATTCAGAGGCCCCTTGTCTGCGATGATTGTCTTGTAGCCAGTTGGGTATTATCAGATTGTGGCTGCAGCAATGAGGTTAGAGGAATCTGAGGAGATCAAGCAGAGAATGGCACAGAAGAGAAGAGCACCAGAAGGGGGAAATGTGAGTGCTAAGAAGTCAAAGGGTACTCCAGTTGAGCAAGGATCTAGAGGAGGTGTACAAGTACCTTCACAGGTAGAGAGTGTAGCCCCACAAGGAAATAAAGGAAATCGAGCCCTAGAATGTGAGCATTGTCATAGGTACCATTGGGGTACGTGTCGGTAGATTACCGGCGCTTGTTTCAAGTGTGGAAGCATGGAACATCGGTTTGCATTTTGCCCTGATTGACAAGTGGACCAGAATCAGCAAGAGAGTAAGAGATCCAATGTCATTCAAAGCAACCGGGATGCAAGTAGAGCTCCGAGAGCACCATCGAGACAGTGCAGCGACCTGGTGCTACGGAGGATCGTAATCGGCATAGGGCATATGCTATGACTGCTGAGAATGTAGCGGGTGCTGCAGGACCTTCGGGTAAGCGTTTATATGATTGAGTTCTGTTTCCTTTCGGTTTTGGTATTTGAGATGTGTTTGGATAAGCGAGGAAATTTCGAGGACGAAATTTTCTTAAGGAGGGGTGAGTTGTCACACCCCATAAGTGGCTTATTTGGAAATTAGAATTTTAATTGGATAATTTAGGGCAATTGAGTAATTTGTTAGTAAAAGAAGATTATTATGCAAGGAAACAAAAGTATTTTTTTTATATGGCAGATTGTATTTGAGTGAGTAAAAGGTAATTTAATAAGGACCTATTAGAATTATGAGGATCAAAATGTAAAAGAGGAATAAGTGGATTAGTGATTCTTGTGCATGTGTGCCATGTGGAAGGAGGATGTGCACGTGGAGAGGGAAAGGAAAAGTCTGAGAAAATTTAGTTAGTTGGAAAACAAAGGACTGAAAAAAGGTTTTCTCTTTCTTTTCTGGTTCTCTCTCACGCGAACCACATTCTGCCTTTTCTTCATTTTTCTGTTCTTTCTATCATCTGCATGTGCATTTTTCTGTGGAGGAACTAAGGTCTGGTTGTGTTAGAAGCTTCAGCAGGGTAAGTAGCTACTGGTTTTATATCTGGGTTTTCGTTCTTCATCTTCTTCAGGACTATTTTGAGTTATATATATAGTGGTTCTTGGGATTAACTGGGTATCGTTTTGTCTGTTGCAAGCACTGGAGGATAAGAGAAAAGATAAGGGGAAAGAGAAAGTGGTGAATTGAAGAGGTTTCAGTGGGCATTTTTGAGCTTCATTTCAGGTTTGGGAGTGTTTCCATTTTTCTCATTTTGGATCCTAATTGTTGTTTGTGTTAACATTGATTATATGTGTTCATTTATAAAGATGCATGAGAAGTATATTGTGTTTACATGATTTAGGTAGAAATGAATAAAGTGAGTTGGTAAATGAGATGAACGTACATGAATTTGAATGAGAAATCCTGATATGTTGACATTCTGGTTTCACCTCTGTTTGAATAGTAAAGATGTGTTATTTGTGTTATAATTGCTGTAATTGTGCCCAGAAGATTTAAAGGTACGTATTTGCATAATTATTGCATGAAAAATGGATTTAGACAAACTGGGGGTTGAATTTTGGTTGTACTCTGTTTTCACGATTTTCTGGGTTTATGTGTTTTTCTAGAAATTCTGAGAAGTTGGATGAAGGAGAAGAAGCTGTGAGAGGAAGATCACGTGACGTGATGAGACATCACGCCGTGACCTCCCTCCTTTGGGAAGTCACGTGGCGTGATGAAGCATCACGCCGTGACCTGCCTCTCTTGGCGAAATCGCGACGTGATGGAGCATCACGCCTCGCGACCTCGCCTGCCTCCCTGTGTGTCACGAGATCGTGACTTCTCCCTCTCCTCTCACAGGCTTCACGAGACGTGACTGGTGGTCACGCCGTGACCGCCTTGCTCCTCTGCCTGGCGCTCGCGTGAAGCCTGCGTCACGCGACGTGATGAATGGTCACGGCGTGACCAGCCTTCCCCTGCTGCCCTGTTTTATTAAAACTGAAGTTTAACTTCTGATTTCAAGAATTTTTGCACTACATGATAAATATTTGATTTAGAATCTGTATTGTGTTTTAATAATTGCTTGATATTGGGTTTTGTATACATGATTTATATGTTTATAGTTTATTTAACAGGGACTTTTTCAATATGAGCTATTTGTTCTTATTACCTCCTGTAGTTAATATTTAAATGTTTCTGAATTTGATTATTATACAAGTATACATGATTTATAAGCTAGTATTTAATGAAATTCTCATGATTTGATATATGAATTGTTGAGTTGTATCAATTGAGCCTGAATAGTCATAGTAGTGGATAAGTAAGCGCTTACTTAGGTCAGAGTGTGTGTGCAGCTGCTATATGATAAAATGATATATGTGGGTCCGTTTGGATCCTTGTTTCGACCATGTTTGGTCTATATGGAAATAAAGCGAGACCTCGGTCTCTATATGAAAATTACATGTTTGAGACTCATGTCTCTATATGCTTGGGATACTGTGTTCTATCAGTATCCATTGGACCGTATCCACTTCTAATGAGTTTATTCCGACTAATCAGGCTATATGTGTATATGTATTGTATATGTTGAGATGTTTATTAACAAGATTAAATGGATATGATGCATATGAATTCTTGTATAACTTGATGATATGCACCTTGTATATTGATTATAGTATTGTTGCACATATGTTATATGTATATTGTTATTTTGTTTTGTTCCTCCCCACTAAGCGTTATCGCTTAGCACGGGCTCTTTTCCCGTGCAGGTGGCGAGTTCAGTTGAGAGTCAGAGATCTGCAGGTCGGCCACTAGGAGTCTTTTTGGATGAAGTTGTTATATTTTGAAGTCTTCCGCTGTAATTATTTTTGTATATGGCTTGTGTAAAGCAAAGTAAATTTTTGTAAAGGAACAAGTATATTTTTGTATATGTATTTTGCTTTCGGGCCTTTTGTAAATCAACAGTGATATATATATGTATATGTTAAGGGCTTTACTATAAATGATTAAAAGTTTCTTTACGTTTCAATTGGTTTTTGTTTATACATGTGTATATGGATTTGTTATATGTGTTTGTCCGCGTGGCACTCCGGTATCCTTCCAACGGGGATGGCGGGGTGTTACACTGCGTATGCTCTAGCTAGCACTACTAAAGGACGCTCAACTGACTCTGTTGCAGCTCCCTCTCTAGGTCGACCGCCTCGATCTCTTCCATGGCCTTTACCATGACTAACTTGAGTAGCATTCGAACTAACTCTACTGGCCTCTTGCTGATCACCTGAAGCCTCATTCGATCTTGGATGATTAGCTACAAAGTGCTCGGTGCTCCCACAGTGGAAACACCCACCTGTGAGCCATCTACACTCACCTCTGTGCCGTTTATTACAATGTGAGCACTCGGGTAACAACTCGGTCCTTCCACCTGAATTACCTCTACCAGAACCAGATACCATGCCTGAACCCTGCCTTCTACCTCTCGTAGCTGGGCCTAAAGAAGACTCATCCTGCGGGTTCCTTGACCTCTTACCCGAGGATGAAGATGAACCTCCACGAGAGGGATTTCTCCTCTGAGCCCTCTCTCTCAAAATAGATTCGGACCTCTCAGCTCACACTGCAGCTTGTACAATCTGGTAGTACCCAACTCCTGGAGTACTCATCAAAGAAATCAACATCGCCCTCAGTGACTCATTGAACCCGGTCTCAAAATGCCTACACCTGAACTCCTCTATCAAAATACCTTCTAGTGCATACTTCGCCAAATGGTTGAACTCTTTCTCAAATTCAAATATTGTCATGGTTCGCTGCTTCAAACTCAAGAACTGCGCCCACTTCGCATCCCTGTAGGTCTGAGTCACACACTTTTTTGTGAACTCCCTCTCAAAGAACTCCCAAGAAACCGGATCAGGCAACTGAGGATGCCTACAGACCAATTCCCACCAGTCAAAAGCAGACCCTTGAAGCAATGCCAATGAACACTCCACTCGCTGATCAGGAGGACACCGGACCTCCTACAGAGTACGCTTCACCTTATCTAACCACTTCTCCTCACATTCCGACTCATCCAAACTGGTCCCATAAAAATCTTCTGCACCCACTCTTCTCATACACTCAATCGGGGCCTTAGGGGCTGTCACCCTCTCTAAGACTCGAGCCATGTCCTAGGAAATCTTGAACATCGCCTTGAAGGGCATGGCTGCGGCCTCAGGCTGCACCCTAGCAGGTTAAGCCGACACAGAAATTGAAGGATCAACAGCTTTAGGATTCGCGCTTTCGGCTGATCCTTTAAGAGACCCTCGAAAAGAATTAGAATACATCTAAACAAGCAAGGACAACGACATTAGCTAACACATTCCTAGACATATATACGCATCTATACACAACATCACCTAGAAACGTCCAAACTGGGGCTCTGATACCAAAAACTGTAACACCCCCTACCTATACATAGGCGAACCCATCCAGATCGGAGTGAGATGCCGTAGGAGCAGGGGTGTCACACAAAATAGATCGATACAAAGCAAATATTCATACATTATAAACATACAGAAATACAGCGAAAATTAAAACTTTTGACGAACAACAACTGATCATTCATTAATATAACAAAATCATTACAATAATGTTCTGATCAATTGATAAAATAGTATAATTACATAGCCAAAATATACAATGCAGAAGCCTACAAAATTACTGATACAAAGAGAGTTCTATTACAAAAAGAATCATCATAAATTAGTACAAAAATAAGCCCTAACACTAATCCCTTCTGTGTTGGCTTGACTGGTGGCAACTCTCCCAAAACATAGCACCTTCTGTACCTGCACGAATAAAACACCATGCTAAGCGATAATGCTTAGTGGGGAAATACACAACAAAAGAGTGGACGGCCATTCACAATGGTCGTCAAAGCATGACACATACGATATGACATATGAGGATAATCATGTCAGATATATAATCATGCTTTCATAATAAAGACACACATTCAGAAGATCATAACCACATTCATATACATATTAACTGATTCCTCATACTTATCATTATGCGCATTCGAATATCATATTCTTGTAATCATATGAAAGCAGAATAAAATAAATAGAGCACCTGCGAACTCACAATAGTGGATAATGAGTATACAGTGATGCTACTTTATGGGTATGAATCAAACAATGACGGTACCTTATGGGTACGAATCGAAAACCATTTTATTTTATCACATTCAAAACATTTTACAGAGGGGACCTTAAACAAGATCCAAATACTTTCAGGGATTGCGAGGATCCAAATAGGGACCTGATCGGGGTCTAAAGAGAACAGAGGGCTGCAGCTAAAGGACTCTATTAGGCATGCCTAGCTATCCACTAGACTGACTCTTGCAGGTCATGCATAAAGAAATTCACATATTGGGTTCATAACTTAAGGTAATAAGTTACCCATTCCGGATTTAACTAGCATTCAACAATTTGATAGAGCAAAAATACCAATTTATGATATGAGATAAATAAATTAACACTAAATAGTATTTAAAATCAGTCATAAGTGAAAAAAGAGTGAAAACGAACAGAATAAAATATCATCAAAATTGGGGGACAGTAGCATTTTACACGGCGGTATGGCCAATCCATACTGCCGTGTAAGACACCTTACACGGGGGTATGGTATAGTCCATACCACTGTGTAACATGCCCAACACGAAGCTGGGCAGAAGCATTTTACACGGGGGTATGTGTAATCCCATACCGCCGTGTAAAATGTCCAGTTCAGCCCCTGAAGAAGGCTCACGATTCACTCGGTGGTAAGGCCCTCCATACCGCCGTGTGAATCACAAAATTTCCAGATTTTTACAGAGTAACAACCCAATTTCAAACCCAAAACAACATATTTTCAAAACTCACACATTCAAACCATAAAATCAACCCATAAACTCACCTTCTAGCTCAACATTCAAGCACCACATGCAATAAACATACTTAATCATTCAATCCATCCAACCAATTCAAATCCACAATCTAACAAATTTACATATGCATAATCCATCAAAATCACAACTCAAAATCACAAACTAAAATCTTAACTTGATATACCCAAACCTCAAACCATTAAACCATCATACAACTCATTGTAACTCCATAAACCAAATAATTTCCAGAAATCATGTCAAAACTCAAAATCATTATATAATATCAATTTCAAAAAAAATTTTGAAACCTTTACTCTTATGCTCCAATCTAGTGAGCAACACTTCCCAACGCCTTCTCCTTTCCTTTTGGATCATGAGGAGGCTAAACTAAAAACCAAACCCATAACCACACAAACCACCAAACCCTAAAGTAAAAATCCAAACCAGAAATGGGAAAAGATGAAGAAGAAAAAGATGAAGGAGATGAAGAAAATGCAGTGAACTTACCAAATAAAGGTTGAGGAGTGAATAATTTCCACCACAAACACTTAAATCAAAGCTTAGGGCACAATATGGGAAGAGAAGAGGAAGAAGTGGGGCAGAGGGAAGAGAAAAACGGGAATAGCTAGAAAATTTCTGCTTTCCCTGTAACGGCCCGAAATTGACCCTAGTAGTATTGAGTGTGATTATAGTAATTAAATGAGTGTAAAATTTAGGGTTTACAGCATTGGACTTGATTGAAATATGAAACTAGGGACCCAATTGAAAAGAAATAAAACATTATAGTGGCTGAAGTGTAAATTACAAGATTAGTGATAAGTGGAGATTGAATTAGTGCAATGGTGATTAGCTGAACTTAACTAAGAGTTAAGTGAAGTTGAGTGGACTCACAATGTGAGTGTCTTGGCCGGCCACCTAGCATGAGAGGATTGAGAAGTGGACACCTCATACATGCATGCAAGCATGAGGTGGTAAAGTGGGTAAGAATCTGTCATTTGCCCACCAAGATTGGCCTCTTTCTATTCTATTTTCCTCTCACGTTGCTCTTCAAACCTTCAGTCATTTGCTCTCTTTCCTTTTACCTTTAACCTACCATGGAGACCAAAGGGTAGATAGTGATAGTTAGAAGATTGTGTATAATTAACTAGAAAGGTATGTTGGAGTTGAGTTCATTTTCTTCATCTCCTTCAAATTCTGATTTTGATGGTTAAAATATGGGTATAATCTCATGAATCTGTATGTGTTATATGTGCATGTGAGTTGAAGTGTAACACCCCGAAAATCACCCTAGAAGAATTAAGTGTCATTAGTGTAATAGAGTGCATGATAATTAGGGTTTACAGCATTGGACCTAAGTGAAAAAGTGAAGAGAGGGACCCAATTGAAGAAAAATAAAGTATTGTAGTGGCTGAATTGCACTTTGCATGATTAGCTAACAAGTGAAGATTAATTAGTGTAGTGGAGATTAATTAAGTTAGTCAATAGTTAGTGGGATCAGTTGTATATTAGTGGAGTCCAAGTGGATTGTGTTAAGGGAGCCACCTAGCATAAGGGGATTGAGAGGTTGACACCTCATTCATGCATGCAAGCATGAGGTGGTTTAGTGGAATGAATCTGTATTTTGATACTTTGATCCGGCCCTCACTCTCTCATGAGTTCATTCTTCCTTTTTGCTCTTCTTTCATTTGTTCTCTTTGACCATGGAGACCAAAGGGTAGATATTGATAGATAGAAGATTGTGCATTATTGTCTAGAAAAGGTATATTGATGTTGAGTTCATCTTCTTCATATCTTTCTATTTGCTTCATAATTGTTATGGGTAAAGTCTAATGGACTTAAATGTGTTGTGTGCTTATGTGTTATGAGTTGAAGAGCCAGGTAGAGCTGGAAAAGGGAAGGAGAAAGTGATATAGAAGAGTAAGAAGGAGTGCTCCAAGAGGTTAGGGATTTGTTGTGTTTTGATGTGATTAGTGTGTTTGAAGTTCTTATAAATGAGATGTGATACTGATTTTGTTATTGATATTGAATTGGATAGTGAGCAAGTGTAAAGTGATTATTGTAGTGATATTAGTGTTAATGGCATCTAGTGATTTGTAATATTTATTGGCATGCTCAAATTGATTGTGTATCATGACATGTAAATGAAGAGGTAAAGTATGCTTGTGTGGTGAAGAGGGTTGCCCAAGCATGTGAATGCAAGAATGCCAAGTATGAGAAAAAGCACAGCTGTGTCTTGGTAAAACACAGCTGTGAAGTGGAAATTTGGCATGCGTCACGGTGACAACCAAATTGGTTGTGACCGTGAGGCATCAAAATGAGCATTCTGTTTTGAGGTGCAGTATGTCACGGTGACAATCAAACTCATTGTGACCGTGACATACCCCAGACATGCATTCTGCCCGTGAGTTGGTCATAAGTCACGGTGACAACTAGATTGATTGTGACCGTGACCTATCACAAACTACATTCTGTTTTGGGGATTCAGTATGTCACGGTGACAACCAGATTGATTGTGACCATGACCCCTCTGTCTTGGCAATGTAACCCTATTGCATATGAATGTATAAATTGTGCAATCTTATCTATAACTAGGAGCCTCATTGTATGAGCATTATGTCAATGATAAATGAAGTTTATGTGCATACAACTATGTGATTATGTGAATTAGAGATGCATGATAGCCTAACTAAGCTTGAATGCATCATCATGCGAACATGTAATTATGTGAATTAGAGATGCATGATAGCCTAACTAAGCTTGAATGCATCATCATGCGAACATGTGACAATGTGAATTACAAATGCATGACAGCCTAACTAAGCTTGATTGCATTATCATGCGAATTATGAACAAGTGAGGAGAATCAAATCATGCGAATGAATTTAATATGCGAATGAATAATGCCATGAGAATGAATGCGTAGTGTGTGAATAAAGTAATAAGCCTGTAGTCGAGTCGTGGATAAATAAGCATGCTTATGAAGGGCTAGTGATTTGCGGCTGCTAGTGATTGATACCGACGGGTGTCTAATGATTGATACCGACGGGTATTTTGTGATATAGCGATCAAGACTTCTGTCTTTAGTGATATAGTGTTCGAGGCCTCGGTCTCTAATGTTATTGATCAGTGTACCCGTATCCATTCCTAAGACTATACAGGCTATTAATGATTAACAAGAATATTGTATGTGTTCATGATAAATATGTATTGGAATTATTGTTCTTGATGATAGTGTGATATTTATGCCATGCTATTGAATTAGAAATAATGCAATGAGCCTACAATTGGCTTAGTGTAGTGACTAATGAGCAGTGTACATGGATATTGAATGATAGTGACTTATTGTTCCTCATTAACTTGGTGAAGTGAATATTGAACATGGTAAGTGAATAGCGATTTAAAGCATGTTATAGATAGCTTATGACTTGTGATTAACATGAGTTACAGCGTATTGACATGATAGCGTAATATTGATCTAGTGAGTGTACATCATATGCCATATGTGTTAAGCATGCTCTCTATTGTGTAATGCTTTGTGATTATTGTGTTAGTATCTGTTTGTACATCCCCACTAAGCGTTATCGCTTAGCACGGGTGCTTGTCTCCTGTGTAGGTTGTGAATTGGAGTCGAGTTTTTGAAGAAGTACTGCAGGCCACCATAGGAGCGTGAAGTGTCTCTTCAAGTGTATAGTTTTGTATTTGGAGCTCCATTTTGTAAAAGCTATTCTTTTGTATATGTATAGTGTTATATGTAACGTATAGTAGTGAAGCTGGTAACTTGTAATAGTGTATAGTGAAGAACATCCGATAAACTTATAGTGTAGTGGTATGCATGAATTATAAGAAATGGTAATGTTAAAATGTAAGGAAAGTTAATAAGATAATTGCATGATAGTGCTGTGTAGCGCTCCCTTGTCCTTCCAGGGGGCATTGGGGTGTCACATGAAGGGCCAAGTAAAGCTGGAAAGGGAAAAGAGAAAGTGATATAGAAGAGTAAAGGAAGGAGTGCTCCAAGAGGTTTAGGATGTAAATGTGTGTTATGTGTTAATTTTGCTCAAGTGTATGTGATGGTTGTTTAGCTTAAATGTGTTATTGATATTGAATATGTGATTTCTGGAATTGAGCATGATTATGAACTTCGATGGAAGTGTATCTGAATGAGTATTGATATGAGATGAGTAATGAACCATGGAATTAGCACAATATGTGAATCAGCTCTAACTATTGATTGTGTTAATCTGTCTTTGAAGCCTATATTGACCCCCGTGACTTGTTTATTGTGTAAGTTGAGTTTTGCAACTCCACAATTGGTGAGATCAATTGGATTAAAACCATAAGAGCAGTGGCTTTAAATGTCCTAGAAATATCTCTATTGATTTGAGGACTCTAAGGTCTTTAAAATTGACCATAACCGTAAATGAAATTCTATAGGAGGGCTTCTGGAACCAGTCGTGTTCCTTTCGCCATAACTCCTTCATTGTAAATCCAAATGACCTAAAAATTGTCCCATTTGAAAGATAGGACACAGATGAAGAAATGTTAAGAAGAGACCTTTGCCTAAAATTGAGTGTAAGACATCCGTTTGGGCTATACAAAATTGTGGTGTGAACCAGTATCGAAAGTTAGCTTCTATTTTGCTTAATTTAGTACGTCACGGTCACAACCAATTCATTGCCACCGTGACCCCTCCCTGTTATGTCTATTGAGGGTGTTTTTCTTCCCGAAATGCACCCGAACTTCACTACGAGTTCCCATAGCTTGTCCAATCCATATTTATCATTATAAAATGAGTATCTTAAGCATGATGATCTATGCATGCTAATGTATATAAATATGTATGAGCTTTAAGTGTTCTAAGGGTGATGAATTAAGCATGTGAATGGGTATAAATAAGGATGATAAACCATGAATGCGAATATGATAAATCATGAATGCGAATAGTCTTGAATATGAATGTGTACTTAGTGCAATCCTATCTATGATTGAGAACCTTATTGTACGGGCATTTTAATAATGATAAATGAAGTTTATAAGCATATAATTGAGATGACTATGCGAATATGTTACCATGTGATTCGGAGATGCATGATAGCCTAAGTAAGCTTGATTGCATCATTATGCGAGTTTATCAAAATGTGAATTAGAAATGCATGATAGCCTAACTAAGCTTGATTGCATTATCATGTGAATTATGAACATGTGAGGAGAATCAAATCATGCGAATGAATTTTAATATGCAATTGAATTATATGCGAATGAATAATTCCATGAGAATGAATGCATAGTGTATGAATAAACTAATAAGCCTGTAGTCGAGTAGTGGATAAATAAGCATACTTATGAAGGGCTAGTGATTTGCGGCTGCTAGTGATTGGCACCGACGGGTGTCTAGTGATTGATACCGATGGGTATTCAGTGATATAGTGATCGAGACTTCTGTCTCCAGTGATATAGTTTTTGGGACTTCGGTCTCTAATGTTATTGATTAGTGTACCCGTATCCACTACTAAAACTTACAGGTTGATAGTGATTAAAGATACTATCGAATATGACTATGTGATCAGTGTATTAACTATATTGTATTTAATATAAGTGTAATATCATGCCATGTCAGTGATCTAGTGATCTTACAGTGAGCCATCTATTGGCATAGTGTAGTGATAATTGAGCATGGTATGATATCAGTGATTAACGATAATATTGTATATGATTGTGTTCCATTAATGGCATACCAGCGATATATGTATTGGTATTATTATTCCTAACGATAGTGTGATATTTATGCCATGCTATTGAATTAGTGATAGTGCAGTGAGCCTACAAATGGCTTAGTGTAGTGACTAATGAGCAGTGTACATGATTATTGATTGATAGTGACTTATTGTTCTTCATTGACATAGTGAAGTGAATATTGATCTTGATAAGTGAAGAGTGAAAAAGCATGTAATGGACGCATTTAAATGATTGATACTATTAATATGTTGACTATGATTGTGTTATATATATAGTACTGATAGTGTGTACAATGATAGTGCAATGTTCATATCATGCTAGTGAAATTAGTGTATAGATATTGATGCCTTTATCGGCCTAGTGAAGTGATAATTGAGCATGTCATTGAATAATGATTCAGAGTGTGTTAAAGGTACCACAAGAGTTATTGTATATTTGCATGCTAATGTAATATTGAAATAGCGATTATAAATGAGTTGCCTTGAGTGCTATGCACGCTCTTATTTGTAGTGCCTTGTGAATAGTGTAACGAATATTGTATGATGTTATATTTAACATGAGCTACAGTATATTGGCATGCTAGTGTGATATTGATCTAGTGGGTGTACATGATATGCCATATGTGTTAAGCATGCTCTCTATTGTGTAGTGCTTTGTGATTATTATTTTAGTGCTTGTTTGTACATCCCCACTAAGCGTTATCGCTTAGCACGGGTGCTTGTCTCCTGTGTAGGTCTATAGCATGGAGATCATGTTTGGAGGCATATCTGCAGGCCACTATAAGAGCTGGGAGTTGTCAGTAGGTTATGGTATTATAATGATGATATCTTATCGTAATTTCTGTTTTGTATAAGTAAAGCATGTATAGTTATGTCCATTTAATTCTGTATTGTAATATGTGATTTGTAACCTAAACAGTAACCAATAGTGAACAAGTGCTAGTGTATGGAATAGTGATAATATAGTGATAGTGAATAGAGATAATTATCGATCATAAGGACAATTATATCCATTAAAGGATAATTAGTAGATTAATGTAGTTAATTGAATTTAACTATAGCATGCTTAGTGTTGTGTAGAGCTCCCTTGTCCTTCTAGGGGGCATTGGGGCGTTACAAGTTGTGGTATCAGAGCATAGGTTTAGGCGGTTCTGGACTACAGGGTTGATATGAGTCCATTTAGAGTGTGGCCCTAATGCAGATGTTGTTTAGAGTGATTGATATGTTTGATTGTATTAATATTTTTGCATAATGTTTTGTATGGTTAGAGTTATCGCATGTGTTAGGAAGACTTTCGCGGAAAAATTCCTTAAGTGGGGGAGAGTTGTAATGGCCCGAAATCGACCCTAGTAGTATTGAGTGTGATTATAGTAATTAAATGAATGTAGAATTTGGGGTTTATAGCATTAGACTTAATTGAAATATGAAACTAGGGACCCAATTGAAAAGAAATAAAACATTGTAGTGGCTGAAGTGTAAATTACAAGATTAGTGATAAGTGGAGATTGAATTAGTGTAATGGTGATTAGCTGAACTTAACTAAGAGTTAAGTGAAGTTCAGTGGAATCCAAATGTGAGTGTCTTGGCCGGCCACCTAGCATGAGAGGATTGAGAAGTGGACACCTCATACATGCATGCAAGCATGAGGTGGTAAAGTGGGTAAGAATCTGTCATTTGCCCCCCAAGATTGGCCTCTTTCTATTCTGTTTTCCTCTCACGTTGCTCTTCAAACCTTCAGTCATTTTCTCTCTTTCCTTTTACCTTTAACCTACCATGGAGACCAAAGGGTAGATAGTGATAGTTAGAAGATTGTGTATAATTATCTAGAAAGGTATGTTGGAGTTAAGTTCATCTTCTTCATCTCCTTCAAATTTTGATTTTGATGGTTAAAATATGGGTATAGCCTCATGAATCTGTATGTGTTATATGTGCATGTGAGTTAAAGAGCCAAGTAGAGCTAGAAAGGGAAAAGATAAAGTGATATAGAAGAGTAAAGGAAGGAGTGCTCCAAGAGGTTTGGGATATAATTGTGTGTTATGCGTTAATTTTGCTCAAGTGTATGTGATGGCTGTTTAGCTTAAATGTGTTATTGATATTGAATATGTGATTTCTGAAATCGAGCATGATTATGAACTTTGAAGGAAGTGTATATGAATGAGTATTGATATGAGATGAACAATGAACCATGGAATTAGCACAATATATGAATCAGCTCTAACTATTGATTGTGTCAATCTGTCTTTGAAGCCTATATTGACCCCCGTGACTTGTTTATTGTTTAAGTTGAGTTTTACAACTCCAAAATGGGTGAGACCAATTGGATTAGAACCATAAGCGCCGTGGCTTTGAATGTCCTAGAAATATCTCTGTTGATTTGAGGACTCTAAGGTCTTCAAAATTGACCATAACCGTAAATGAAATTCTGTAGGAGGGCTTTTAGAACCAGTTGTGTTCCTTTGGCCATAACTCCTTCATTGTAAATCCAATTGACCTAAAAATTGTTCAATTTAAAAGACAAGACATAGATGAAGAAATGTTAAGAAGAGACCTTTGCCTAAAATTGAGTGTAAGACAGCTGTTTGGGCTGTACAAAATTGTGGTGTGAACCGGTGTCGAAAGTTAGCTTCTGTTTTTCTTAATTTAGTACGTCACGGTCACAACCAATTCATTGCCACCGTGACCCCTCCCTGGTATGTCTATTTAGGGTGTTTTTCTTCCCGAAATGCACCCGAACCTCACTACAAGTTCCCATAGCTTGTCCAATCCATATTTATCATTATAAAATGAGTATCTTAAGCATGATGATCTATGCATGCTAACGTATATAAATATGTATGAGCTTTAAGTGTTCTAAGGGTGATGAATTAAGCATGTGAATGGGTATAAATAACGATGATAAACCATGAATGCGAATATGATAAATCATGAATGCGAATAGTCTTGAATATGAACAATCCTATCTATGATTGAGAACCTTATTGTACGGGCATTATAACAATGATAAATGAAGTTTATAAGCATATAATTGAGATGACTATGCAAATATGTTACCATGTGATTCGAAGATGCATGATAGCCTAACTAAGCTTGATTGCATCATTATGCGAGTTTATCAAAATGTGAATTAGAAATGCATGATAGCCTAACTAAGCTTGATTGCATTATCATGCGAATTATGAACATGTGAGGAGAATCAAATCATGCGAATGAATTTTAATATGCGATTGAATTATATGCGAATGAATAATGCCATGAGAATGAATGCATAGTGTATGAATAAACTAATAAGCCTGTAGTCGAGTCATGGATAAATAAGCATGCTTATGAAGGGCTAGTGATTTGCGGCTGCAAGTGATTGGCACCGGCGGGTGTCTAGTGATTGATACTGATGGGTATTCAGAGATAAAGTGATCGAGACTTCTGTCTCCAGTGATATAGTGTTTGGGACTTCAGTCTCTAGTGTTATTGATTAGTGTACCCGTATCCACTACTAAAACATACAGGCTGATAATAATTAAAGATACTGACGCGACCTCAGCAAGTGTACTGAATCGGCAAGTAATATAGTGGAATATAATTAAGACCACAAGTTATCGAACCCAAGGGACTGTGTTGTGCAAGTGTTTGACAATTAAATGTATGCTAAAGAATTCCCAATTATTTTGATGTGGTGATTGTTTAACTCAGAAAAATCAATAATCTAACTGATGATATTAATGTCTAAGAATATTAACAATTTAATAATACAGCAACTTGATAAAATAACTAAGAGATCTTGCTAAGGAATACCCATTCTCCCCAATAATATCATGTGAATACTTAATTCAACAAATTCATATACAGTCAGTGAATAACCTAGCCTATACCATAGATTGCCTTTCGGATGCAGCTTCTCTAAAACATGCACTTACCAATCCGGATTCAGTACATAAATTAGCATTATTACAGATCTTAAAAGTTCTAAGTTAAATAATCCTACCATTCTGGATTCAGATATCAAACTCATTTATCTTCCACCATTCTGAACCTATTGAAATAAACATTCACAGATTTTAACTACCAATTCGGATTCATCAAATCAATGAAAGTTGATTAAAATAGAACAGAACATATGTATGTATTTATGGGCTGATTGCAATAAAAGTTTATCTTGGTAGATATCCCCTTAACTTGCATTCAAACCAACAACAACAGATAATTTCAGAGAAGATAAAACTGAAGTATATTTGTATGTATTTATGAACTGATTACAATTAAAGTTTATCTTGGTAGATCTCCCCTTAACTTGTACTCTATTCAGCAACAACAAATAAAATCAGAGAAAATACAACTGAGTATATGCATAGTATAATCCATACAAAATATTCACATGATTTACTGGGGATTTAAGGCATCCCTTAACAAGAATTAAAATTACTCACTCATACTTGAAATAAAGACTGAATTAAATAGAGAGAAATTGATATTACCCATTTGAATCTGAAAATGAAAATCTTACAGTAAATCAAATGATGTTCTTCAATTGAATCAGCTATTCCAACTTCCAAATTAAATTACAGAATTGAAATCTCACTTCTAAGAATTTCCAGATCAGAAATCTCAGAGTTTATTTTGTCACCCAAACTAAATCTAAAACTCTCCTTGTCCTCCTTTTTTCTTCCAGAATCGTCCCCTTTTAAGCTAGTTTTCCCCCAAAAAATAAAAGTCAAGAGTCTATTCGGTGGCCTCCAAATCTGATTTTTCCGGGATTTGATTCACACAACAGATCTTAAAAGTTACACGGCGGTGATAGAAATCCTTACCACCGTGTAAATGTCCCAGGATATATTTTAATTCTGAAATTTTGAGGTTACACGGCGGTGAGGAAATTCTTCACCGCCGTGTAAATGTTCCAGGTCTGCTTAATAAATTCTTTGACTTCGCTTCACACGGCGGTGAGGATATCTTCACCGCCGTGTAAATGTTCCAGGTCTGCTTGATTTTTCCTCATGATTCTGGCCTCCCGTCTCACACGGCGGTGAGAGATATCCTCACCGCCGTGTAACCTACCTAATGTTGCCAAAAACAACATAAATCTCCATTTAGTGCACCAACTAACATCAAATGACATTTTATCAAAAATTAACACAAATAACAGCTTTTAGACTAAGAAATAATCTCTAAATTCACATCAAAACATTATTTAATTTAAACTTATCAAAATACCCCACACTTAGCTTTTGCTCACCCTCGAGTAAAATAACTCTTCAATTCCAGCCATCTCAATTTTCAAGCAGGAAAATGGAAATTCAGAATACCAAGCAAACACTTAGTAAATTCCACTTTAGAGTAATTCTTACTCAAACAAGTTTCAAAGGAAGAAAATACAATCGAATTTCTGATGTGTGTGTGCAAAGGCCAAAACCAATGTTTTAATATTTTTCAAAACTTAAAACTTTCAGCATCTATCAATCAAGAGCAGATTAAATCAGTACATAAATGTACTTCTGGTTTCTCACTTGAAACTCTAGAAACACCATAGGCCTCTCCTTTAGTACCGGAACCCGAAGGTCATCTTCACTGAACAAATTAAAACATAAACATGATCATTAGGTCTTAAGCAGGTTGTAATGTACGGTTCAATCGGTGATGGCTAACAAGAAAAGTTTAGAAAATCAAATGAAGATTCATCCACTCTACCAACTAACACTACTACCCAATAAAAATTTTTTTTTTCATCACCTACTTCCAATTTAACAACAATTGCCAAGACTTAGCTATTTTCCCAAATATGAAAAATTTTAATCACAAGAGAAATAATAAGATACAATTTCTTTCTCAGGCCCTATTATACCCCAATATTATCTTCTAATAGAGGATACCCCACACTTGAATTTTGCTATACTCAGAATTAAATATTATATATATATATATATATATATATATATATATATATATATATATATATATATTTTAAATATAGAGAGAATTGTACTTAGTGGGATACTTATATCCTCTATTTTCTTGCAACTTACTTGTCAAGCAATATCCCAAAATTCTTTAATTTTTCTTACCCACTTATTTAATACTAAACACCCTATTTCAACTTTCAATGTCTTCCCAACCCAATCCTAGAGTGGCCAATTCTTAGAAGGGATAGGCAAAAGCATTTAAGTTAAATGGCATATTAAGTGTGTAACAATAAAAATTTCAGAGTACGCTTTTAGCATACCAATTCAGCTCAATGGGGCTAGCAATGGAAAATTAATTCAATAGGTGAGAAAAAGTTTATTTTAAGTAGCTACTCAAAAGAATTAATGCCTAAATCATGTCAACATTTATGCCTTAATTGTTATATCATTTCGAAGGGCAATGAGGAATGTTCTAGCGTTCTAAGAATTTTCTGATCAAAAGATTTCATGCTGGTTTTTCTTTACTTGTAAAAGCTGGCCTAAGTGCACAATTCATAGAAATTGCAATTGTATATTTCTACTTTGAAAATTGTGAAGAAAAATAACTTTAAGACAGAATCTTACTCTCTTGCAGACTAAGTGCCCTGAATGACCTTTTCAAGATTAACAATTGAGCTGGAATAACAACTTAAAAATTTGTTAAGCTAAGCATGAGTCAAATTGATGAGCTCAAATCACAAAATACAACTTTAAACAACAAACTAAAGAAATCATTATCAAAAAGCAGAAAATATAACTTCTAAAATATAAATCAAAAGAAATAATAATATTAAGCTTTGATAAAATTTAAACTTACTCAAAAGAAATAATAAAATTAAACTTACTAAAGTACTGCAGGGTTAGTCACATCCAAGTTACAAAAACTAGCTACCCCACACTTAAAAGCTTGCTGTCCCCACCAAGTACGTCAGTCAAACAAAAATAATGAAAGTAGCAAAATAAAAGATCAGAGAACTCCCAGAAAATTAGTCCTGTGAAGGTGGTGGCGGTGGAAAGCGGTCCATCATCGTTCTAAAAAAATGCTCCTGCTCCTCCCGAGCAAGGGCTATGGAGCGCTCTATCTTGGAAAAACTCAGTGACTGTGAGAGTAATTGCTGCTCCTGCACAGCTAAACGGTGCAAAATTTGATCTTGTCCAGTCTGTAGTGCCCCTAACTGGGCAGTAATATGCTCTAGGTCATGAACTGCCCCAGCGGCAGCAGGCTCAGCACCAGCAGCTGCTCCTCCAGCTGCCTCTTGCTCCTCCTCGGACTCATCGGCTTCTTCTACTGGCAATTGCACACGGCCCCTCTCTACAAGCCTCAAGTACTCGTCCCGGCTAGATAGCCTGACCTGATGCTGGAAGTGGTGGTCGTCTACTATGATTCTGAGGTTTTTTAGCATCTTAAAGTCTATCAAAGTGCTCTCACCTAATTCATCTCCCAAGGGACTATGGCCGACTCTTTTGGCCAACACAGTCACAATCCATCCAATATATATTTTCTTTACTTTCTTGGGATTGCCCTAGAGGTCTTCAAACTTTTTCAGCAAATAGTAGGCTCCATTTAGCCTTACCTGTTGGACCATACAGTAGAGAAATAGTGCCTCTGATTGGTTCACTGCACCTGCTGCCTCAATATGTCCATAGAATGAAAGTGAGAAAAACCTGTGTAAAATTCGCAGTGCATGATCCCTCAAATGATGGGCTTTGGACTGCCCAGTCACATATCTGGTGGCAGTGATGGGATCTCTGATTGCTGCCCATATGGTTTGCTTGTCCAAATCAGTTATATACCGAGCACCATCAACCGGGAATCCAAGTGCCTCCGCAAAATCATAAAAGGGCATAGTATACTTCGTCTGATTCAGCTAAAAAATTACCTCACCAATATCTTCTTCGTCATCTGTATCAATCTTGCATGTTACTGGGGCAAGGAAATCTCTAGTCAAGTTTGGATATACTTTCTCCTTCTTTGTGAAAAAATCTGTCCACCCGATCCCAGCGATCAACTCATCAATTTCATCTCTAACGTTCAGCTTCCCTAAAGAAGTGATGTCTAGAAAAGTGGAGGGGACATAGGTTGCAGCAGTGAAGTCCTTGTATGCTTGACGGCATCGAGTAGGTACCCTAGAAGGTACCAAATCGCCTCTCCCTTGAGAAGATGACACTTGACTGGTTCTGGGTCGTTTAGGGGCCACAGAATGAACATTTGAAAACAAATTAGAGTAGGAAAACAATGTGACTACCAGCAAGTATAAGCGACTTAATTAAAAAGACAATGCTAGCATAATATAATTGAACATAAAATTCAGCTAGCTCTTAATGCACCTTCACTCTATCTCAAGCAGCACTTAAAATAGAAGGCCATCACATTCCCTACTTGCACAATCGTCACTCATGATTATGGAGTTTGCAAAATTTGATTCAACTTGCTAGGATGGATGAATTGTATGATATAACCAAGACAAAAGAATCTCAATAATGCATACTAATTGTTTCTGACAAATAACATAAAAATTGTTCATTCAGACAGTCTATCAAACACTTGGTGGGCAGGAATTTTGACAAATCCAATACACTCAATTCTGTAATTCCTAACCCCAACATGAATCACAGGGTATCAAGAACCCACAATCACACAATGAAAACACAAAAACCACATGATTCAGCAAACAAAGATATGAATTTCGTTCATTCAAGTATTTTATCAAACACTTGGTAGGCATGAATTTTGTTGCACACAACATGCAAAATTGATGAAATCACTACCCCTATTTTCTCAATCAGCAATAACATTTCACACAGAAATAACCAATCCACTCTTTAATTCCAGAAAGAAGGAGCAAGACAGCAAAATTTAAAAAAAACCTAAAAAAAACTGATGAGAACATAATACAAAAGATCCAACAAAAAGAAAGAACAGAAAATAAAAGATAAAACTTACTTGAATTTGATGCTAATTATGCAGAATTTACGCTTAATGGACAAATTCACCCAAGAAAATGGAAGACGACTTACTGATGTGAGGAAAGGAACGAAAAAGATAGAGGGAGGGCGAGAGAGATATGCGAGAGGGAAAATGGGATTTGTTGATGGGTTTTAAAACTAAAGTTAACTGGCGGTTACAATTTTATAACCTAAAATTCTTTTTACCTTACACGGCGGTGAGAGATTTCCTCACCGCCGTGTAAATCGCGACTGGGCTCATTTTTTTCAGGAATAAGAATTTCACACGGAGGTGAGAGATGTCCTCACCGCCGTGTAAAACTCCACTGGAACCAATTATTTCGATAATTAAATTGTCACACGGCGGTGAGGGATTTCTTCACCGCCGTGTAACCTGAAATTTTCCGCCACAATTTTGCAGAATTTTCTTCCCAAATTTCTTTCCACACATTCTGCACCCTTCCTCAACACAAATTCAACATGAAATGACAATGACATTGATTGATGTAAATGACTAAAAATACACACATCGAAAACAAAAATAGCAAGGTTTAGGAATTTATTTAGTTCTGATTTTTAAGTCTCAGCTAGACTTTCACGTACCTCATTCTTCGTCCAATAAAATAGCCACTGCTGCACCTTCAGCGTGGTTTTCAAAATAAGGTTTTAGACGATGACCATTTACCTTAAATTCCGTGCTCCCAGGTTGCTTCCTGATGGTAACAGTTCTGAACTTTTCGACCGCCATGACTTTAAAAGGACCCGTCCACCTTGATTTTAATTTTCCAGGGAACATTCGCAACCTGCTGTCATATAACAAAACTTTCATTCCTGGAACAAATTCTTTTCTTACTATCCTTCGATCATGCCACTTTTTTGTGTTGCTCTTGTACTTCTCAGCATGATTATATGCCCAAAATCTGAACTCCTCCAATTCATTCAGCTGTAGGGACCTGCATTTTCCTGCACCTTCAAGATCAAAGTTCAAAAATTTTGTAGCCCAATATGCCTTATGTTCTAACTCGATCGGAAGATGACATGACTTTCCAAACATCAGCCTAAATGGGGACATTCCAATGGGTGTCTTAAAAGCTGTTCTATAAGCCCAAAGAGCGTCATCTAGCTTAAGGGACCAATCCTTCCTAGATACACTGACTGTTTTCTCTAAAATGGCTTTCAACTCTCTATTGGATACCTCAACTTGTCCATTTTCCTGAGCATGATAAGGGGTTGTAACCTTATGTCTAACACCAAACTTTTTTAATAAAGCCTTAAATTGATGGTTCACAAAATGTTTACCACCATCACTAATTATTGCTCTCGGGGTTCCATATCGAGTAAATATATTCTTCCTCAAAAATTTAAGCACAACTTTGGCATCACAGGTTTTAGTGGCCACAGCCTCTACCCACTTACTTACGTAATCAACGGCCACTAAAATATATTCACAACCATAGGAAACCGGAAAGGGTCCCATGAAGTCAATTCCCCATACATCAAAAAGCTCTACCTCAAGCATATTGGTCAAAGGCATCTCATCTCGCTTTGATATATTCCCTACTCTCTGGCATCTATCACAAGCTTTCACATAAGATTGAACGTCTTTAAACATTGTAGGCCAATAGAACCCAGAAGATAAAATTTTCATTACCGTTCTGTTTGGTCCATGATGTCCACCAGCTTCTCCACTATGACAGGCTGTGATAATCTCACCCTTCTCCTCATCTGGAATACATCTTCTCAGCACTTGATCTGCACACAAATGAAATAAGTAAGGATCATCCCAAATATAATGCTTTGCGTCAGCCTTCAACTTCTTTTTCTGCTGCCATGTGAAATCCTTTGGCATAAATCCCCCTGCGAGAAAATTAGCTAAATTAGCAAACCAAGGAACAGAAATCTCATTTTCAAATAAAGCACAAATATGTTCATCAGGGAATAAATCTAAAATCTCCCCTTTCTCAATGTGAGCACTTTCTAGTCTTGATAAATGGTCTGCTACAAAGTTTTCTGCTCCCTTCTTATCTTTAATTTCAAGGTCGAATTCTTGCAGTAGAAGTACCCATCTGATTAGTCTTGGTTTGGATTCCTTCTTTGCAAATAAGTGTCTCAAGGCAGCATGGTCAGACCACACCACAATTCTTGCTCCCAGCAAATATGGCTTGAATTTTTCGAATGCATACACGATTGCAAGAAGTTCCTTCTCCGTTGTCGTGTAGTTCATTTGAGCTCCTGTCAAAATGTGACTTGCATAATAAACCGCACAAAATACCTTCTCTCTTCGCTGCCCAAGTACTGCACCAACTGCAAAATCACTAGCATCACACATTAATTAAAAAGGCAAATTCCAATCCGGAGAAATAATCACCGGGGCTGAAATGAGCCTCTGTTTCAAAGTCTGAAAAGCCAGCATACATTCATCGTCAAAATTAAAAGAAGCATCTTTCATCAACAAATTGGATAAAGGTTTAGCAATTTTTGAAAAATCTTTGATAAACCGACGGTAAAATCCTGCATGTCCCAAGAAACTTCTAATGCCTTTCACACTAGTTGGGGGTGGTAACTTTTCTATCACCTCTACCTTAGCCTTGTCAACCTCTATCCCCTTCTCAGAAATTTTGTGCCCAAGCACAATGCCTTCCCTTACCATGAAATGGCATTTTTCCCAATTCAGCACCAAGTTGGTCTCCTTACACCTTTCTAACACCAAATCTAAATGCCTAAGGCAGCTCTCAAAATCACTCCCATAAATGGTAAAATCGTCCATGAACACTTCCATAAATTTCTCTATGAAATCATGAAAGATTGCCATCATACACCGCTGAAATGTAGCTGGTGTGTTGCACAGCCCGAAGGGCATTCTCCTGTATGCAAAGGTGCCATAAGGACAGGTAAATGTGGTCTTTTCTTGATCTTCTGGAGCGATGGGTATTTGCATGTAACCTCAATATCCATCTAAAAAACAATAGAATCCATTTCCTGCCAATCTTTCCAACATTTGGTCAATAAAAGGTAAAGGAAAATGATCCTTTCTGGTTGTATTATTTAACCTCCTATAGTCTATGCACACTCTCCACCCTGTCACTATGCATGTGGGAATTAATTCATTTTTTTCATTGGCTACAACAATCATCCCTCCTTTCTTTGGTACACATTGAACTGGACTTATCTTGCTATCAGAAATGGGATAGATAATACCTGCATCAAGGAGCTTGAGTACCTCCTTTTTCACCACTTCTTGCATTGCTGGATTTAGTCGCCTTTGGGGTTGCACCACCGGTTTGAAATCAGTTTCCATAGGTATCCGGTGTGTACAATAGCTGGGACTGATTCCTTTTAAATCTAAAGTTGACCAGCCAATTGCTCCTTTATGCTTCTTGAGTACTTCAATAATCATTTCTTCTTCTAAACCTGTCAATAAAGATGAAATAATTACTGGTTTTGCATTATCTTCTAAAAATATATATTTTAAATGTGAAGGAATAGGGTTAAGTTCAGAATGTGTATCCCCCTTTCCTAGGTTCAATCCTTCTTCCTGTGTCTTTTCTTCTCCACTTTCTTGCTCCACAGCTGCAATCACTTCCTCATCTTCAACTTTTTCACTCTCCAAAGAATGCAGTAAATCCTCATTCACCGGATCAGCTTCTAACATTTCCTCTTGCATTTCTTCTATACACTTGTCTATTGTATCCACAAAGTAAGCAGATTCTTCTATATTATCTGATGGATACCTTTGAGCTTTGTTCATATCAACAACTAATTTTTCATCATTGAATCTCAGGGTAACGGTTTGCCCATGCACATCAATCAAAGCTTTTGCTGTGTTTAAAAATGGTCTCCCCACAATAAGTGGTACTTTCCTATCTTCTTCCATTTCCATCACCACAAAGTCTACTGGAAAAATAAACTTCCCCACTTTCACTAACAGGTCCTCTATCACTCCCTTGGGTCGCCTCACCGACCTATCCGCAAGTTGGAGTCTCATTCCCGTCTCCTTAAGATCACCAAGATTCAGCTTCCTGCAAATAGAATAAGGCATTAGATTTATGCTTGCACCTAAATCACACAAAGCATTACCATAAAAATTTTCACCAATAGCACAAGGCACAGTGAAGCTACCTGGATCTTCCAATTTCTCAGGGATCTTGTTCATGATTATAGCACTGCAATTTTCTGTTAGTTGAACAGTTCCATGCCCTTCTAATTTCTTTTTATTAGAACATAGTTCTTTCATAAATTTAGCATAGTTGGGCATATGAGCTAAAGCTTCAGTAAATGGTAAATTAATGTGTAATTTTTTAAACATTTCTATAAACCTAGCTTTTTGCTCATTTTTCTTTTCTTGTCTAGCAACAGCAGGAAATGGCAGTTTATTTATATCGAGATCCTCTACCCTTGGATTCACTATACTTTTACCTTTGTCCTTTTTAGGAGCATTTTCATTCATTTCTAAATTAGAGTTAAAATTACTTACCGTCCGTGTTGGCTCCTCCTTTTTTGATGAAGAATTTTTTCCTTGATCTTCTCTTTGTGCAACATCCTTTCCACTTCGCAGTGTAATTGCTTTTGCTTCCTCTTTTGGATTCTGATCCACATTTGATAGAAATGTTCCTGGCTGCCTTTGGGATACAGAATTTGCAAACTGACCCAACTGAGTTTCCAGATTTCTCATAGAAGCATCTTGGTTTCGGTTCCACTGCTCTTGGGATTTCCACCTAGCTTCTTGATTTATCATGAATTGCTGCTAACTGTTTATGAAGCTAGCCACCATATCCTCAAGGTTTGGCTTCTTCTCTTGCATAGGTGGCCTAGGTGGGTATCCCGGTGGATGGTATGATTGAGCTTGTGGTTGATTGAAGTTTTGTCCATGGTTGTGATGGGGTGGATATGGCATTTGGTATTGGTTGGATGTTTGGGGTTAGTATGAATGTCCTTGATTGTGCTGAGTACTTTGATTGAAAGGGGGTCTTGCTGGTGGGTGAGAGGATGAAGCATTCTGATTTCCATCTTTCCAAGAAAAATTCGGGTGATTTCTCCAGCCCGGGTTATATGAGTTACTATAAGGGTCACTCCGATAATCCCCTACAGCATTAACATTTCCCATTGCTGCACTCTCTTGAGCATATTGCCCACTTTCATACCACTCATCTTCTTGAGAAACAGAGGCTACATTTTTCACCCTTAAGTTTTTCATCTCGTTCTGCATTGACTCCACCTATGCCCTCAGCATTGACACTTCATCTACACTATGTATTCCTTGTCTTCTTGAGATTGATCTAGGATTAGCCCACTGAGCGTCATTTGCTGCCATTTCATCCAGCAGCTGGAATGCTTCTTCTGGTATTCTATTCATAAAAAAATCTCCTGATGATGCATCCAGCAAAGATTTAGTTTGTGGTGAAATACCAGAATAAAATTGTTGCATCAGATGGTAAATTGGTATTTCATGATGCGGACAGCTTCTTAACAATCTTCTGAATCTTTCCCAAGCCTCATAAAAAGGCTCATCACTCAATTGGCTAAATTGAAAAATGCTGTTGCGAATATTTGCTATTTTTGTAGGTGGGAAAAATCTCATCAGAAACCTTTCTTTCAATTGATCCCAAGATGTAATTGACTGTCTTGGTAACATTTGCAACCACTCTCTTGCCTTTCCAATCAAGGTGAAAGGAAATAGTTTCAGTCTTACAGCATCAGGTGTCACTCCTGGAATCTGCACTGTGTCACTAATCTCCAAAAATAAGTCCAGGTGTTGTGCAGGATCTTCCACTTCTGATCAAGAAAATTGATTTCTTTGCACCATGTTGATAGTTGCTGGTTTCAGTTCAAATTGTACTCCTTTTGGCAGCACAATTGTCCTATGGTCTTCAGTCCATCTTGGCACAGCATAGTCCCTTATCGTTCGCTGTCTAGGGACTTCTCCTCCAAAATTTCTTGGTACCTCTTCTTGTGCCCTTGGCACTTGTTCATTCTCTTGAGGAAATTCATCAACAGGCGGGTTGTTCTCCATGACGGTTTCTCTGTTGGCTCTCCTGCGTTGATGCAATGTCCTCTTGATTTTAGAATCGTAGGGTGCTAATGGTCCTTGTCTAACTCTGCTCATACACCACAACTACCTGAAAAGAATAAAAATAATAAAATCAGAAAAATGAAAACACATACAAATAAAAATCAAAACTTACTGACAACGCCAGATCCCCGGCAACGGCGCCAAAAACTTGACGCAACCTCAGCAAGTGTACTGAATCGGCAAGTAATATAGTGGAATATAATTAAGACCACAAGTTATCGAACCCAAGGGACTGTGTTGTGCAAGTGTTTGACAATTAAATGTATGCTAAAGAATTCCCAATTATTTTGATGTGGTGATTGTTTAACTCAGAAAAATCAATAATCTAACTGATGATATTAATGTCTAAGAATATTAACAATTTAATAATACAGCAACTTGATAAAATAACTAAGAGATCTTGCTAAGGAATACCCATTCTCCCCAATAATATCATGTGAATACTTAATTCAACAAATTCATATACAATCAGTGAATAACCTAGCCTATACCATAGCTTGCCTTTCGGATCCAGCTTCTCTAAAATATGCACTTACCAATCCGAATTCAGCACATAAATTAGCATTATTACAGATCTTAAAAGTTCTAAGTTAAATAATCCTACCATTCTGGATTCAGATATCAAACTCATTTATCTTCCACCATTCTGAACCTATTGAAATAAACATTCACAGATTTTAACTACCAATTCGGATTCATCAAATCAATGAAAGTTGATTAAAATAGAACAGAACATATGTATGTATTTATGGGCTGATTGCAATCAAAGTTTATCTTGGTAGATCTCCCCTTAACTTGCATTCAAACCAACAACAACAGATAATTTCAGAGAAGATAAAACTGAAGTATATTTGTATGTATTTATGAACTGATTACAATTAAAGTTTATCTTGGTAGATCTCCCCTTAACTTGTACTCTATTCAGCAATAACAAATAAAATCAGAGAAAATACAACTGAGTATATGCATAGTATAATCCAAACAAAATATTCACATGATTTACTGGGGATTTAAGGCATCCCTTAACAAGAATTAAAATTACTCACTCATACTTGAAATAAAGACTGAATTAAAAAGAGAGAAATTGATATTACCCATTTGAATCTGAAAATGAAAATCTTACAGTAAATCAAATGATGTTCTTCAATTGAATCAGCTATTCTAACTTCCAAATTAAATTACAGAATTGAAATCTCACTTCTAAGAATTTCCAGGTCAGAAATGTCAGAGTTTATTTTTTCACCCAAACTAAATCTAAAACTCTCCTTGTCCTCCTTTTTTCTTCCAGAATCGTCCCCTTTTAAGCTAGTTTTCCCCCCAAAAATAAAAGTCAAAAGTCTATTCGGTGGCCTCCAAATCTGATTTTTTCGGGATTTGATTCACACAACAGATCTTAAAAGTTACACGGCGGTAATAGAAATCCTTACCGCCGTGTAAATGTCCCAGGATATATTTTAATTCTGAAATTTTGAGGTTACACGGCAGTGAGGAAATTCTTCACCGCCGTGTAAATGTTCCAGGTCTGCTTAATAAATTCTTTGACTTCGCTTCACACGGCGGTGAGGATATCTTCACCGCCGTGTAAATGTTACAGGTCTGCTTGATTTTTCCTCATGATTCTGGCCTCCCGTCTCACACGGCGGTGTAGACACCGGGTCCCGAGGCGGTCCAAGATCAGAATTACCCGATGATGAAACAAAAGACCGACTTACGGCAAGAAAAGTGAGAATCGACCGTTCCCTTGTCAAGATCATGTTTTTTTCGAAAAATAATTTTAAAATATATATTTTAGGGATTAAAATTTAAAATGGGAAAAAATATTAATATTGTGTCAAAATTAAAAATAAAAAAAAAAAAAAAAAAAAATTAAAAAATTTTTTCGCGAGTGCCACTGCGGCGGCGCGGGGCCGCCTGCGCGGCAGGCTGCCCCAGCGCGCAGGGGCGCCTGCGAGGCAGGCCGCCCCAGCGCGCAGGGGCGCCTGCGAGGCAGGCCGCCCCAGCGCGCAGGGGCGCCTGCGAGGCAGGCCGCCCCAGCGTGCAGGGGCGCCTGCGCACGAGGCGGGGCGCTCCGCGCGCCCCCCTGCGCGCAGGGGCGGCCGCCCCGCGCGACCCCCCTGCGCGCGAGGCGGGGTGCTCCGCGCGCAGGGGCGGGCGCTCCGCGCGACCCCCCTGCGCGCGGTGCGAGGCGCTCCGCGCGACCCCCCCCCCCTGCGCGCAGGGGCGGGCGCTCCGCGCGACCCCCCTGCGCGCGGTGCGGGGCGCTCCGCGCGCCCCCCCCTGCGCGCGAGGCCTGCTGCCTCGCGCGACCCCCCTGCGCGCGAGGTAGCTGCCTCGCGCGGCCTGCCTGCGCGAGGCAGGCTGCCGCGCGCCCTTTGGCTCCTCCGCGCGACCTGTTTTTTCCTGTCCGTTTTTTTCGCCGTTTTCAGTCTGATTTTCTTCAGTCTGACATTTCCGTTGTTTCACCATTTTATGTTAATTTTGATTAACTAAAAATAAAAGATTTCCTGTCCCTTACCATTTTGGACCAAGACAGAATTAAATGAGGAATTTGCCCTCATTTTTGGGAGGACGGCAGATTAATTCAAGGTTTTTTTCTTTGGCTTTTCCTCTCAACTTTTTTGCACTCTCCAGGAAGCTCTTCTTGCTTCTTAAAAATCCTTCAAAAATTCTTCAAGCTCTCTTTTAAAAATCTTAGTTTTTCCATCACAAAACACTTAATCTTGGGTTGATTTGAGCAAGAAAAATTAATTTTCTTTGTTCCTTCATCCCACAAAAAATATTTTTCTCAAGATAATTTGTTTAGAACACAGATTTTATATTTATTTCAAATATTATTATCATCAAAAAAAAATATTCGACAAGGAAATCGATCGAGACATCCTATTTCCAATCTCAAAAATTCAGAGGGTAAACATCCTTGAATTCGTCCTCATTTATTTTTTTTGTATGTTATTTATTGTTGTTAATATTAGTTTTGTTGCTATTATCATATTTATTCATGGTTAATAATTTCTATTTTTGCTACTGTTGACACCCCTAGCCTTGCTTTTGGTCCAACTCCTCTATGTGGATTTATTTTGATTTTATGGCTTAATTTTTACTTGTTTGCCGTTGGTCACCAATCCCCATTTATATTATCATTTCCCTTGCTATTTAATATTATCCTCATGTAGCAAATATTGCCATTATCACTATTACTATCACTATTTGATCCATCCATTGCTCTTTTATTATTTTTATCATTATTATTATTATAGGTTGCTGCCATATTCATTGTGCTACCATCATTGCCATTATTATTATTTTTATTATTATTATTATTATTATTATTATTATTATTATTATCATTATTATATATTCATTGTGTATTTATTGATGTTATGTTATTATAATTGTTAGCATTATCATCACCTACTTATTGTCATGCTAATGTTTATGTGCCATATAATATTATTATTTGTTATCATAATATTATTGTCATTATCATTATTTATCTTTTATTATTATTGTTATATTTTGCACTTGCTTGATTAATTTGCCTAAAATATTTACTAATATTATTTTTGATATTAATTTTTGTCTGAGAATTAATTTGAGTCGGGCCTTGTGAGCGCCGCGCGACTCCCCGGATGGGTCGCGACGCGTGGACGGACGCTCCATTTCGGTGAGATCTCTCTAATTATCTATCTTTATGTCGTGCTATTTGTAAATGTATATTTTATTCGTGCACGTGTGTGATAAAAAATCACAAAAACATTTTTATAATTAAATTGGGGATTTTCACTAATAAAACCGGGACCAATGTCCCTTATTTTAGCCAGACAATAAAATCATCATAATTAAAACGAAGAGTCAATTTTCGGTAAAATGGGATCACTCATCCCGGTTTTTCAATTCAAGCAATCAAAAATGACTCTTCGGACCCTCTTTAAATTAAACACGAAGGAACCAATGTTCCTAAAACTCGAACAAGTACGAGGGAATCAATGCTCTCTAAATAATGTCCCGATTTATGAATGTCCTTTCATTTCATTTTTGGGTGAGTGTTTAAAGTTATTTTCTCTCATTTTGGGCCCTTGTAATTAATTTTGGGGCAACTTTATTTATTTTTGGGGTTGTATTCCGCCCCCATTTCTATTCTTAATTTCCTTTTATTGGGGTTGTATTCCGCCCCTGTTTCTCTTGTAATTGAGTGCTTGGGTGTTTACCGCTTTCTTTATTTACTTTGCTTATCGCTTTTATTTATTTTCTCTATGTGCTTTCAATGCGCTATCTAGTTTAAATGCATTAATCGCGTGAGATGAGAGATATAATCTTAAGAAGTTAAAAATCCATTTATAATTAACCAAAGCATGAATAAGAGGGAAGTTCCGGACACCATAACTCTGGTTTAGACCGTTAGAGGTGAGAAACCTTTTCCTAATTTCTTGCAAATTGGGTGGCGACTCCAAATACCTCAAAAGGTGCCTTTAGGCGTCAATAGGCTAGGTTATTCTCCCCTATGTTCTATTGGGAGGGATACACCGATGATGCCTCATGGCGCCCATGATCAATAGACGCGAACCTTTCATACCTCGAATCCTAAAGCGGATTCAAAGCGAGGGCCCTTGCTGGGTTCGGCGCGCGTCACAGTGGCGACTCCGCTGGGGACTTAATGTTTGAGACTTCACTCCGAAAGTGCTTTGGTTAAAGTATAATTGGGTTTTTAAAACTTAAAATTCTATCTCTCGCCAAAATTGCATCATATCATTTTAGAGCCTTAGACTTACGCTAGTTGGTCCCTATCTTACCTCGGTGCGTTCCCGAAGCACGACCCTACTTTCACTCATTGTAGGGAAGTGTTAAGGATAATCACCAGCCCAAGCCTTGTACCTTTTGGTATATCAAAATGGGAACCCAATCGGTCGTTATGCTCGTGATAAGCTAGACCCGTTGGCGCGAACCATGCTTGGGTAGCCTAAAGAAAATCACCCTGACTAAAGCTCATCTAATGGCAAATAGAAACTTCCACTAGGTGGTATGCTCCTTAATACAATGCTTGTGATATGGGCCGTCGCGTGTTAAACAAAATCAAGCAAGTTAAGTGGTCCTTTATCAAAGGCTTCCATGCCCCGGTGAGCCCACCTTAACTTGATTGAATTGTCCAAACACGTAATGGCCAAAACTCATACGCCTGCGCATGAGATTAGAGCTGTTATGCTGCCGGCTTTTCGCCGTGCCCTCTGCGCGTTCATAGGGTCCCCTGTTGGCCCATGGACTAAGCCCACCTAGGGAAGAGACCACATTACCCCGTGTGCGGGAGGAATAAGGTTGGAAGGGTCTGTTTGCTTGCATGTGGTTGTGGATGCTGCATCAACACGACCATGCATTCTTAATGCCATCCATGCATCATGCTAACGAATTGGGTTTTTTCAGCCATCATAGATCCATTTGAGTGGTCCAGAGATCCTAGCGGGAGGTTGGTCAGAAATCAAGTAGTTGAGCAGTCAAGTCTGGCATCAGCTTCGGGTTCAGATTGGGATAGAAACTCAGATTCTTATTCAGAACAATCCTCCGGATCAGTAATGGCAGAATTACCGCAAGATTCGGGTGCTGTAACAACACAAGACTTGGACAAGAGGTTCGAAGATTTTGAAAGAAAGATTTTGGCCATGATGGGGAACTTTGTCGCCCAAATGACACCACACGCTGGACAAGCATCTAGAGCTCCAACTGTTGATCCGGTCGAAACACCTGTTGTGGAGACCGCCATACCAACCACTACTGTGCCACAGCCAATTACCGAGCCTAGAGTGGCGGCACCAGTTGAGCAACAGAGGGTGAGGATCCCAGACCCGAGGGACGATTTCTTAGGAGAGGAGGAAGATGAGCCAGTAGCCCCTCAAGCAGTGAGATGCAAAGCTCCTAAGCTAGAAGATGATGTGGTGAGGAAGATGGAGGAAAGAATGGAGGCCATCGCACGAATGGTGTCGGTCGGAAAGGGGGTCATCCCCGAAGATGTAGACTTGGGTGAGGAGGAGCTGCTGCCTCAGAGATTTAAGATGCCAGATTTACCAAAGTTTGATGGCACGTCTGATCCTTCAGCCCATCTCAAGCAGTATGCCTTAATCATGAAAGGCACAGGTCTTACCAAGAAGCAAAAGGTGGAGTACTTCTGCCTTAGTTTGACAGGGTCAGCGGTTGATTGGTACCATGGCTTAGACAGGAGGTCGAAAGAAGATTGGGATCTGCTTACAAGTGAGTTCATGAGGCAGTACGACTGCAGCACCCACATGGAAGTGACGTTGAAAGACCTAGAGCTCCTGCAACAAAAGTCTAGTGAATCTTTCCATGAATACCTTACGCGGTGGAGGAATCGCGTTATGGAAATGAAGAGGAAGCCCGACACGTCGGATCAAATTAGACTATTTATCAAAAATGCAAGCCCATATTTGAGGGAGGGGCTTAAGATGAAAGGGCTCAAGGATTGGGAATCCTTAAAAGACATAGCAATCGAAGCTGAAGCGGAATACTTGGCAAAGAAGGCCAATAATGACAGTTTTGCTCGGAAGAACTTCGGGACCCAAGGGGGAAATAGGTCTGGTGGCGCCGGAAGCAGCAGTAACAGAGTGGGCAGAACAGCGGAAGTTTCAGCCACTGACGTGAACCAGAGACACTATTCAAATTTGGGAAGACCATTGTCCTGGGTCCTAGAACGATTAATGAAAGAGGGAAAACTCCAGCCATTGCCAGCCAGACAAGCTAAGACTTATGGCCAGCCAAATCATAGGGGGGATCAATACTGTGCTTTCCACCAGCACACCGGTCACCTTACTGACTCCTGTAGAACTTTAAGGGATCGGGTCCAAGATCTCATTGACAGTAAGCAGATCTCCGACCCTGAAAAGAGGGAAAAGAAGAAGAATACCGGGTTTAACGCCGTTCCTCCCCCAGTCTTTATGGTAGGATCAAGCTTGCCCGAATGGTATGTGTTGAGGGATCTTTACGGCAATGATTACATGGCTATCGTCCGCCCCGAACAGGGAGTCAATAGGGAGAGGCCCCAGGTCAATATGATAGAATGTTGGGACACGACCAGTGAAAGTGAGATTGAAGAAGCCGATGGGCCAGAGGGTCTATGGAGTTCTGGGGGTGAAGAAGAAGTGCAAGAAGTGCAAGCAGTGACCCGCAGTGGGAGAGTGGTGCCAGAGGTTGAGAGACAGCAGGATCCAGTGCCTCCGAGTGAAGAGCGAGAAACGGAAGAGAATCAGATCCTAAAGCAACTAAAGAAAACGACAGCACAAATATCCATCTGGGACCTATTGAGGCAATCCCCGAGCCACAGGCAGAAGCTAGTTGAAGCCTTATGTGAATCGACAGTCGCCACCACTATCTCACCCTCCGAGTTATTGGGCATTGTGAAAGGGGGATCTGAAGAAAACATAGTCTACACCGAAGCCGACTTGCCAGTCGAGGGTCGTAATCACAATCGCCCCCTGTATATCCGAGCTCAGGTCAATGGTAAACACACGGCCTGTGTCATGGTGGATGATGGGTCCTCCATTAATGTGTGCCCGCTAGTGGCGTTACCTTCACTAGGATTGAATGAGAGCATGTTGAGTGAATCCGATCTGACCATCACCGCTTATGACAACTCGAGAAGGCAAGCTTCTGGGACTTTTAAGGCACAAGTCAAGACCGGGCCAGTTGAGATAGAGGCTGAGTTTGTTGTTCTGCCGATACCGGCTAACTTCGCAGTGCTGTTGGGAAGGCCTTGGTTTCACAAGTTAGGAGGGGTTCCATCTACGCTCCACAAAATGATCAAGATTCCCCATGAAGGCCAGATCGTGACTATTAAAGCGGCTAGTGACAATCAAATGTCGATGTTAGGGATTTCCAATCAACCCTTTAGCGGGTTTCACGTGGCTATGGTGAATGAGGAAGACGGGACAGTGGTAAGTCCCCAAGTTGTCAATATGATGAAGAGGATGAGCTTTCTCCCCGGGGCTGGTTTGGGTAAAAGCTCACAAGGGATCCAGGCGCCCATCCGCACAAGGGGGCAAAAGGATAGGAAAGGTTTGGGCTACGTCACTGATGCCAAGAAGAGCAAACCCGGGAAGAAGCCTGCGGAAGTGCCGCACATTTTGGAGACTTTTGTACCGGCTGCATCGGCATGCGCCTACTGTGGGGAGGCAGAGCCTCAGTGGATTAGTGGCAAGATCACCCCAGGTTTTGAAATTTTCAATGATGTGTTTGACTGGTCCGAGGGAATGGTCAAGGCGGTGGAAGCCTTCTGGGATGAGGAAATCTTCAATCAGAGTCTAGCATGGGATCGAGAGGTTCCCGAGGAGATTGTCACTGAAAGTCTGTTGGCCACCCAGGTGAAGGGCAAGGAGAAAGTAGAAGATGAAGAGGCAGCACCAGAGTTGGGGGATGTGAAGATCGTCGACGACGAGGGGCCATCGACCTCAGAGCCAGCACCAGTGGGAGATGATAATGATAGCTTTGCTGATGTACTTTTTATTCCCGAACTATTTGACAATTCTGTCTGTAATTCTGAGTACTTTAATAATATGAATGACTTTGCTTACTTGTGCGATGTTTCTCATGATTTCATTATGCATGATCACGAGCATGAATCATTTATATTTGACATTAACTCAACCAATACCACCACATTTAATCTCGGGACTTTGGAAAATCCAAAGGAAATCTTGATAGCATCCGATGTAACTCTTGAGGAAAGGATAAAATTTGAGAGAATTTTGAAAAAATATGAAAGAGTTTTCGCCTGGACTTATGAGGATATGCCAGGGATTGATCGGGCAGTTGCCGAACACATTATTCCGACCTACCCAGAGTGCAAGCCGGTCAAGCAGAAGCTCAGAAGGCTGAGACCAGAATGGGCAGAAAAGGTAAAGGAAGAAGTGCACAAACAGATCGAAGCCAGGTTTCTGGTAGAGGTCCAATATCCAACATGGTTAGCTAACGTTGTCCCCGTAGCCAAGAAGGATGGGAAAGTCCGAGTGTGCGTTGACTACCGAGACCTGAATAAAGCCTGCCCGAAGGATGACTTTCCCCTGCCTCATATTGATGTACTGGTGGATAGCGCAGCCGCCTGTATGATGTACAGTTTTGTGGATGGGTACGCGGGGTACAACCAAATCCTTAACAGAATTGTGGATAGAATCAAGACAGCTTTCATCACAGAATGGGGAACGTTCGCCTACCGAGTAATGCCTTTTGGGTTGAAGAATGCCGGAGCGACGTACCAAAGGATGGCTACTAAGATCCTGGATGACTTGATCCACAAGGAGGTCGAAGTGTATGTCGATGATATGATGATCAAGTCGGCTACTCGGGAAGGGCACTTCGAGGCCTTAGAGAAGTTCTTTAAGAGGATTGACAAGTATAACCTTCGCCTTAATCCTAAGAAGTGCATTTTCGGAGTTACTTCTGGTAAGTTGCTAGGCCATGTGGTGAGCCAAAGGGGAATAGAAGTGGACCCTGATAAGATCAAGGCAATCAGAGAAATTCCAGCGCCCCAAAAGGAGAAAGAAGTCCGGAGTTTTCTGGGCAAATTACAGTACATCAGTAGGTTCATTTCCAAACTCGCTTCGGTGTGCGAACCAATCTTCAAGCTCCTCAGGAAAAACCAGCCGGTCAAGTGGAACGATGACTGCCAGAAGGCTTTTGATGTCATTAAGGATTACCTCCAACATCCCCCAGTGCTACGACCGCCGCGGCCTGCTAAGCCACTGATCCTTTACCTAGCAATAGAGGAAAGTTCTGTAGGAGCCATGATGGCCCAAGAGGATGAATTCGGGGTCGAATTTGCGGTTTACTACCTCAGCAAGAAATTCCTCCCTTATGAAGCCAAGTATGTTGAAGTGGAGAAGATTTGCCTGGCAGTAATCTGGGCGGCCAAGAAACTGAGGCATTACTTTCATTCCTACAAAGTGCAGGCTGTTGCCAAGCAAAATCCCCTCCGATACCTGCAACAGGCACCCTCTTTACTAGGGAAAATGGGAAGATGGTTGATATTGCTACAAGAATTTGACGTGGAATACATTACTAGAAAGACCATTAAAGGTCGAGCAGTGGCCGAGTTTCTTGCTGACCATCCAATTGAAGGAGACCAGCCATCGTATGAATTCCCCGACGAGCATGTGGTAGCCATCACCGTGCAGAAATGGCAAATGTATTTTGATGGGGCAGTAAATAACAAAGGAGCCGGGACAGGAGTAATTCTAGTAACCCCAGATGGTGAGAAGCTCCCCTTAGCCAAGAAACTGAGGTATAAAGCCACCAATAACGAAGCTGAGTATGAAGCCTGCATCTTTGGGTTAGAAGCGCTCTCAGCCGTGGGGGCAAAAGTGGTAGAGGTCTTCGGGGACTCATCCTTAGTAATCCACCAAGTCAGGGGTGAATGGGCCGTCAAGGAAGAGCGACTGTTGCCATATGCAAAGTGCTTGAAAGAACTTAGTGGCCGGTTTGAAATTTGCACTTTTAACTACGTGCCTCGAGATGAGAACCAATTGGCAGATGCCCTGGCTACCTTAGTATCCATGTGGGATAACCCGGAAGGAATAGTTATGAAGCCTGTGCTCATTTCCAGTTCGAGCAAGCCATACTTTGAGACCGAACAAGTCGGGGATGTTGAAACTACTGATGGAAAGCCATGGTACTATGATGTCCTGAATTATTTGGAGAGGTCAATATTCCCAGAAGAAGCCACTGAAAAAGACCAAAGGCTAATCCGCAAACTGTCCACTCAATTCATCAGTGTAGATGGGGTGTTGTACAAGAGACAAGCCGATGGCATGCAACTCAGATGTTTAGATGAAAAAGAGGCTAAAAGGGTTATGGAGGAAACCCATGCAGGGATCTGTGGGGCCCATATGAATGGTCTGGCCCTAGCAAAGAAAATAATGCGGCAAGGTTTCTTCTGGCTAACAATGGATACAGATTGCTCTAAGTATGTGAAAGAGTGCCAATTGTGCCAACAATATGCCAATTTGAGACACCTGCCCGTGTCGGAATTGTGCAACCTGACATCTCCGTGGCCATTTGCCGCATGGGGGATTGACATAATAGGGGAGATACACCCAACAGCCTCTAACGGGCACAGGTTCATCATAGTCGCCATTGATTACTTCACTAAGTGGGTTGAGGCTGAATCCTTCAAGAAAATAGGCGCCCGGGAAATGGCCAGGTTCATCGAGCGACACTTGATCTGTAGGTACGGTCTCCCCCATCACATCGTGTCGGATAATGGGGTACAGTTCCAAGCTGAGACTAAACAGATGCTCAAGAAGTACGCCATCCAACACCATAAGTCCTCTCCATACCGACCACAGGCCAACGGGGCGGTCGAGGCGGCTAATAAGAACGTGAAGAAGATATTGGCTAAGATGGTGCAAACCTATAAAGACTGGGCCGAGAAATTGCCATTCGCTCTATGGGGCTACAGGACCACCGCCAGAACTTCCATAGGGGTTACCCCTTTCTCCCTGGTTTACGGGACGGAAGCAGTCCTACCGGTAGAAATAGAACTCCAGTCATTGAGGGTGGTGACAGAAACTCAGCTACCAGAAGCCGAATGGGCTCAGCAGCGGCTGCTACAGTTGAATCTATTGGATGAGGATAGGATGCGGGCATACTACCACAACCAGATCTACCAGAAAAGACTAGCCCGCTCGTTTGGGAAGAAGGTAAGAAAGCACCCATTGAAAGAAGGAGACCTAGTCTTCAAACAGATGAGGCCAGGGGTTCCGGATTTTCGAGGCAAGTTCAGGCCAACTTGGGAAGGACCCTTCGTTCTGAAGAAGCTTTTGTCTAAAGGAGCTGCGATCCTGACAGATAGTGATGGGAATGAATTCAGGGAGCCGGTCAACGTCGACAGATTGAAAAGATTCCACGGCTGAAATCAAAAAAAAAAAAAAAAAAAAAAAAAAAAGAGAAAAATGTTCAATCAAGAAAACCCGAGAGGGCTGATTGATAACAGGAGTTGTGATGCTTTTGAGATCTATCTCGAGATTAGATGTGGTCTGGTATCTTGGGGCCTAATGTCAAATGATGATCATGTGTAATGAAATCGCACGATAAACGTGCACATGTATGCAATTATGCACTCAGAGAAGTTCTTTTATCCAATGAATGTCCATAGTTCTTTTTAGACGAGTAATATGTCACTGCTGTCACTTCCCATTCGAGTGAGCACAATTTATCCGTGCAACCGACAGAAATTTAAAAAAAAAAAAAAAAAAATATAAAAAAAAAAAAGGGGCCGTTAGAGATGAAAACCGTGACTGGCGCTCTAAGCAAAAGTTAGGCCAAAGGGCAGGGTGAAAACCTGGCAACGGGCAGTCTGCCCTACAAAAAATGAAATAAATAAAAGCCGCTGGATTGGTTTGGGTCCATTCCAGGCAAAAAACAAGGCACAGGGTTATGTGAAAATCCGACAAGGACGCATTCCCCGCTAAGAAAAGCTAGTGTGAAAATCCACAAGGGACGCACTACCTTCAAGACAATGACGCTTGGAGTGATAAGGCGGCATTACCTTGGGCAACCCCTTTCAAGCAAAGACACACACCAGGCAAACCTCCCTGAAAAATTATGAGTCAGAGCCCCTGAATCAGGACAGCGCCCTCCGGCACTTAGGGGCATAATCGACCAGACGAAGCCACGAGTCGTTTCAACGAGAGCTATCGCACCTCGACTACTGGGCCACTCAAATGAACGGTGTCACCTGCATTTCGCATGACATATGCATATGCACGTGCATAACTTACCTTTGCATACAAATCTCTTTTGTTGTCGCAGGAAAGTCTGGCGCCTTCACACGCCGACAAGTTGGTGTTTATCAGTCGCTCAGCCGTGGTTTCACACACCGACAAGCTGGTGTTCTATCAATCACGTTCTCCAAAGTCTGGCGCCTTCACACACCGACAAGCTGGTGTTTATCAGTCGCTCAGCCGTGGTTTCACACACCGACAAGCTGGTGTTCTATCAATCGCGTTCTACAAAGTCTGGCGCCTTCACACACCGACAAGCTGGTGTTTATCAGTCGCTCAGCCGTGGTTTCACACACCGACAAGCTGGTGTTCTATCAATCGCGTTCTACAAAGTCTGGCGCCTTCACACACCGACAAGCTGGTGTTTATCAGTCGCTCAGCCGTGGTTTCACACACCGACAAGCTGGTGTTCTATCAATCACGTTCTCCAAAGTCTGGCGCCTTCGCACACCGACGAGCTGGTGTTTATCAGTCGTTCAGCCGTGGTTTCACACGCCGACAAGCTGGTGTTCTATCAATCGCGTTCTACAAAGTCTGGCGTCTTCACACACCGACAAGCTGGTGTTTATCAGTCGCTCAGCCATTGGTCTCACGTCGACAAGCTGACGTTCCTCAATCATGTGACCGGAGTAGTCCTATGATGCCGACGAGCTGGCAAAATCAAGTTTCGGAAAGCGACCGCCTCAGGTACGCATCTCTTCCCTTTTTTTTTCTGAATTTTGGTTCACTTAGGCGCCTGCGTTCTAAGTTCCCCAAAATTGGGGGCAACTGTAGACACCGGGTCCCGAGGCGGTCCAAGATCAGAATTACCCGATGATGAAACAAAAGACCGACTTACGGCAAGAAAAGTGAGAATCGACCGTTCCCTTGTCAAGATCATGTTTTTTTCGAAAAATAATTTTAAAATATATATTTTAGGGATTAAAATTTAAAATGGGAAAAAATATTAATATTGTGTCAAAATTAAAAATAAAAAAAAAAACAAAAAAAAATTAAAAAATTTTTTCGCGAGTGCCACTGCGGCGGCGCGGGGCCGCCTGCGCGGCAGGCTGCCCCAGCGCGCAGGGGCGCCTGCGAGGCAGGCCGCCCCAGCGCGCAGGGGCGCCTGCGCGCGAGGCAGGGCGCTCCGCGCGCCCCCCTGCGCGCAGGGGCGGCCGCCCCGCGCGACCCCCCCTGCGCGCGAGGCGGGGTGCTCCGCGCGCAGGGGCGGGCGCTCCGCGCGACCCCCCTGCGCGCGGTGCGAGGCGCTCCGCGCGACCCCCCTGCGCGCGGTGCGGGGCGCTCCACGTGCCCCCCCCTGCGCGCAGGGGCGGGCGCTCCGCGCGACCCCCCTGCGCGCGGTGCGGGGCGCTCCGCGCGCCCCCCCCCCCCTGCGCGCAGGGGCGGGCGCTCCGCGCGCCCCCCCCTGCGCGCGAGGCCTGCTGCCTCGCGCGACCCCCCTGCGTGCGAGGCAGCTGCCTCGCGCGGCCTGCCTGCGCGAGGCAGGCTGCGCGCAGCAGCCTGCCGCGCGCGGTGCCAAGGCACCACGCGCAGGCTGCCGCGCGCCCTTTGGCTCCTCCGCGCGACCTGTTTTTTCCTGTCCGTTTTTTTCGCCGTTTTCAGTCTGATTTTCTTCAGTCTGACATTTCCGTTGTTTCACCATTTTATGTTAATTTTGATTAACTAAAAATAAAAGATTTCCTGTCCCTTACCATTTTGGACCAAGACAGAATTAAATGAGGAATTTGCCCTCATTTTTGGGAGGACGGCAGATTAATTCAAGGTTTTTTTCTTTGGCTTTTCCTCTCAACTTTTTTGCACTCTCCAGGAAGCTCTTCTTGCTTCTTAAAAATCCTTCAAAAATTCTTCAAGCTCTCTTTTAAAAATCTTAGTTTTTCCATCACAAAACACTTAATCTTGGGTTGATTTGAGCAAGAAAAATTAATTTTCTTTGTTCCTTCATCCCACAAAAAATATTTTTCTCAAGATAATTTGTTTAGAACACAGATTTTATATTTATTTCAAATATTATTATCATCAAAAAAAAATATTCGACAAGGAAATCGATCGAGACATCCTATTTCCAATCTCAAAAATTCAGAGGGTAAACATCCTTGAATTCGTCCTCATTTATTTTTTTTGTATGTTATTTATTGTTGTTAATATTAGTTTTGTTGCTATTATCATATTTATTCATGGTTAATAATTTCTATTTTTGCTACTGTTGACACCCCTAGCCTTGCTTTTGGTCCAACTCCTCTATGTGGATTTATTTTGATTTTATGGCTTAATTTTTACTTGTTTGCCGTTGGTCACCAATCCCCATTTATATTATCATTTCCCTTGCTATTTAATATTATCCTCATGTAGCAAATATTGCCATTATCACTATTACTATCACTATTTGATCCATCCATTGCTCTTTTATTATTTTTATCATTATTATTATTATAGGTTGCTGCCATATTCATTGTGCTACCATCATTGCCATTATTATTATTTTTATTATTATTATTATTATTATTATTATTATTATTATTATCATTATTA
Organism: Excoecaria cochinchinensis; assembly: GCA_947683425.1. Classification (NCBI taxonomy): domain Eukaryota; kingdom Viridiplantae; phylum Streptophyta; class Magnoliopsida; order Malpighiales; family Euphorbiaceae; genus Excoecaria; species Excoecaria cochinchinensis. Next base: position 147,491 of record CANTUQ010000205.1, read on the forward strand.
TATATTCATTGTGTATTTATTGATGTTATGTTATTATAATTGTTAGCATTATCATCACCTACTTATTGTCATGCTAATGTTTATGTGCCATATAATATTATTATTTGTTATCATAATATTATTGTCATTATCATTATTTATCTTTTATTATTATTGTTATATTTTGCACTTGCTTGATTAATTTGCCTAAAATATTTACTAATATTATTTTTGATATTAATTTTTGTCTGAGAATTAATTTGAGTCGGGCCTTGTGAGCGCCGCGCGACTCCCCGGATGGGTCGCGACGCGTGGACGGACGCTCCATTTCGGTGAGATCTCTCTAATTATCTATCTTTATGTCGTGCTATTTGTAAATGTATATTTTATTCGTGCACGTGTGTGATAAAAAATCACAAAAACATTTTTATAATTAAATTGGGGATTTTCACTAATAAAACCGGGACCAATGTCCCTTATTTTAGCCAGACAATAAAATCATCATAATTAAAACGAAGAGTCAATTTTCGGTAAAATGGGATCACTCATCCCGGTTTTTCAATTCAAGCAATCAAAAATGACTCTTCGGACCCTCTTTAAATTAAACACGAAGGAACCAATGTTCCTAAAACTCGAACAAGTACGAGGGAATCAATGCTCTCTAAATAATGTCCCGATTTATGAATGTCCTTTCATTTCATTTTTGGGTGAGTGTTTAAAGTTATTTTCTCTCATTTTGGGCCCTTGTAATTAATTTTGGGGCAACTTTATTTATTTTTGGGGTTGTATTCCGCCCCCATTTCTATTCTTAATTTCCTTTTATTGGGGTTGTATTCCGCCCCTGTTTCTGTTGTAATTGAGTGCTTGGGTGTTTACCGCTTTCTTTATTTACTTTGCTTATCGCTTTTATTTATTTTCTCTATGTGCTTTCAATGCGCTATCTAGTTTAAATGCATCAATCGCGTGAGATGAGAGATATAATCTTAAGAAGTTAAAAATCCATTTATAATTAACCAAAGCATGAATAAGAGGGAAGTTCCGGACACCATAACTCTGGTTTAGACCGTTAGAGGTGAGAAACCTTTTCCTAATTTCTTGCAAATTGGGTGGCGACTCCAAATACCTCAAAAGGTGCCTTTAGGCGTCAATAGGCTAGGTTATTCTCCCCTATGTTCTATTGGGAGGGATACACCGATGATGCCTCATGGCGCCCATGATCAATAGACGCGAACCTTTCATACCTCGAATCCTAAAGCGGATTCAAAGCGAGGGCCCTTGCTGGGTTCGGCGCGCGTCACAGGCGGTGAGAGATATCCTCACCGCCGTGTAACCTACCTAATGTTGCCAAAAACAATATAAATCTCCATTTAGTGCACCAACTAACATCAAATGACATTTTATCAAAAATTAACACAAATAACAGCTTTTAGACTAAGAAATAATCTCTAAATTCACATCAAAACATTATTTAATTTAAACTTATCAGATACTATCAAATATGACTATGTGATCAGTGTATTAACTATATTGTATTTAATATAGGTGTAATATCGTGCCATGTCAGTGATCTAGTGATCTTACAGTGAGCCATATATTGGCGTAGTGTAGTGATAATTGAGCATGGTATGATATCAGTGATTAACGATAATATTGTATATGATTGTGTTCCATTAATGGCATACCAGCGATATATGTATTGGTATTATTGTTCCTAACGATAATGTGATATTTATGCCATGCTATTCAATTAGTGATAGTGCAGTGAGCCTACAAATGGCTTAGTGTAGTGACTAATGAGCAGTGTACATGATTATTGATTGATAGTGACTTATCGTTCTTCATTGACATAGTGAAGTGAATATTGATCTTGATAAGTGAAGAGTGAAAAAGCATGTAATGGACGCATTTAAATAATTGATACTATCAATATGTTGACTATGATTGTGTTATATATATAGTACAGATAGTGTGTACAATGATAGTGCAATGTTCATACCATGCTAGTGAAATTAGTGTATAGATATTGATGCCTTTATCGGCCTAGTGAAGTGATCATTGAGCATGATATTGAATAATGAGTCAGCGTGTGTTAAAGGTACCACAAGAGTTATTGTATATTGGCATGCTAATGTAATATTGAAATAGCAATTATAAATGAGTTGCCTTGAGTGCTATGCATGCTCTTATTTGTAGTGCCTTATGAATAGTGTAACGAATATTGTATGATGTTATATTTAACATGAGCTACAGTATATTGGCATGCTAGTGTGATATTGATCTAGTGGGTGTACATGATATGCCATATGTGTTAAGCATGCTCTCTATTGTGTAGTGCTTTGTGATTATTGTGTTGGTGCTTGTTTGTACATCCCCACTAAGCGTTATCGCTTAGCATGGGTGCTTGTCTCCCGTGTATGTCTATAGCGTGGGGATCATGTTTGGAGGCATATCTGCAGGCCACTATAAGAGCTGGGAGTTGTCAGTAGGTTATGGTATTGTAATGATGATATCTTATCGTAATTTTTGTTTTGTATAAGTAAAGCATGTATAGTTATGTCCATTTAATTATGTATTGTAATATGTGATTTGTAACCTAAACAGTAACTAATAGAGTGCTAGTATATGGAATAGTGATAATATAGTGATAGTGAATAGAGATAATTATCGGTCATAAGGACAATTATATCGATTAAAGGATAATGAGTAGATTAATGTAGTTAATTGAATTTAACTATAGCGTGCTTAGTGTTGTGTAGCGCTCCCTTGTCCTTCCAGTGGGCATTGGGGCGTTACATTCCCTTTTTTCTTTCTTCTTTTAATCACTCCCTTTATCTAGCCCAAGCCATATGTCACTTCCCTAATGGTGGAATTTAGCCACTCACACCATACAAGCATGCAATACACCACACACAAGACCTCCCTCACTAAAACACACCCTACTAAGATATGCTCATGCACACACTATTACAGCCCAACTTACTCACTTACATCCTACAACCATGTGAGTAAACACACACAAACATAATCCAACTTACATACACTGTAATACCATACATGCGCCCACACTATAATAAAGCCCATAAACATGCAATTTACCCAAAATACCCTAATCACATGACGAAACACACTCAATGCACATGCACAACCATGACTCACTTATAGGGGGCAAATGGGGTGTGACAATATCCTTCTTTTTCCATTGATTATGCATGTGTTTTAGATTATGTCTAAGTGTGAACATGATATTTAGGCATGCTTAATTAAATCTAACTTGATAAGCATGCTTAGTGGACTTAAATAAGTGTATAAATATGCTTAGAATAAATTAAAAAAATTATGGTATAAAAATACACATGTAGGCAGAATGAACACCTAAGGAATTCATAACGTAAATTTGAGTTTTATGGCATATAAATGATTATTATAATGTATATAACATGTGTAGTGTATAATGGAATTGTTAAAATATTTAAAAGCAAAATTAATGAATTTGTATAAGCTTAGCCGAACAGATTATTAAAGGAAATGATGAGTTAAGTTGTGAAATGAGGTATAAAATTGGTAATTATGATGAGTATAATATGAGAATAGTAGGATTGAATAATTAAATGAAATTAAAGTGAACATATTGAGAAGTTAGTGTGTTGGCCGAATTGAATAATGAAGAATTTAATCATGTATATTGTTAATTATGGGATGTAAAGGATGTTTATAATAAGTATAACATGCAATTGGAATAATTAATTGGTTAAATAAATTAAAAGTGAACATAATTATATAATGATATTTTGACTGAATTGAGTGTATTGGAATAATAAAGTGTATTTTTATGTTTTATTGTATATAATGGCATTAAATGATAAATTGATGATAAACGAGTGTGTATGCAAAATTATAAGTGATAATGAGGTGTATGTTGAAATGTGTATATTAGCATAATGTGAAATCCAAGTGAAATTGTGATGATATTTGCCCTTAGAAATAGTCTGGTAGAAAAATCTAGTCCAGGATATAATTGGCTAGCCATAGGGATTTAACACCGCGGTATGAGTCATGGCAACTCGATATTGATAGGCCAATGATAATCTATCTCAGTGTACAGTGTATATAGTGTTTACAGTGATCAGTGTAGTGCAGTGATAAATGATCCCATTGGGATCATTCTATAGTGTAGTGGATCTGTGGGATCCACTTCTCGCGTATCCGGTCGGTAGATTTTCAACCGAATTTATACTAGGGGAATTATGGTAATTATGTGATAAAATTGACTAAAATAGTGATAAAAGTGAAAATAAGTGAAAATAGGACTAAATTGGAAAAAATAGAAAGTTTAGGGGTAAAATGGTAAATTTACATTAATTAGGTTAAAATTAGTAAAGTTAGGTAAAAAGTGTGAATGTAAGGGTAATATGGTAATTTTGGCAAAATATGAGGGCAAAGTGGTAATTTAATGTAAAGGTGGTAAATTAGGGACCTAAATGTAATTTGGTAAATTTATAAGACCAAAAGTGGAATTTAAGTGTAAAAAGGGTAAATTGGTATTTAAATAATTAAGAAGGATAAAAGTGGAAAAATAAGATTAAGTGAGGTTAAAAGTGTAAATAAAGATTAATTAAGGGCATAATGGTAATTAAGTGTAAAATGAGGATATAAATGGAATTAGTGTAAAAGAAGGGACATGGTTTGTATTTTGATAAAAGTGGGGACATAGATTTAATTAATAAAAAAGTCAAGGGTAATATTGGAAAGCCAAGGAAAAAGATTAAGGGCAAAAATGTAATTAATGAAATAATAAATTTAATGAAAGGATTAAAATGTAATTAGTGTATAATAAAGTTTATTGTTAAATTAAGTAATTGAATTGATAAATTAATTGGCTAATATGATTAATGATTTAATAGAAACTAATAATAGTAAATTAAAAGTGAAATTTAGATCAATTAGTGGCCAAATTGTAATTATAGTAAATTAAAGTGGTAAAATTAGAATTTAAGGTAAAGCAAGGAGTAAAGTGTAATTTGGATTAAAATTTTATGGTAAAAGTTAAATGATAAAGTGTATGATAAAATAATGAATAAGTATAGTAATAAAAATGAATGGTGACATTTTGTAATTTAAAACAATTAAGGGTAAGATTGTATGTTAATATAAAGATTAGAGACTAAATCGTAAATTTACAGTAGTAAGACTAATTAAGATATTACATTGTAGTTAATTGTTGACTCAGATATTAAGTGCACATTTGTTAAATGGGTGAATAAGTAATCGATGAAATTGGAATATTGTAGTGTAATTAAGAAGTAATTGAATAAGGGTTTTAAATTTACCTAAAGTGTAATTAGGCATGTGAATGTAATTTAATTAGGTTTATAAAGTGACAGAATTGTAAATAGGATATAAGCAGAGGTAAAAATGTGAATCAGTGACACTAATGAGAATAAGTGAAAAGTAAGTAAAATTAAGGTAATTGTTCGAATAATATTAATGTAAGGGTTAAATAGTACATTAAATAAAGGACGAATATTGATTAAAAATAATACAACATTAATTGGGAAAATTGACTAATAAGTGAAGTGATGGAAATATCGATTTGGATATACATTGGTAATTGTAATAAATACAAAGATATAAATTGTAAATTTTAATTATGGAAAGATTATTAAAGGAGACATAGTGAATTAAGCTACAAGTGCAGGATTATTGAATAAAGGCTATAAGGACTGACAAATTAAGCGTGTAATGTAACGGCCCGAACTGTACCTTAGATGGAATATAGTGTCAATGGCATAATAGGGTACAAAAGTGACTAGAATAAGTATAAGACTAAGTGTGCATGAGGATGTAATTGAATGAAATTAAAAGATATTAGAAGAGAAGAATTTATAGAGGGACATATAGGAGATTTGCCAAGGACCAAAAGAGTGTTTTGGAGGAAGAGGTGAGTGCATTCCACGTGTGGAATGCACCTCTTGCCAATAACTCTCCTTCATGCAATATATAGATGGAGAGAGAGGTAGAATTGAGCATTAGTGGTTCACCTCAGTCCGGCAATTCTTCATTTCCCTATTTCTGTACTTCTTTCTTCTTTATCTTATGGAATATATCTTCTTCTTCTTATTTAATTCAAGAGGTTGATTTGGATTGGTTTGAAAAAGTATCGAGGGTTGAGCCGAGAAGGTAAGTAGGGTTGATAGTTTGTGTATATCTTCTTCTACCCCTTTTCTGTTTTGGATTAAGTGGCTTGTGTAATGGACTAAGTGCATGTGTCTTGATTGATTGTGTAAGAATTATTGGACAAAAGGAAGGCTAAAGGCAAGGAGAAGGTCTAGATAGTGAGAGGGTTCAACAACCTGCATTTTGAGAGGTTTGGGATTATATGTGTTATGTGTTAACCTTGCTTAAGTGATGTGCATGTGTTGTTTAGTTTGGAATTAAAGTGTATAATTGATGTATGAATGTGTGGTTTGAGAAATTGAGTGTGATTATGTGTTATTTGATGGAAATCGTAATTGAAGTGTGCAATTGATTGGTGATGAGTTATTGAATATTGAACAATAGTCTTGAGCATAGTAAGTGAACAAGCATGAACCCTAATTTAGAAGATGTGAATGATAATTAGTGTGATTATTGGCATGTTGATTGCATATAGACATATGAACTAAGTGTATATTGTATGGTAATAAGGGTATGTGGATTGTGTTGGTGCTAAATTGAAAGGCATGTTCATGATATGTACAGAGAGGATTGTAAGCGTGCTGTTGAGCATAGCTGTGTTTTGGCAAAACACAGTTGTGTATTGGCATTTTTGCATAGGTCACGGTGACAAGCAATTTGGTTGCCACCGTGAGATATGCCAAGATTGCATTCTGTTCGAATGAAGTTGGTATGTCATGGTGCCAAGAATTTTGGTTCCCATCGTGAGAGACCCTGATTTGCATTCTGCCTGGAATTTGGAGGTATGTCATGGTCACAATCAAAGTGATTGTCACCGTGAGGTACTCTCGAATGTATTCTGTTTTGGTAATTTTGAACATGTCATGGTCACAACTAAATTGGTTGTCACCGTGAGGTATTTCCAACATGCGATTTTCTTTATTTAGCCTTATCAAATGTTAATCATGATGGTTAATGGGATTCTTATTTAGTTTAACACTTCTAATTGAGATTGTTAAGCATGATGAATTATGTTTGCTTATGCGTATGAACATGTGTAAGCGATGCGTATGAATATGTGTAGGTGATGTGTATGCCCTAGTAATGTATAGTGAATAGAATATATGAATTTTATGTTGTATTGAGCTATAAGATACATGTGTACATGGAATGAGAATATAAATGACAATATGCATATGTTTGACATGAATAATTGTTATAAGCCTGAGATGTTCGTAAAAGTGGATAGATGGGCATGCCTATAAAGGGTTAGATGTATCGCAGCTGCTAGATGTTTGGCACTGACGGGTGTCTAGATGTTTGATATCTTTGGTATCTAGATGAATTGAGACTCCGGTCTCTAGATGATTTGAGACTTCTATCTCCAGATGTTTGATACTGTTTACCAATATCTAGATGTTTGCCCGTATCCACTTACGTTATGAGTCAGGCTTTTAGTTATTGCAATGAATATACGAGATGTTACTATATGTAAATGATTTACAGGAAATGCTAATAGAAGTACATGACTATTGTATCAAAGATGTTTATATGAGTTTACAAGTGCCTATGAGAAGCTATTAGTTGTACATGAATACGCTAGAGATCTGCTATTATGCTCATATGTATATAAATGGATATGATATGCAATAATATGGTAGTATATGTTATATGAGCCGATAGTTAGTGTCACACCCCGTTCCCCACCCTAGTAGTTTGAGCCATGTTGCATGTGTGTGTTTTGGCATGTATTATTTATTGTGGGGTATATGCATGTTTTGGTGGGTTATGGTAAAGTGTGGTAGGATGTGTGTGTGTTTATAAGTTTTGTTAGAGTGTGCATGCTCATAGGGAGTGAGTGTGTGTTTTAGTGAGGGTTAGCTTGGGTGTAGTGTTATGCCAACAATTCCCACCAATCCTCACTTGACAAGTGGTAAGAGGTAAGTAATGAGGTATTTATTTGGAGAGAGAAAATTAGAGAGGGAGAGAACCATTTAGAGCCCCCTCTCTCGTTTCCTCCTCCCTGTTGTTTCCCTCTTCTTTCTTCTTCCCTTGTGCCCTAGCCTTGACTCAAGTGGAATTTTGGTGGTAATTGATCTACTTAAGAGTTAGATTTGGTAAGTTTTGTTGAGTTTCTTCTTCTCTTTTCTCTTTTCTCTGGATTTTGTGTGAATGTGTTTTGATTTAGGGTTTTTGTGGTTATGTGATGTTTGGGTATCTTTGTTTAGAGGTGCCTCCTCGAGATTCCAAGGGGAAAGAGAAGGCAAGTGGGAGTGGTGCTCATTAATTTGGAACTTAGGATTTCCAGGTTTGGGATTTATGTCCTTTTGATGCATATTTTTATGATTTTGTAATTTTGATTGGTTTTCTGGGTTCTGGTGATTAATGTGGTTCATGTGGGTCTTATTGCCATGGACTTTATTTAATTTGTGTTTGGAATGCCTTGTTGTTCAGTTATTGCATCAAACTGGGAATTGGATGAACCTTTGTAGCTTTTACTGATTTTGTTAAATGTGGAATTTTGATCTTGTTATCTCTTGTTTTGATTGTGTTTATTTGTATAAAAGTTGGGTTCATATTGTTTATGGTGTGGAAAAGGCTTGAATTGAGGTGAGTGGAAGTTTGGGTTTGATTTTTGGAACTCCGAGTTTTCCTATGTTTTGGCTGAGATTTGGAAAACACGACTCTGTCGCGAGCGCGATGTCGTCGCGAGCGCGAAAGAATTGGGTATTCCAGTTCTCGTGTTTGCTAGATTTTTCCAGCGCAGGGTGTTTTGCTCCGAGTCGTAAAGCCCTTCACGAGTCGCGAAAGTGGCCAGCAAGACTCGGCGGGGTGCATGGGACTTTCACAAGTCGTGAAAGTGGCTAGCACGACTCGGCTGGGAAGCCTTGTCACGAGTCATGCACTAGGATATGACTCGTGACAGCTTCTGCCTGTTGGGGGCGTAGGTGGGCTTCGACACGAGTCATGTCATCCTGCACGACTCGTGTCAGCCTTCCTTTACGAGGCTGGCTTCGACACGAGTCGTGTCAGCATGCACGACTCTTGTCAGCTTTCCTTTTCGCCTGGCTCATCTGGCTACTGTCGCGAGCACGATAATGACCCTCCTTCCTGCCCCATTTTCTGAAAATGATTTTCATGTTTGATTTATACGGGTTCTTAGTACTGCATGATTCATGACTTTGCTTATGCATGTATAATTTTATTGCTTCTGTATTATAAATTATATGTTATGTTTTGAATATGGCTTGTATTATACATAGCCTGCAAGAGTGAATTTAGTGGATAGTTAGGCATGCCTAATAGAGTTCAGTAGCTGCAGCCCCTTTATTTTTTTCTGGACCCTGATCAGGTCCCCATTTGGGTCCTCGCGATCCTCAATATGTACGGATCTTGTTTAAGATCCCAAATCTGAAAATGTTTTGAATGAGAAAATAATGATGTTGCTTTTCTTAGTGCCCTCGAGGTACCCTCAATGCGTTCACTCGTTATCCACTATTGTGAGTTAGCAGGTGTTTTATCTTGTTGTGTTATATGAATGTGAAATCTGAATGTTAATGAGTATGAGCATGTGAATTAATTGATATATGAATTTGGTTATGAGTCTTCGAATGCTAATGTATATGACTCAATTATGATTTGGTTATATGTGATTATAAGCTTATGCTATATTGTATGTGTTTTGCCTTGATAACCATTGTGAATGGCCGTTCATATTGTTGTTTGTTTTCCCTACTAAGCGTTATCACTTAGCACGGGTGTTTCATCCGTGCAGGTGTGGATGGTGGTAAGCTTTTGGGAGAGTATCCACAAGTTCAGCCAACACAGAGGGATTGAAGTGTTAGGGCTTAGATTTCTGTATTAAGATTCTTTTGTATTTTGGGCTCTCATTGTAATAATTATTTTTGTACCGCTTCCGCCATGTGATTCTGGAAGTTGATTATTTTTGTAATATAAGTTTTTGTTCGGAACAGTATTGTAATGAATCTCTTATATCAATAAATGACCATTTTGTTTTCAAGATTTTAATTCCGTTGTTTTTCTGTATGTTGTACATGTGTTATAGTTTTGCTTTCTTTGGTGACACCCCTACTCATACGGGTTCTTGCTCCCTTGTGGACGAATTCTCCTACATATGGGTAGGGGGTGTTACAGTTAGAGTTAGAAGAATATGAACATTATATATGTTACATGAAATTGTAGATATGTTCAAAGCATGTTTGATAGTATGCCTATCATGTTATAAGTATGATAAATGCTTATTTCTTTTATATGCCCATAAATGAATAGCATATCAATTATTGATATGTTTGATGATTGATGCCTGTGACTTTGTTAGAAGTCTATTACTTGTGATATCCCTACTAAGCGTTATCGCTTAACACGGGTGTTTTTCCCGTGTAGGTTTACTGGTTCAGTGAGGAGGTGGACATCTTCAGGTCATGGCCACTAGGAGTGTAGTTGAAGTCTTTTTGTATAAGTGATAAAGTACTTTTGTATAGTTCAGCATTTGTAAATGTATAGCTTTTTTGTATATGATATGTAAATGTTAAAGTAGAGTGAATGTTTTTGTAATGTATAAAGAACAACAATATTATGTAATGTAAATGACTATGAGATTCTGTTTTGAGGCATGTTTATTCCGCTGCGTATGTAACATGCATGATTACTATTCCCGCTTTCGCATGATTTTTTTGTATGTGTATGCGTGTGTGGCGACCTAATATCCTCCCAAGGGTATTGGGACGTTACATGTAATTTGCTAAATTGAAACATTAAGAATATCAAATTAAGTATAACGAAAAATAAGGATTTTAAGAGCAATAGTGTTAAATGGTAGTGTGATTAATAAGAAGTGTCAATATAAGAGAACTTTATAAACCCATTATGATGTTAATTATATAAGTGAATAAAAATTGAAAAGGAATTTAAATATTAATAATGAAACTACAAGAATTACAATAATGAAAAATGTGGTTTAGATGATTATTAAGATTTATGTTAAATTTATTGTATTGAATAATTGATAGGGAATTGCTAGAGTAAAGAATAGGAGTGATAGAAATGTCAGTAATAATAGGGATAGTATTGAATAAGGAAGAACTAAGGAAATATCGACAGAATAATAAATGTTCAAATAAGCTAGTGAATAATGGATAGTGTTAACCATTTAAGGATAAATGCAACTCGAAATTTATTTAAAGTAAACAGGCTAGTGAAAGATTCAACATAGTAAAAAGATGTTAATGTGAAAGAGTTAATATAGTGCAGAAAGAGTAAGGAAAGTATTAGGAACGTAAAGAAAGTAATAGCATTAAATTAGTGTTACCAATATCGGAAGTAATGACTAATTAATAAGTGAGTTAATAAACAATTGAGTGTCCGAAATTAGATTGTTTTTGGGTATACAAGTTAAAAGGAAGAATCCAATAAGTTATTTACATAGATAAAGATAATAAAAAGAATTACATATGGAATAAATCGTAAGCGACAAACCGAACAAAATATTAAACGATAAGGATTATTGGTGCACACAATAAAAATAGTGATAATAGTAATAAAAAGGATAAAGTAAGTAATAAGGAATAGTATAGAAACAAATAAATGAATATATTTACAAGATAATTAGGAAGTGGTCGATACAGATAGTCCTTCAAGTAATGGAAAGAACGTAATGATAATATATCGTAAACATTAATAGTGTAAGTGATAGTGAAATTGACAATAGTATAATAGTGATAATGTAATTATAGGATAGAGATAAAGGTAAAGACAATGATGAGTGAAAACAATGATAGTGATAAAAGGTAAGATAGTGAATTTCGAGTAAATATGTTATAAATTACTTAAAAGACTCAAGAATAAATGTTCCCGAGATCCAAATAAAAGAAAAAAAATTTGTGTGCATGCATATAGGATTGGTATGGAAAACTTAGGATATGTATCCACCACTGGGCATTTTAATGCTCAATGTGTAGAGTGTTACTGCGCGCAGGTTATAGTAGAATTGAGGTTGCTGAAGATGTAGAGACGATCAGACGAGGTAATCGACAGCAAGGATGGATGTTTTGGCATGGCATGTATACGATCGCAGTAAGGAGAGCAATGTTATGGGTATGTGAACTATATGTTAGTGCATTGTTATGTTTATTGTATATGTATGTTGTGAATGTTATTATTAAAAAAAAAGAAAAAAATTTCCTACAGAATTGCCGAGTACTTGTAGTGACTGACAGTATAGAGCCGTGACATCCAGTATCCGTATCATTTACGGGTATAAGGGTGTTACATAAACTATCTCATTCACATAAATCTCTGCCAACTTATCCATATAATAGTCTAATCGGACCGGTAAGAAGTGTGCTGATTTAGAAAGTAGATTGACTATGACCCAAGCCGAATCATGCTTCTGCTAAGTTAATGGCAAGCTAGATACGAAATCCATCGTGACATCATCCCACTTCCATTGAGGAAAAGGGATTAAGTAAACCCGATGGAACTTAATGCTTGGCTTTTACCTGCTGACATGTTAGACACTTTGAAACAAAATCCACTATGTCCTTTTTCATGCCCGGCCACCAACAGAATTACTTGAGATCTCTATACATTTTAACTCCTCCCGGATGCATAGCGAAAACCATAGAGTGTGCCTCTTGCAAAAGCTTCCTTTTCAAATCATCGACATTAGGCACACACAAACGATTCCCATGCCTTAGCACCCCTTCCTTATCCACAGAAAACTCAGTCTAACCACCACTTCTTACTACTTGTAAAGCTTGCCGCAACATAGGATCACTCGTCTGAGCATCAACAATCCACTACTTTAGACTTGGCCTGTCTTTAAGCTGGGCAGTAAGTGCTCCTTCTGAATCAAACTTCCATCTACCTCTCTGCAAAGATAAAGCCGAAACTGACTTCCTACACAAAGCATCTACCACTACGTTTGCCTTACCCAGGTGATAGCTGATAATATAATCGTAGTCTTTGAACAATTCTAACCATCTTCGCTGTCTCAAATTCAATTCCTTCTGGGTAACCAGATACTTTAAACTCTTGTGATCAGTGAAAATCCTACACTTCTCCCCATACAGATAATGTCAACAAATCTTAAGAGCAAAAACCCAGCAACTAATTTCAAATCATGTGTCGGATAATTCTGCTCTTGAGGCTTCAGTTGTCGGGATGCATAAGCTACCACTTTACCCTCTTGCATCAGAACACAGCCAAGTCCAACTCCTAAAGCATCGCTATACATAACATACTTTTTACTCGAAATGGGTTGAGTAAGTATAGGAGCTTCAACTAATAAATTCTTCAGCTGATCAAAATTTGCTTAACATTCATCGGACCAAACAAATTTCACCCTTTTTTGAAGAAGTCTTGTCATAGGTGCAGCAATAACTGAAAACCCTTTTACAAAGCGCCTATAATATCCGACCAAACCTAGAAAACTCCTTACTTCTGGCACATTATTTGGCGGCTGCCAATTCACAATAGCTTCTATCATTGATGGATCAACCCGAATACCTTCAAAAGAAACAATATGACCTAAAAAGGGCACCTCCTTGAGCCAAAATTCACACTTGCTAAGCTTAGGAAAAAGCTGATGATCTCTCAGAACTTGCAACACAATCTGAAGGTGTTCCCCTTGTTCACTTTCATTCTTCAAATAAACCAAAATATCATCGATAAACACAACCACAAATCGGTCAAGATATGGCCTAAACACCCTGTTCATCAAATCCATAAAAGCCACTGGTGCATTGGTCAACCCAAACGGCATCACTAGAAACTCGTAATGGCTATATCGCGTCCGAAAAGCAGTCTTTGGAACATCCGCATCTTTAACTCTCAGTTGATAGTAACTTAATCTTAGATCTATCTTAGAGAACACTCCCGCACCTCTTAACTGATCGAAAAGGTCCTCAATCCTAGGCAACGGATACTTGTTCATCACAGTGACCTTATTAATTTGCCGATAATCAATACACATTCTTAACGTACCATCGTTTTTCTTGACAACAAAACCAGAGCAGCCCAAGGAGATACACTCGGTCTGATAAAGCCTTTATCCAACAGCTCCTGTAATTGACTCTTTAATTCCTTCAATTCCATAGGAGCCATTCGATAAGGAGCCTTAGAGATAGGGGTAACACCTGGCAGAATCTCTACAGATAACTCCATTTCTATCACAAAAGGCAAACCTAGCAATTCCACACATCTACAAATTCTTTAACCACTGGAATATCTTGAATTCTTACTTGTTTTGTCGAGAATCCAAGACCAATGCCAAATATGCTTCACATCCTTTCCTCATAAACTGTCTTGCCTTCATAGCCGAAATCACATTATGCAATGGATTAAAACCCAAACCTCTCACTACCATAGATAATTGATCACAATCTTTGAGCACAACTGTCTTCTAATAGAAATCAACTACAGCCTAATGTTTGCACAACTAATCCATTCCCAAGATCAAGTCAAACTCATGAAAAGGTAAACTAATCAAATCTACTGGACATTCTTTACCTTGCACCACCAGAGGACAGTTTCTAAACACCCTACTCACATTAACACCATTCCCTAATGGACTGGCCACATAAATCTCATAATCCAATTGATCATCACTTAACAATCTATTACATAACTTATCAGAACATAAATAGGAGTGTGGACCCAGGGTTTATTAGAGCATATAATTAGGTGCCAAGGAGTAGAAACTTATCGGCGATCACCTCAGGCATATCCTGCTCATCCAAAGCTCTCATTGCATAAGCTCTTGCTAGCACCACTATGGGACGGTCCACTGTCTCAGAGGATACTCCTTCCCTAGGCCGTCCACGCCGACCTCGTCCTCTTCTTCTGCCATGACTACCCTGAGGAACATTAGACCCCGTTCGACTGGCTTCCTACTGTCCTTGGGTATTCTCATTTAAATTTGGGCAATTAGCTAGAAAATGGTCGGTGCTACCACATCTAAAGCATCCCCCAGTCAATCAATGACACTCGCCCCAATAATGCTTGCTACAATGAGAACACTTTGGCGCTACATCGCCTCTACCACCCGATACTCCTCTACTTGCACCATACCCTTGAAAAGATCCCTGCCTTCTTCCTCTCGTAGCAGGACTAACGTAAGACTCATTTAGAGAATTCACTTCGGAATTCCGTGATCTCTTCACTAAGGATGAGCCTCTATGAGAGGAATTTCTTCTTTGAGCCTTTTCCCACATAATATTCTCAGAATGTTCCGCTCTCATAGCTGCCTGCACAATCTGATAATAGCTAACATATGGGGAAGACATCAAAGAAATCAGCATAAATTTAAGAGACTCATCTAGACTCACTTCAAAATGCTAACATCTAAACTCCTCAAAAAGAAGTCCTGGCGGTGCATACCTGCTAAATCTATTGAATTCCTTTTCATAATCTATCACTGATAGGGCTCTCTGCCTAAGAATAAAAAACTACGTCCATTTAGCCTCTTTATATGCCTTGGTCACATACTTACTGTGGAATTCTCTCTCAAAGAACTCCCAAGCCAAATGATTAGGAATCTAAGGATGCCTAAGTACCAGTCTCCACCAATCATAAGCCGAACCCTACAAAAGTGACACCACACACTTTACTTCTCTATCCGGAGGACAACGGATCTCTCGCAAAACTCTACCCACTTTTTCAATCCACATCTCAACCTTATCAGATTCATCAAAACTTGTCTCGTAAAAGTCCTCTTGTAACACCCCCAACTCCCACACGTAGCATATTGAAGGATGAAGAGATACAGTGAGCGGAGGGTGCCACTAGACAAAGACACACAAGGCAACGCAAAAATCAGAACAATAAAATTTCTAACATCGCAACCTCAAAACATGCACGTTCTAAACCTATGTCATCAACACATTAGCATTCGCACCATAAGATATTACAACTTGTTACAAATGCTAAATAAATAAACTTGATTACAAACCGACAATCAATAAAAACATTCTATAACTTTTACCGACTCGTTGGCCAAAGTCACAGAGAACTGCTGCTCTGCTCTGATCTCCTAACCTGCACGGACAAACAATCATGCTAAGGGATAACGCTTAGTCGAGTGAAACAATTATTGGTCAGCCACACACAGTGGTTGCCGAGGCAAACACATATAAATCAATACACACATATATATATACATAAACATAAAGTACACCAGTTAAAGCTATCATAAATTCATATTTTTTTTCTCATACGAAACTTAAACAATTTCCTATATACATTCGTTTACATACCAAAGCCATAAATTTTGCTTTATTATCTTAGTAATTTACAATGACATTATGCATACTTATTGTTTGCTTAATTCATTTAATTAACTATGTGAATAGTTATACCTCCTAGGTTACCAAAGATACATTTGCTAGCTGGGCAAATTAAGTCATATCGATTCCCATTATTACTAACATTTCCAAAATCATGCAGATTACAGTATTAGTACCTACGTTAGAACATTTCATTTGTTCAAACCATTTATTGTTCAAATCTAAACAAAACATTAGATTTTCAGATTTGATTCGGACTTGTGTAGACACCTGGTCCCGAGTAGCCTTAATCAGGATTACCCAATGATGAAATTAAGTGTGCCGATTTATAGGCAAAAAGAATGAACGTTGGAAGTGATAATTTCCTTGTCGTTTTGATTTGTTAGGAATGAATAAAAATGTATTATAAAAACATTTTAAAAAATGTTTTAAAAATTATTTTGACGTAAAAAAAGTGAGTTTTTAATTTTTGTGTTTTATAGAAAATTAAAAAAAAAATTCGGCGAATGTCGCGTGTGGCAGCGCCCAGCGCGCTAGGCGCGCTCGCCGGCACGCGAGCGATGCCCAAGGCGTTGCGCGAGGTTTCTGCATGCGAGCTGGGCGCAGCGACGCCCGTCGCTCGCCCCCTGGTCGCCCATTGCTGGCGATTTTGGCCATTTTGGGCCCAAAAATTCTTTTTTCTTCATTTTTTTTTCTAGAATTCAATGGTAAAACTTTTAAAATTCCAAACCTTTGATTTTCTTCAGTTTTTTTCTTTTATTGAAATTAAGTTAATTTAATTTTTCATTAAAAAAAATCTGATTTTGGGGGAGGGATACAAAGGAATTTTTAAGAGAAAATTAAGGGGATTTTCTTTAGAAAATTATTTTTCTTCTTCTTTTTTCTCTTAAACAAATTCTCTCAATTTTTCTAAAGGTTCTTCCAAGATAATTCTTAAGGCAAAAAAAATAAGTTTTGTTCTTAGGAATTTTCTTCTTTTCATTTGATAATTTTTACTTTGAGACAAATAAAGTAATTATTTGTTCTTAAGTAAAAATTCATTTTCAATACTTTATTTTTCTAATTTTATTCTTACAATCAATACAAGGAATTGGATCATCTACCTTCATTTCTTCAAGATAAATTTTGAGGATAAACATTCTTGGCTCAATTTCTTAATTTAATTTTTAATTTCATTTTTTTGTTTCCAATTACTTAGTTAACATGTAAATTCTTTTAGTTCTATCACTTTCTTCTTATTTTCTTATTCTTTTGTTTTTATTTAATTAGTTAACATGTGAATTCTCTTAGACCTATTTTTTGCTTCTTACTTTTATTTCTAATTTAATTGTTCATGTTCATATCATTGTCACCATTTTGGTTCACACATATTATTAGTATTATCATTTAACATGTTTTAGCATAATTGGCTTATTTTTATTTTCATTTTATTCTTCCATATTTAATTGAATTGTTCATACATTATTTTTATTTATTATTATTATTATTATTATTATTATTATTATTATTATTATTATTATTATTATTATTATTATTATTATTACCATGTGCTTATGTGATTGTCCATATTATATTGGTATTATTATTATCATGCCTTAAACATGCCATGTTGATTTTATTTCCTATTGTTCTTGCATGTTCATATGATTGTTCATATTCCTTAATATTATTGTGTCTTATTATTATTATTATTATTATTATTATTATTATTATTATTATTATTATTATTATTATTATTATTATTATTATTATTATTATTATTATTATTATTAATAATAATATTGTTATTATTATTATTATTATTATTATTATTATTATTGTTATTATTATTATTATTATTATTATTATTATTATTATTATTATATTTCATTGTTCATATTCTTTGTTATTATTGTGTTATTATTATTATTGTAGTTACTACCATCATTAGTATTAGTATTATTATCCTTATTCTTGTTCAATTTTATTATTACTATTATTATTTATATTTTCATGCATGATTGGATGTTATTATTGTTATTTTATGCATGTTGAATTTTATTATTATTATGTTATTTTTCATGCATGCTAAATTTTTAATTAATTAGATTGCATATTTTTATTATGTCATTTTAATTGGCTTGTCATACATAATGCAATTTTGATTGCCTTAATTTAATTGTTTTCATGTTATATGTTTAATTAATTTTTTGATAACTTCACTTTTATTTGTTTTTTTCTTTTATTTTCAATACTTATTTTTTATGTGTGAGTATTTTTCATACCAAGTGGGAGCCCATGAAGATTTGAAGATCCATTTGGGAGTTGACTTGTTATTTTTTATTATTTTCATTACTTTGCTTTCATTATTTTATTTCTAATATGTAATTTGTAATAAATTATTTATTTTTATGCACGTTAATTAAACAATCACAAAAATATTTATATTAATTAATTTGGTTTTTTCCTAAATAAAAAGGGGACCAATGTCCTAGTTTCTTCATCCAAAATAAATTGTCACTTTAAAATTATTTTCTTTAATTATGCATGAGAGGACCAATGTCCTCATCTTTAATAAATAACCCGATTTATGTATGAATTGTATTTTATTTGCAAATGGGGGTTGTATTCCGCCCCTAGTTTTATTGTAATTTATTTTTTTGCCCTTTTATTTACTTTATCTACCGCTTTCTTTGTGTGATTGACATGCGTTTTAATTAAATTGCATTAAAATTGAATGAGAAATGGGATGAAATGCTAAATTCAAAACTCAATTATAAACTTAATCAAGGTATGAATAAATGGAAAGTCCCGAACCATCTCTTGTCTTTGGGCTCAACGAGGCGAAAGGACCATTTCAATGTTCCATTTGAATGGGACTTCCAAGGCACCTTTTGTGTCTTGTAAAAAGGCTTTAATTTGCATAGTCCTAGGCTCCACGAGGCGAGAGGACCATCCTAATGTTCTATTAGGGTGGGATTTCGAGGACACCTTTGGCTTGCCCAAAATGGACATAGCAGCGCCGTCTTAGGCTCATTGAGGCTAGACGACCTTTCCCAATGTTCTATTTGGTGGCGACTCCAAGAAACCTCCTTGTTGCCCAAAATGGATGCACTTGTAATTTCTTACAAGTTTTAATGAACCTCTCCCGATCGCCCTAAAGGCGGGCTTTCGGGGCACCACGAGGTTCGGCATGCATCACAGTGGTGACTCTGCTGGGGACATAGAGACTTCCCTTCGAAAGTACCTTGGATAAAATTTACAATTGAGTTTTCATATAAAAATTTTATCTCTTTTCAAAACTACATTGCATCCATGCTAGAGCCTTCGATTATGCTGGTTTGGTCCCTATTTAAACCCTGGTGCATTCCCGACGCATGACCCTACGTTCACTCAATGTGGGGAAGTGTTAAGGATAATCACCAGCACAAGCCTCGTACATTATGGTATATCAAATGGAGACCCAATCGGTCGTTATGCTTGTGATGAGCTAGACCCGTTGGCAGGGACCATGCTTGGGTAGCCCTAAAGTATGAATACCTTTGACCAAAGCTCATGTAATGGCAATAGATACTTCCACTAGGTGAAATGTACCATAATACCATGCTTGCTATGTTGGCCATCATATATTGAACAAAATCAATTAAATTAAATGGTCTTTCATCAAAGGCTTTCATGCCCCGGTAGGCCCATCATAATTTAGTTGAGGTGTTCAAATACATAATCGACAAACACTCATATGTATGTACATTAAATAAGAGCTGTTATGTTGCCAGTTTTCCACCGTGCACCATACGTGTCCGATCGGTTCCCTGTGAACCCTTGGATAAAACCCACCTAGGAAAGAGACTATGCTACCTCGTGTGTGGGGGCAATAAGGTTGGAAGGATCTATCTGCTTGCATGTGTTTGTCTATGCTGCATCAGCACGACCATGCATTGCATTTCAATCATGCATCATCCTAACGAGATGTATTTTTTTCAGCCATCATAGATTCTCCCGGGTGGTTTAGGGGTCCCAACGGTCAGCTTAGAAGGATTCCACTCTTGGGGTTACCAGAGCTAGTGTCATATCAGAGCTCAGATTCTCTTTCAAAGGGTAGTGAGACTTTCTCTTCAGAATTATCACTAGAGACAAGTATGACTAACCAATCAAGTGGGTATAATACAACTCGGCCAATAATCATCGAGGAAGTAGGAAGAAGAATGGAGGAGTTTGAGGCCAGAAGGATGGCAATAATGGGCAACCTTGCCACTACCATAGTTGGGCAACAAGTTGTTGCTACTCCTATTAGGGGGCCAGATGAACAAGGGGCTATTAGGGAGGATCCCCCTGCTGTAGTTGACCCACCTGCGGTTGAGCAAAGATTGCCAGTGCCTGTTAAGCGTAAAGAAGGCCCTAAGTCTGAGGTTAACCTCTGGGAAGATGAGCAAGAGGAGCAGATGGTGGCAAAAGGAAAGTCGCCTAAGCTGGAAGAAGCAATGTGGAGGAAGATGGAGGAGAAGTTTGAGGCTATGACAAGGATGATGATGGTAAGAAGGGGAATGAACCCGGAGGATCGTGAGCTGGATGGGGATGATCTGATCCCCCAGAACTTCAAGATGCCTGATATTCCAAAATTTGACCCTGCTGCACATATCAAGCAGTACTCAATTGTCATGAACGAGACAACTTTAACAAAGAAGCAAAGGATAGAGTACTTTTGCTCGAGTCTTACAGGGGCTGCCATTGACTGGTACCATGGGCTGGACAGGAGGTCCAAAGAAGATTGGGACTTATTGATTGAGGTGTTCCTAATGCAATACGATTATAGTACCCGGATGGAGGTCACACTGAAGGATCTAGAGCTACTGCAGCAGAAGGCTGGGGAGTCTTTCCATGAATACCTCACTCGGTGGAGGAATCGGGTTATGGAGATGAAGCGCAAACCCGATACACTTGATCAGATCCAATTATTCATTCGAAATGCTAGCCCATATCTGAGAGATGTACTGAAAATGAAGGGGCTGAAAGATTGGGAGTCCTTGAAGGACATTGCTAAAGAGGCAGAGGGAGAATATATGGCCAGAAGGGCAAGCAGTGAGGTTTATGCCAAGAAGGGTTACAGCAATCAAGGTGCAACCAAGTCAGCTAGTTCCCACAGTGGTAACAGAAGTGGGAAGATAGCTGAGGTGTTGGCGACAGGCATGAATCAGAGGTATTTCTCGAATTTGGGTAGGCCATTGTCATGGGTACTGAAGAGGTTGATGAAGGAGGGGAAGCTATAACCCCTGCCACCTAGGCCAGCTAGGACCCAAAGGGAACCGGGGCATAAGGAGAACGAATACTGTGCCTTTCACCAACATACCGGGTATCTGACAGACAATTGCTTTAGGCTGAGGCACTAGATTCAGGATCTGATCGATAGTAAGTAGATCACCGATCCTGAAAAGAGGGAGAGCAAGAAGAAGTCCAATTTTAATGTTATGCCACCGCCTGTCTTTATGATTGGGTCGAGCCTACCTGAATGGTATGTCCTTCAAGATTTGTATGGAAATGATTACGTGGCTATCACTCGCCCTGAGGCAAGTGAAAAATGGATTACCGTGGCGGTGATAGACTGTTGGTCCACTAATGAGAGTGGAGACGAAGATAAAGAGGAGAAAGATGGAGAGTTCACGGTTCCATGGGATTTGGAGGAGGAGGAAAGAGTTGGGGCTGTAACAAGAAGTGGGAGAGTGGTCCCCAAAGTTGAGAAGCAACAGGACTCAGTGCAAACACCTGTGGAGAAGGAGTCGAAAGAAAATCCCATAGTAAAGTAGCTGAAAAAACCACGGCTTAGATATCTATTTGGGACCTTCTAAGGCAGTCCCCTTCTCATAGACAGAAGTTAGTTGAGGCATTGAATGAGTCCACCGTAGCCACCACAATTTCTCCATTCGAGCTGCTAGATCTCGTCAAGGGGGGATTAGGGGAGAGACTAATGTTTTTTGATGCTGATTTGACAGCTGAAGGCCGCAATCATAATCGGCCGTTGTACATCAAAGCATAAATTAATGACAAGCACACTGTCACACCCCAATTAGCCCCTAGTAGTATAAATCATGCATATGTGTACATTTGTATGTATTTTGGTATATAACAAGGGTATTTGGGGTATAGTGCATGTTATAAGGGTTATTTTAATATGTGGGTGCACATATATTAGTAGGGTGTGAATTAGTTGAGAAATATTTGTGTGTGCATGCATATACCATTGTTGGATATGAGTAAGGGAGTAGTGATTGGGTGTGGAAGAGTGTAGCATAGTAGAAGGAATCTTATGGGATTTTATAGTGTGTGGATGCTCATACCTATGTGGAGTGCATTATTAGAGGGCTTTATTGTGTGTTTTACTCACACACTAGTAGGATGTGTTAAGTGGAGATATTTTGAGTGTGTGTAAGTGTATGAGAGTTGGGTGTGAGTAATTGGTTTGCACTAATGAGGAAGTGACATGTGGCAAAAGTTAGGTAAAAGAAAATGCACATGAAATGTACATGAAATGGAGAATTTCTTCATTTCCCGTAAATCACTTCTTTCCCTTCATTCTCTTCTTCTTCATCATTTTCTTCATCCTAATTCCTTCAATTCCTCTCATCTAAAAATTCTAAAATTTAATCTAAGCCTTTGTGGTAAAACAATCAAGTAATTCTAGCATTTTTGTGGATAAGATCAACATATAATTTCAATTATTTCTTCAATTTCTTTTACTCTTTAATTGGGTTTTAATTGAGGATTTATATTTGTGAATTTTGGTGGATCTATGTCTAGTTGAGCTTCCTCCAAATTCTAAAGGCAAGGAAAAGGTTGGATCTAGTGGGATCAAGTAAAAATTCAGGTTTGGGATTTTGTTTAGAAATTATTTGTGATTTGTTTGGGAATTAGTTTGTTGATTTATGTGTTAATGATTCTTAATACCTGAATTGAGTATTCTGAGACGTTAATTTATGTGTTGTGATGGTTTGGATTAAATTTGGTGAATTGATGATGTCAAATGAGTTGGTTTGAAGCTTGTTGAACTTCAAAGTGCAATTCTGTTTTTGAGGGTCAGATTGACCTTTGGTCATTCTTTTTAGTATAAGTTGAGTTTTACAACTCCAAAATATATGATTCCAGTTGGGTTAGAACCACAACTTCCGTATCTAAAACTTTGTAGAAGTAACAATAATTTAATTCGGATTCTAACTATTTTAAAATCGCCCATTACAGTAGCAAAAATCATCAGGTGTGTCTGTGGAACAGGGTAGCGAAATTGGAGTATATCTCCCCGATTTTCGTTCCAAATGATCTGCAATTTTGTCACTAGAAAGATAACATCTTGAGGATTAATTTTTATGAGATAAGTTTGTCTAAAAATGTCATTTAGTAGTTCAGAAATGCATATAGATTCAGTAAATTAATTCTGCCCTGTGTCTGATAATGTTTGGGAACTGGTTGGAAAGCACAGCTGTGCTTTTGGGTAGGACACAGCTGTGTTTTGGCTTTTAGATCGACCATATACAGCAGAGCACAGCTGTGCTTTATAAAAAGCATAGCTGTGTTTTAATAAAATTTGTCCCTCTTCACCAATTCATCCTAGAATCGATCCTACACCTCCGAATTAGCCCCAAAGTGTCTAGAAACGCCTGAAAAAAAATTTAATGTTACTTATTTTATAATTAGGTAATGAGAATATATAATTAAATTACCTATGAATTGAATAAATTTTTATAACGAAAAATTAATTAATATGATGATTAACCATGAATTAAATTATAAGTATAATTTGCTAGATGAATAAATACTCATGACGAGAATTATATAACATGTGTATAATTTATGATTAAGGCATTAAACCTAATATATTATTTGATTAAATCTAATTTAATTAGGAAGCAAGAACTTGTGATTTGAATATTATGCCTTACATTTTATAATTGTATTTTTGCTATGCTAAATGTTTGCATGCCATATTATGCCTTAACCTATGAACTAAATGTGTCATGCTTAAAAATAATTGATTTATGTATGTTAAATTCAATGGTTATTCATATTGAACAAATGTGTAACTCAATGTGAATTGTATTATACATGACCTGCAAGAGTCAGTTTAGTGGATAGTTAGGCATGCCTAATAGAGTCTTTTAGCTGCTGCCTATATGGATGAATTATATGGATGATTTGGATCCTGATCAGATCCCCGATTGGTTCCTCGCGAACCCTATAAGAAAATGTGTTTGAATCCTTGCGATTCTTATTAATATGATGAATCTTGTTTAAGGGCCCCTATAAAGGTTTTATAAATATAAAATAAAAATGGTTTTCGATTCGTACCCGTAAGGTATCGCTATGCGTATACTCGTCATCCACTATTATGAGTCAGCAGGATCTTTAATTAATATGTGATTTGTTATGTTATCGTTGATTATACAAAAGTAATAATTGAATGAGATAATATGGATATGGATATAAACATGAGATGCTGAATATATGGTTATAAATTGGAGCCTATATGTATACATATTATGACATGAGTCATGTATATGCCATTATGAATGTGATATGCCTTGACGACCACTGTGAGTGGCCGTCCATAATATATGTGTTAATCCCCACTAAGCGTTTATCGCTTAGCACGGTGTGTTTACCCGTGCAGGTAAATAAGAAGCTTTGTTTAAAGAGAGTCATTGCAGTCCAGCCAACACAGCAAGGTTTAGAGTTTGGAGTTTATTTTATTATGGTTGATTCTTTTATGTAAAGAACTTTTGATATCGGTTTGGAAAATAGCTTCCACTGGTGTATTTGTATTTGGGCCTGTAATATTATTACATATATGATGAGTGATAACATGCGATGTATTATGAAAATTTTTAATTATCCTGTAATTCAGTATACATGTTTATGTATGATTATATTATTTGTATAGTATCTGCTTGGTGACACCCCGACTCATATGGGTATGGGTAGGGGGTGTTACACACACCGCTTGTGTTATGGTTGATGATGGCTCATCCATAAATGTTTGCCTCTAGTGGCACTTCAGGCTTTTGGGCTAAATGACAGCATGCTGAGCAAGTCTGATTTAACCATCACAGCCTACGAGAATTCCAGGAGACAAGCATCGGGAACTTTCAGAGCTCTAGTCAAGACTGGGCCCATTGAGACAGAAGCAGAATTTGTGGTCTTGCCTATCCCAACAAATTTCTCATCTCTACTATGGAGGTCGTGGTTCCATAAATTGGGAGGAGTGCCGTCTACCCTACACCAGATGATAAAGATACCTCATGAAGGAGAGGTGGTGACTGTCAAAGCAACGAGAGAAAACCAAGTGTTTGCCTTAGGGATCTCTAATCAGCCATTTAGTGGTTTTCATATATCGGTGATAGGAGAGGAGCAGGGCTTGGCAGGTAGCCCTCAGGTGATGAACATGATGAAGAGGATGCACTTCGTTCCAGGTGCTGGTTTGGGAAAAAAACTCACAAGGGCTGCATTTTTCTATCACAACACAAGGCTAGAAAGGTCGAAAGGGTCTGGGCTACAAAGGAGAGCATGGCAGGAAGAAAGTGTCGGAGAAGATCCCCCACATTTCAGAGAGTTTTGTTCCCTCATCATCGGTCTGTGCTTACACTAGAGAAGAAGAACTTCAGTGGGTGGATGGAAAGATCATTCCGGGGTTTGAAATCTTTAATAATGTCTTCGACTGGGATGTTGGAGTTATCAAGTCTGCAGAGAACTTCTGGGATGAGAAGATTATGACTCAGTGCAGTTTCTGGGACAGGGATGGGCCTGAGGAGATTGTCACTGATAAGCTGTTAGCTACCAGGTTGAAGGGAAAGGAAAAGATGGTAGAGCCAGAGTTGAAGTTTGAAAACTTGAAGATTTCACCGGAGGTAGTTGAAAAGCCTCCACCAAGCCAAGAAGTCAAAGCCTAGTTGGCTGCAATATCATCATCGACAGAAGATGAAAATAATAGTTACTTAGATACTATTTTTATGCCAGAACTTTTTAATGACAATGTTAATGTTGCTGATTACATTAATGAGACAAATAACTTTGCTTACTTGTGTGATGTTTCTGATGATTTCATTTCTCATGATCATAAACATGATGCATTCATCTTTGACATTAACTCAACTAGCACAACTACATTTCATATTGGAACTTTGGAGAATCCAAAGGAAATTTTGATAGCATCAGATATAACTCCTGAGGAGAGGATAAAATTTGAGAGAATATTAAAAACATATGAAAAAGTCTTTGCCTGGTCCTACGAGGACATGCCGGGAATTGATCGAGATGTAGCCGAACATGCCATTCCAACTTACCCTGAGAGTAAACCGGCCAAGCAAAAGCCTAGAAGACTTAGGCCAGAATGGGCTCAGAAGGTGAAAGAGGAGATCCATAAGCAGATTGAGGCTAAGTTCCTACTGGAGGTTAAATACCCGACATGGCTAGCTAATGTAGTTCCTATGGCTAAAAAGGATGGAAAGGTTCGAGTATGTGTGGACTATCGGGACCTAAACAAAGCCTGCTCGAAAGATGATTTTCCTCTACCTCATATTGATGTGCTGGTAGATAGTGCCGCTGCTTGTATGATGTACAGCTTCGTGGACGGGTACGCAGGGTACAATCAAATCCTTAACAAGATAGTGGATCGGATTAAAACAGCCTTCATAATCGAGTGGGGTACATTTGCTTACCGGGTCATGCCTTTCGGACTAAAGAATGTAGGAGCGACCTATCAGAGGATGGCCACCAGAGTTCTCAATGATTTGATCCACAAGGAGGTGGAGGTGTATGTTGCCGACATGATGATCAAGTCAGCTACCAGAGAAGGTCACTTCGAGGCTTTGGAAAAGTTCTTTCAAAGGATCAATAAGTATGATCTGTGCCTCAATCCCAAGAAGTGCATTGTTGGAGTTACCTCGAGTAAGCTGTTAGGCCATGTGGTAAGCCAGAGAGGAATTGAAGTGGATCCTGATAAGGTCAGGGCCATCAGAGAGATGCCAGTGCCTCAAAAAGAGAAAGAGGTCAAAAGTTTCCTGGGAAAGCTTTAGTACATTAGCCAGTTTATTGCCAAGCTGGCTTCAGTATGTGAGCCCATCTTCAAACTTCTTAGGAAGAATCAGCCGGTGGTGTGGAATAATGATTGTCAATTGGCTTTTGATACTATTAAGGATTATCTCCTGAATTCGCCAGTCTTATGACCACCACGACGTGCCAAACCATTAATCTTGTATCTGGCAGTAGAAGACAGTTCAGTGGGTGCCATGATGGCCCAGGAGGATGACTTTGGAGTGGAGTTTGCTGTTTACTATCTTAGCAAGAAATTCCTGACATATGAAGCCAAATATGTTGAAGTAAAAAAGATTTCCTTGGCAGTGATTCGGGACTCCAAAAAGTTGCGACACTACTTTCATTCCTTCAGTGTACAAGCGGTTGCCAAGCATAATCCTCTTAGGTACCTTCAGGAAGCGCCCTCTCTGCTAGGAAAGATGGGAAGGTGGTTACTACTATTGCAGAAGTTTGATATCGAATATATAACTAGAAAAACCATTAAAGGAAGAGCTGTAGTTGAGTTCTTGGCTGAACACCCTATTGAGGGAGACCAATTCAAATACAATTTCCCAGGTGAAGATGTCACGGCCATAGTAGTATAGGGGTGGCAATTGTTCTTTGATGGGGAAGTCAACAGTAAAGGCGCAGGAGCGGGGATCATTCTTACGACCCCGGATGGTGAAAAGCTGCCATTAGCCAAGAAGTTGAGGTACAAGGCAACCAATAATGAAGCTTGCATCTTTGGATTGGAAGCATTGCTTGCTCTAGGGGTAAAGACCGCAGAAGTCTTCGAAGACTCTTCCTTAGTAATTCATCAGATCAGAGGGGAATGGTCAGTTAAGGAAGAAAGGCTGTTACCTTATGTGAAGCATTTGAGAATGTTGAGTAGCCAGTTCGAGACTTGCACCTTTCACTTCATCCCCAGGGATGAAATCAATTGGCTGATGCTCTAGCGACATTAGTGTCCACGTGGGATAAGCCAACAGGGGTTGCCATGAAACCCGTGCTAATCACTAGCTTGGAAAAGCCTTGTTTTGAAGATGAGCAGGTAATGGATGTGGGGGCCACCGATGGAAACCCTTGGTACTACGACATTTAGAATTATTTGGAACGGTTAAATTTTCCAGAGGAAGCCACCGAGAAAGACCAAAGGATGATTCAAAAGTTGTCCACTAAATTCATCAATGTAGAGGGCACTTTGTATAAAAGGCAAGTCGATGGTATCCAGTTAAGATGTTTGGCAGAGAAAGAAGAAGAAAGAGTTATGGAAGAGGTTCATGCCGGAGTCTGTGGAGCTCACATGAATGGCTTAGCCTTAGCAAAGAAGATCATGTGCCAAGGATTCTATTGGCCCACAATGGATACGGATTGTTCAAAATATGTGAAGCAATGCCAGTTATGCCAGCAATACGCGAATTTGAGGCATGTGCCAGTTTCAGAGGTACATAATTTGACATCTCCATGGCCATTTACAGCTTGGGGGATAGATATCATAGGCGAGATACATCCTACAGCTTCTAATGGGCACAGGTTCATCATAGTTGCCATTGATTATTTCACTAACTGGGTCGAAGCTGAATCTTTCAAAAGGATTGATGCTAGGGATATGGATAAGTTCATCGAGCAGAATTTGATATGCAAATATGGCCTCCCACACCATATTGTATCTGATAATGGGGTACAATTCTTAGCAGAAACTAAACAGATGCTTCAGAAATATGGAATCCAGCATCACAAGTCTTCTCCTTACCGTCCTCAAGCTAATGGTGCGGTTGAAGTAGCGAACAAGAATGTGAAAAGAATACTGGCAAATATGGTTCAGAGCTATAAAGATTGGGCAGAAAAGCTACCTTTTGCACTCTAGGGTTATAGAACCACAGTCAGAACCTCTACGGGAGCAACACCATTCTCTCTGGTATACGGAACTGAAGCAGTTTTGCCAGTTGAAATTGAGCTGAAATCTTTAAGGGTAGTCATGGAAGCCGAGATTCCAGAGACAGAATGGGCACAACAGCGATTGTTGCAGTTAAATCTATTCGATGAAGATAGGTTGAGAGCTTATTACTACAATCAGGTTTATCAGAAGAGACTAGCTCGGTCCTTTGGCAAGAAGGTATGAAAGCATCCATTGAAAAAAGGGGATTGGTCTTTAAGATGATAAGGCCGGGAGCGCCAGACATACGGGGAAAATTCAGGCCAACCTGGGAAGGTCCGTTCGTCTTGAAAAAGTTACTAACAAAAGGAGCAGCAATCTTAGCAGAAAGCGATGGGAATGAGTTTAAAGACCCGGTCAATGTCGATAGACTAAAAAGGTTCCATGGCTAAAGACCAGAAAATAAAAAGAAGAGAATGAATGCCCCGCGGGTCGAAAACCAAAAAAAAGGCGGCCTTTCTAAAATTGGGCGCCCTGTCAGGATGAAAAGCGGAAAAAGGCATCCTGGGCAAAAATTAAGGGCTGAGAGAAAATGTTCAATCGAGGAAACCCGAGAGGGCCGATTGATAACAGGAGTTTAATGCTTACAAGATCTATTCCGAGATTAGGTGTAGTCTTGTGCTTTTGAATTCTTGTTAAATAAGGATCATGTATGATGAAATCATATAGAAATGTACTCAATTTTGCAATGAATAAAAGAATATAGTTTACATTTTCATTGTTCTTTTAGTTCTGCCTTAAAAAGAAATATATCACTTATTCATCTAATGACTATTGTCTAATCATTCTGTCAGAAGGTGCCTAAGTAGATATGTTCTATTCACTCTTAGCGAAGGTTCTGATAATAGCTTTCTCTTGTAGTTCCTTAAAAAAAATCTTGAAAAAAAAAGAAGAAAGGCTGTTAGAGATGAAAACCGTAATTGGCTCTCTAAGCAAAAGTTAGGCCAAAGGGCAGGGTGAAAACTTGTAAATAGGCAGTCTGCCCTACAAAAAATAAAAAATATAAAAGCCGCTGGATTGGTTTGGGTCCATTCCAGGCAAAAATTAGGCAAAGAGTTATGTGAAAATCCCTAAAGGGACGCATTTCCCACGAAGAAAAGCTAGTGTGAAAATCCACAAGGGACGCACTACCTTTAAAGCAATGACGTTCGATGCCTGGAGCGATAAGGCGGCATTACTTCGGATGATCATTCTTCAGTCAGATAATGCATGAGTTAAATCCTGGGAAAATGATCATTGTCGAGGGGCAAAGATGCACATTTGATGTCTCTCTCAGAAAATGTTTTAGGGTCAAAGTCCCTAAAGCCAAGATGTCACTCTATCAGATTCTTGGAGGCGCGATGCAGCAGCCAAGCTATATCCTCAGCAGACACTTAACCACCTAGGATAGGGTCAATCTATTTTTGTAAACATTTACATCTCATATCATATACACTTAAATTTTTGTATCTATTTATGTGCACATGACTTTGCAGGAAATATCTAAATGAAGATCATCGGTTTTCGCAATTTTAGTAGTCTGTAGCAGACTCGGTGCGACCCTCTGAGAAGGACATCCTCTGCACTTTTTGTAGTCTGTAGCAGACTCGGTGCAGTCCCCCTTTGCATTTTATGTAGTCTGTAGCAGACTCAATGCAATCCTCCCTTTGCGTTTTTTGTAGCCTGTAGCAGGCTCGGCGCATCGCCATTTGCGAATGGCAGCTGCACTTTTTGTAGTCTGTAGCAGACTCGGTGCAGTCCTCCTTGGCACTTTTTGTAGTTTGTAGCAGACTTGGTACAATCCTCCTTTTGCATTTTTTGTAGCCTGTAGTAGGTTCGGCGCATCGCTATCTGTGGATAGCACCTGCACTTTTAGTAGTCTGGAGCAGACTTGGTGCAATCCTCTGACGAGGATATCTCCTGCATTTTGTAGTCTTGTCAGCGACTCGGCGCATTGTCATCTGCGGATGACATACCTGCACTTTTAGTAGTCTGTAGCAGACTTGGTACAGTCCTCTGAAGAGGACATTTCTCGCGTTTTGTAAGTCTGTAGTAGACCTGACGCATCACCGTCTTAGCATGGTTCCCTAGCACTTTGTAGTCTTGTCAGCGACTCAGTGCAACTCAAGAGGATGAATCACAACACTGTTCCCGAGGGAGCAGCCAGAAGGAGGCAGCCTCAGGTGCGTGCTTCTTTCCCTTTCCTGAATTTTGGCTCACCTAGACCCACACACTAACCTCCCCAAAATTGGGGACAACTGTAGACACCGGGTCCCGAGTAGCCTTGATCAGGATTACCCAATGATGAAATTAAGTGTGCCGATTTATAGGCAAAAAGAATGAAAGTTGGAAGTGATAATTTCCTTGTCGTTTTGATTTGTTAGGAATGAATAAAAATGTATTATAAAAATATTATAAAAAATGTTTTAAAAATTATTTTTGGGTAAAAAAATGAGTTTTTAATTTTTGTGTTTTATAGAAAATTTGAAAAAAAAAAATTCGGCGAACGTCGCGCACGGCAGCGCCCAGCGTGCTGGGCGCGCTCGCCAGCATGCCGAGCGCCGCGCAGCGACGCCCGTTGCTCGCCCCCTGGTCGCCCATTTCTGCCGATTTTGGCCATTTTGGTCCCAAAAATTATTTTTTCTTCATTTTTTTAGTAGAATTCAATGGTAAAACTTGTAAAATTCTAAACCTTTGATTTTCTTCAGTTTTTTGCTTTTATTGAAATTAAGTCAATTTTAGTTTTCATTAAAAAAAATCTGATTTTGGGGGAGGGATAAAAAGGAATTTTTAAGATAAAATTAAGGGGATTTTCTTTAGAAAATTATTTTTCTTCTTCTTTTTTCTCTCAAACAAATTCTCTCAATTTTTCTAAAAGTTCTTCCAAGATAATTCTTAAGGCAAAAAGAATAAGTTTTGTTCTTAGGAATTTTCTTCTTTTCATTTGATAATTTTTTACTTTGAGACAAATAAAGCAATTATTTGTTCTTAAGTAAAAATTCATTTTCAATACTTTATTTTTCTAATTTTATTCTTACAATCAAGACAAGGAATTGGATCATCTACCTTCATTTCTTCAAGATAAATTTTGAGGGTAAACATTCTTGGCTCAATTTCTTAATTTTATTTTTAATTTATTTATTTTTTGTTTCCAATTACTTAGTTAACATATAAATTCTTTTAGTTCTATCATTTTCTTCTTATTTTCTTATTCTTTTGTTTTTTATTTAATTAGTTAACATGTTAATTCTCTTAGACCTATTTTTTGCTTCATACTCTTATTGCTTATTTAATTGTTCATGTTCATATCATTGTCACCCTTTTTGCTCACATATATTATTAGTATTATCATTTAACATGTTTTAGCATAATTGGCTTATTTTTATTTTCATTTTATTCTTCCATATTTAATTGAATTGTTCATATATTATTATTATTATTACCATGTGCTTATGTGGTTGTCCATATTATTATTTATATTATTATTATCATGCCTTAAACATGCCATGTTGATTTTATTTCCTATATTCCTTGCATGTTTTGATAGAGTTATGATACGCCCATGACTCTATATAGGATTGAGTTCCTATCCAGATTAAATTGAGTTATTTAATCTAAATTAAATTACCAAATCCTATCTCAGAAAGGATTATGAGTTAGACTGGGGTTAAGACTCTAGCCTTTAGGACCTCTATAAATAGAGGTGAGGTCCTCATAATTTGGTAACGAGAAAACTTATACGCCGCAAGGCTGCTCGTTCCCACTCACGATTATTTTGTGTAAATCTTTCAGGGACTTCTAGATTGTGATCTAGCTGCTATTATCCCGAGTGGGTAAAAGCCAGACCGGTGACCAATAAAGGAAGATCCTTGTACCGCTTCCGCAATGTGATTACCGCGCTACAAACAAGTACGTTTTGTTTTCCTTTATTTATTTATTTTCCATCATTTGTATCAGAGCCATCGTTTTATTGCGTCCTGGCATGCGGCTTTAAAATCAATCTAAAATTTTATGAGTAAAATTTATAGATTTAGGAAGCATGAAACGCAACAAAAATTTGTTTTTTGTGTGAAAAAAAATATATATGCGTGTATATTTTGGCTCAATTTCGTGTATGTGTACACCGAAAGCCGAGGGATAAAATTGAATATTCAAAACGCTAGTCTAGAAATTGGGATTTTTATTTTTGACCATTCCACTATGTTCACAGACCCCGAAAACCCCAGGCCGGCCGAAATCCAGAGTCCAAAAGAGGCCGGGAAGGTGGCGCGTGGCTTGCACGCGCCACCATACGTGGGCGCGTGCACGTGGGCAGTGGCCCACACGCACGCAAACACGTGTCGATGATGTGGCGCATCATCGACACGTGGCCCAATAGGTCAGAGCCACGTGGCATACTGAGGTCATGCCACGTGGCTCCGACGTGTCCACCCGGTGCCACGTGGCGCCAGGTGGACCAATAAGGGGTCGACACGTGGCAGAGCTGGGGCTTGCCACGTGTCATGATAATGTGTCAGGGGGACCCACATGTACCAATCAGAGTCCACCACGTGTCATGCCACGTGGCATGACACGTGGCTGCTACTCGTCCACTTTTGCCACGTGGGCAACACATGGACCAGTAATGGTTGAACACGTGTCACACTGTGGTGTTGACACGTGTCCGACCAGTTGAAGACGCGCGTGTGGCGCGTGGGGGCGTGTCCCCCTCCCTCTCGTCGGCGCATGGGAGCTTTTCCGGCCTCCAAATCAGCTCCATTTTTTTGCGAAAATATTTTTCAAAATATTTCTGATTTATTGGTTTATGTTTTAAAATTTTTTGATGACCATAAATTTTTTTTTTGTTTATTTTTGAAATAAATATTATAAAATAATTATGGAAAATGAGTTTTCTATTTTTAAAATATTTTGAAAAAATTTTTATATGATTTTTTGTCCTTATTGGTTGATTGGAATGTGTTTCAATCATATGAGTTTATGCATGAGTGTATTAACCATTTAAAATTTCTGTAATGTGTTTCAGAAATGATGATAAGGACACCTATGATTCCTAAAACCCCGCATGGGATTGCTTTAAGAAATGCAAGAGTGCGTTCACTAAGCAAAATGAGAATGCGGAGGAACATTCGAGCTGATGATATTGATGCTATAGTGCGCCATATATTGACTATGCATGAACAAATGCAGGAGTGCATTTGGATTGGAGGCTTAAGCTTAGGAAGGGATGACAGAGATAAAATCAAAGCGTTGGTTAATTCTTTTGCATATCATCCAGTCCTAAGAGAGTTTTTGGAAACTGCTTGGTACATAGGAGATAGAGTTTATAAGAAATCTATCATCCATTTTTTGGCTAGAGTTGCAAAAAGAGGAGTGTTGAGGAGCAACATTCCATCTGTGATGAAATTGAGAAGCGGACGTGAAGTGTATCGTCCATGGCTTCATCAGCAAACTTATGAGTTCCCTTATGAATTGATGAAGTTGGTCAAAGAATCAGTCCCAGTGTCAGTAAAGGTCTTGAGGAGATCTAGTTTTCTAGATTAGTTGACATGAGTGTCAATTATAGTTAGCGTTTGGTTTTAATAGGATTTATGTTTCCTATTATTATTATTATTATTATTTAACATGTGTGTCTTATTTGAGAATGATTGGATTTATTTATTGGTTGAATGAATGAGTTTATTCTTTATTGCTTTTAATTTTTTTTTAATAAACGTGTTTATTTTAAAATGTTAATTGCCCTGCAATATTTTATAAGTAAAATGTTTGCATGTTTATTAAGTAGAGACTTAATAAAATAAAACCAATAAGATATCCCTCATAAGTTTAAGAACTTAGTAATCCAATAATTCTGATTTACTATACATGAAATCTTAACCTATAAAGTTGGACATTGGAACTTAGAAGGTAATTGGTACTCTAAGTATACTTTTCGAATTTAAGTCTAATAGAAAACTTTATTAGGTTATTATTTCAGGTGTATAGTAAATTTTCATGTATTGCCTAATCTCCCACTTATAACGTGCAACTTTGTTCCATTTGAATCAGAGGATACAAATGGCATCTGCTTCCAAATCTATTATCGCTGAATTAAACAAAGACTTGAAATTAAATGGCGACAATTATGAAATCTGGAGCATGAAGATCCAGTATGTGCTAGAGGAGCAAGAGGCTCTTGAAACCTTGAGTTTGGTTATGGCTGAACCCGAGGATGGCAACACGGCCCAGCATAGGCGGGACCGAGATGTATATCTGGCTTGGAAGAAAAAGAATTCCACTGCTCGTATCATTCTCCTGAGTGCTATGGAGGATGATACAACTAAGCAATTTCGCAAGTATCAGAACGCAATGGATTTGTGGATCGCTTTGCGGGAGAAGTTTGGAGGAGTGACTCTAACAAAGCTCCGATCTTTGACGATCAAGTTTGATACTTATCAGAAGAAAGCTGATCATACAATGCGAAAACATCTCAGGGAGATGGAAAATATGATGAGCGAGCTTAGTGAATATGGTCATAAGTTGACCGACGAGCAGCAAGTGCAAGCTGTCATCCGTTCCTTACCCAAGAGTTGGGAGCATATGAAAATGCAACTGACTCATATGGATAGTGTGAAGACATTTGAGGATGTCACACGTCACTTGGAGCTTGAAGAGGACAGATTGGCATCGATTAAGGTCAATGCTGAAGTGCATGTGGCACAGTCCCGTTCTGGTGGAATGAGTTCCAACCAGAACAAAAGAAAGAGCTTTAAGGGTTGGGATAAGGAACCTACCAAGAGAAACAAAAGGCAGAAAAAGGAGCAGAATTCTAAAAGGTCCAAAGGCAAGAAAAAGATAAACATTTCAAAAGTGAAATGTTTTAACTGCCAGCAGAAAGGACACTATGCAAGAGACTGCACTGTGCCCAATCAGGTACACTATTCTAACTCAAGAGTGAGTGAAATTTGTGTATCTAGTTCTGTATTTCTGACTGAATTTCATCCTTTGTGGGTGGTTGATTCAGGAGCAACGGACCATGTAGCAAAAGATCGAGATGCCTTTGTAGAGTTCTGACGAATACCATATGAAGCAAAATATGTGTATGTGGGAAACGATGCAAGAGTGCCGGTTCAAGGGATTGGCGCGTGTAGATTAGTCTTACGCAAAGGCCGAACCTTACTCCTACATGATGTACTTTATGCTCCAGATATTCGTAGGAATTTAGTTTCTGTTCTAGTGTTATTAAAACTTGGTTTTGATTTACACTTTAAAGATGACAGTGTGAACTTATGTTTGAATGATGTCTATTATGGTTCTGGTTTTATTTCGAACAATTTCATTGTTTTGGATATCGATCCTAACTTTATGAATAATAATAGTTTTTCTTTAATCTCTTCTACTTCACATAATAATGAGAATCATGTGAAATTGTGGCATGCTAGATTAAATCATATTGGGCAAAATCGAATGAGTCGGTTAGCCAAAGTTGGTTTACTAGGTGATTTAAATGAGGTCGAATTACCTACTTGTGAGCATTGTCTAAAAGAGAAACTAGTGAGAAAACCGTTCGGAAAAGGGACTAGAGCTGAATTTCCATTGCAGTTAATTCATTCTGACGTTTGTGGTCCAATGAATGTGAGGGCAAGGCATGGGGCCTACTACTTCATCACATTTATAGATGACTATACAAGGTATGGTCATGTCTATTTGATTTCTCACAAGTCAGAAGCATTGAGTTCCTTCAAAACTTTTATGAACTTAGTTGAGAATCAATTAGATAAAAAGATAAAAGCATTAAGAACTGACCGAGGTCGGGAATATCTTTCATATGAATTTAAAGCTTTATGTGATGAAAAAGGGATTGAACATCAGTTGTCCATTCCCAGAACTCCACAACAAAACGGTGTTGCGGAAAGGAGAAATAGGACTCTCCTTGATATGGTTAGATCTATGATAGCAGAAGCAAATTTGCCCATCTCCTATTGGGGAGATGCTTTACTTACTGCCACATATGTTCTAAACCGAGTGCCCTCAAAATCAGTCGCATCCACACCTTACGAGTTGTGGACTGGTCGACAACCAGACCTAAGCCATCTACGACCTTGGGGTTGTGATGCTTACGTCCATGATACCTCAAGTAAATTTGGTAAATTGGGACCAAGAGGTAAAAAGAGTATCTTTGTGAGATATTCTAAAGTATCAAAAGGATACGTATTCATGGGTGAGCAAGAGAATGGTTTTGTGACTGAATTTGAATCACGAGATGTCATATTCTTGGAAAATGAGTTTCCAAAGTTGGGCGAAGTGAATCAAGATTTCACTTTCTATGAAACTCAGGAAGATGAACCATCAGGATCGCTCCATCCGAGTGGGAGGGAATTAGAGGAAGAAGGTCAAGATCTTCCTCCTCTACATGATCCGGATGTTCGAGACCCTGATTTGAGTGGGAGCATTCCTGACTCCAGTGGGAGTATGGAACATGGTCCCAGTGGGAGTATTCCGAATTACGATGAATATATGAGACATGTTTATCAAGATTCGGAATTGCGTAAATCTAAAAGGATAAGTGTTCCTCGCCGACGATTTGAGATCGAAGGCTTGAACGAAGCCCTTTTGATTACCCCACAAGATGATGAAGAGCCTAAAAACATAAAAGAGGCTTTCTCATGCCCAGCTAAAGAAAAATGGATCAATGCAATGGAAGAAGAAATAGCATCGATGAGATCAAACCATGTTTGGGAACTAGTTGATCTACCGGAAGGACGCAAACCGATTGGGAACAAATGGATTCTCAAGGTAAAGCGAAAAGCTGATGGAAGTATTGAAAGATACAAAGCTCGGCTAGTCGCTAAGGGGTTTACACAGCAGGAAGGGATTGACTATGAGGAGACTTTCTCCCCTGTTGTGAGATTTACGTCTATAAGGTTAATTCTTGCCATAGTGGCGAGTTTAGACCTTGAGCTACATCAAATGGATGTAAAGACTGCTTTTCTCAATGGAGAACTGAATGAAGAAATCTACATGGAACAACCTGTAGGTTTCATCGAAAAAGGCAGCGAACATAAGGTTTGCCGATTGAAAAGATCAATCTATGGCCTGAAACAGTCTTCGTGACAATGGTATTTGAGATTTCATGATACAATCATGTCGAATGGGTTCAACATGATTGATGAGGACCATTGCGTGTATAATAAAAGCTCTAAAAATAACTTTGCCATTTTGACATTATATGTAGACGACATACTAATAGCTGGAAATGACAAAGCGTACGTAAATCAAATCAAAGATTGGTTATCGTCCAACTTTGAAATGAAGGATATGGGTAATGCAGATTATATTATTGGAGTTAAGATTTCAAGAGATCATTCAAGAAGGTTGTTGTCCCTTTCCCAAGAGACATATATCAACAAAGTCCTTGAACGGTTCAATATGCAGAACTGCAAACCCATAGCCTGCCCCATTGCCAAGAATCAGTTTCTTAGCAAAGAGATGTGTCCTAAAACGCCAGATGAAGTGGAGCGTATGAGAGATGTTCCTTATGCCAGTGCCGTGGGTAGTCTTATGTATGCTATGTTGTGTACGAGACCGGACATTTGCTATGCAGTGGGCATGGTGAGTAGATATCAATCTAACCCAGGCGAAGCACATTGGAAAGCAGTAAAGAGGATACTTAGATACCTCAAAGGTACAACAGATTATTCTCTCTGTTATGAAGGCAAGGATCTGCAATTGAGAGGATACACTGATGCTGATTGGGCTGGGGATGTGGATGAGAGGAAATCCACTTCAGGTTTCATATTCTTGCTTGGCAAGGGTGCCATCTCATGGAGTAGCAAGAAACAAACCTGTGTAGCCTTATCAACGATGGAAGCTGAATTCGTAGCTTCCGCAGCTGCAGTACAAGAGGCAGTTTGGCTAAAACGGTTGATGGACCATTTAAGAGTAACTACCTCGGAGGGACAAATGACAATCTTTAGCGACAGTCAATCATCGATAGCTTACACAAAAGATCCGAAATTTCATAGTAGGACTAAGCATATCAACATTAAGTATCATTATATTAGAGATGTAGTTGCACGGGGAGATGTGAACTTACAGTACATATCTACGCATGATATGATAGCAGATCCGTTAACTAAACCTGTAACTAGAGATGTGTTTGAGAGACACATTAGAATTCAGGGTTTGCATAGAATTTGATGTGTACTGACTTTATTTGTGTAATCCCTTAACATTATTATTTATGAATAATAATAAAGTTCATTGTTGGCAATACATAAGTGTGAATGTTTAATATGTGAACATTTACTGTTAATTGTTTGAGTTTGAGCATGTCAGACAAAGAAGTAGCCCACTCACAAGGGTGTTTACCTTGGTTTTGTCAACGAGTTGGCAAAGACTAAGATGAGGCGAATTTTGAACAAATGAGTATGCTCGAGAGCCTATTCAAAATGAAAGTGTCGTCTTGCAGAAATTACAAGATATGTCTTGTTAAGGTGCAAGATAAAGTCATATATAAGGTTGTATGCTTTGGATTGAGATCTAAAATAAGGATCGTATGGGATCCGATGGTTAGTTATGTGTAACATGTTCTGTCTTAAAAGCCAGAAGTAGTTCTTAAGTAAGCGAACTAAAGTTGGGTGCTTCGGTGCATCGCAACCTTACGCTTCTGTATGGTGTTTTATATGCACATTATTTAAAATGTGAGATATACGCTCCTTTAAGGGAAGGAAAGAACACCATAACACATGTTTTATACCGTGTGTGCTTAAGTGACCAAAGGGATGGGAATTTAATACAATTGATCTCAACTTTCCCTATTGTGAGACCCTGTTAATATATCGACCCTTAGAACCCTTAACTTATCCCTGAAGTATGGTTTGATGTGGCTAGCTTGGTTAGTCTCCAAGAGGTCTGGGAAAACTTTAGGCCTGGCGAATCTAACTAGAAAAGCGAGTTGAATCATGATGGATGGCATATAGTAAGAGGGGAAGATAACCTTTTGATCACATTCATAAGAATTCGTGGTTCACCGACATGTCTATTATTGTTTCTATGAGTTGAAACATAATAGTGAACACGAATGACGTTTTATGAGATCATGAGTTAAAACGGTGATTGTGAGAAGGTGGTCTAGGGTTAGGCATACGTGAAATGAAAGGATCGCCTTTTCGAGAAGCTACATATCCCTAACAGGTGTATAGCAAATGAGCTCTCGAGGTATGCTGGTCACACAATCTATTAGTCTGTATAACTGAAGATTATATATATGGAATGTGTTCCGTCATGTGCGAGTGGGAGATGATAGAGTTATGATACGCCCATGACTCTATATAGGATTGAGTTCCTATCCAGATTAAATTGAGTTATTTAATCTAAATTAAATTACCAAATCCTATCTCAGAAAGGATTCTGAGTTAGACTGGGGTTAAGACTCTAGCCTTTAGGACCTCTATAAATAGAGGTGAGGTCCTCATAATTTGGTAACGAGAAAACTTATACGCCGCAAGGCTGCTCGTTCCCACTCACGATTATTTTGTGTTAATCTTTCAGGGACTTCTAGATTGTGATCTAGCCGCTATTATCCCGAGTGGGTAAAAGCCAGACCGGTGACAAATAAAGGAAGATCCTTGTACCGCTTCCGCAACGTGATTACCGCGCTACAAACAAGTACGTTTTGTTTTCCTTTATTTATTTTCCATCATATATGATTGTTCATATTCCTTGATGTTATTGTGTCTTATAATAATAATAATAATAATAATAATAATAATAATTATTATTATTATTATTATTATTATTATTATTATTATTATTATTATATTTGATTGTTCATATTTTTTGTTATTATTGTGTTATTATTATTATTGTAGTTACTACCATCATTAGTATTAGTATTATTATCCTCATTCTTGTTCAATTTTATTATTACTATTATTATTTATATTTTCATGCATGATTGGATGTTATTATTGTTATTTTATGCATGTGAAATTTTATTATTATTATGTTATTTTTTATGCATGCTAAATTTTTAATTAATTAGATTGCATATTTTTATTATGTCATTTTAATTGGCTTGTCATACGTGATGCAATTTTGATTGCTTTAATTTAATTGTTTTCATATTATATGTTTAATTAATTTTTTACTAACTTCACTTTTATTTGTTTTTTTTTTCTTTTATTTTAAATTATTATTTTTTATGTGCGAGTATTTTTCATACCAAGTGGGAGCCCATGAATATTTGAAGATCCATTTGGGAGTTGACTTGTTATTTTTTATTATTTTCATTACTTTGCTTTCATTATTTTATTTCTAATATGTAATTTGTAATAAATCATTTATTTTTATGCACGTTAATTAAAAAGTCACAAAAATATTTATATTAATTAATTTGATTTTTTCCTAAATAAAAAGGGGACCAATGTCATAGTTTCTTCATCCAAAATAAATTGTCACTTTAAAATTATTTTTTTTAATTATTCATGAGAGGACCAATGTCCTCATCTTTAATAAATAACCCGATTTATGTATGAATTGTATTTTATTTACAAATGGTGGTTATATTCCACCCCTAGTTTTATTGTAATTTATTTTCCTATGCTTTTATTTACTTTATCTACTGGTTTCTTTATGTGATTGACATGCGTTTTAATTAAATTACAATAAAATTGAATGAGAAATGCGATGAAATGATAAATTCAAAACTCAATTATAAACTTAATCAAGGTATAAATAAATGGGAAGTCCCGAACCATCTCTGGTCTTTGGGCTCAACGAGGCGAGAGAACCATTTCAATGTTCCATTAGAATGGAACTTCCAAGACACCTCTTGTGTCCCGTAAAAAGGCTTTAATTTGCATAGTCCTAGGCTCCACGAGGCGAGAGGACCATCCTAATGTTCTATTAGGGTGGGATCTCCAAGACACCTTTGGCTTGCCCAAAATGGACATAGCAGCACCGTCTTAGGCTCACTGAGGCTAGACGACCTTTCCCAATGTTCTATTGGGTGGCGACTCTAAGAAACATCCTTGTTGCCCAAAATGGACACACTTGTAATTTCTTAGAAGTTTTAATGAACCTCTCCCGATTGCCCTAAAGGCGGGCTTCCAGGGCACCACGGGGTTCGGCGTGCATCACAGTGGCGACTCTGCTAGGGACATAGAGACTTCCCTTCGAAAGTACCTTGGCTAAAATTTACAATTGAGTTTTAATTTAAAAATTTCATCTCTTTTCGAAACTACATTGCATCTATGCTAGAGCCTTAGATTATGCTAGTTTGGTCCCTATTTTAAGCCCGATGCATTCCCGAAGCATGACCCTACGTTCACTCAATGTGGGGAAGTGTTAAGGATAATCACCAGCACAAGCCTCGTACCTTATGGTATATCAAATGGAGACCCAATCGGTCTTTATGCTTGTGATGAGCTAGACCCGTTGGCAGGGACCATGCTTGGGTAGCCCTAAAGTATGAATACCTTTGACCAAAACTCATGTAATGGCAATAGATACTTCCACTAAGTGAAATGTACCATAATACCGTGCTTGCTATGTCGGCCATCATATATTTAACAAAATCAGTTAAATTAAATGATCTTTCATCAAAGGCTTTCATGCCCCGGTAGGCCCATCTTAATTTAGTTGAGGTGTTCAAATACATAATGGCCAAACACTCATATGTATGTACATTAAATAAGAGCTGTTATGCTGCCGGTTTTCCACCGTGCACCATACGTGTCCGATGGGTTCCCTATTAACCCTTGGATAAAACCCACCTAGGAAAGAGACTATGCTACCTCGTGTGTGGGGGTAATAAGGTTGGAAGGATCTATCTGCTTGCATGTGTTTGTCTATGCTGCATCAGCACGACCATGCATTGCATTTCAATCATGCATCATCCTAACGAGATGTATTTTTTTCAGCCATCATAGATTCGCCCGGGTGGTTTAGGGGTCCCGACGGTCGGCTTAGAAGGATTCCACTCTTGGGGTTACCAGAGCTAGTGTCATATTAGAGCTCAGATTCTCTTTTAGAGGGTAGTGAGACATTCTCTAAAGAATTATCCCTAGAGACAAGTATGACTAACCAATCAAGTGGGTCTAATGCAACTCGAGCAATGATCATCGAGGAAGTAGGAAGAAGAATGGAGGAGTTTGAGGCTAGAATGATGGCGATGATTGGTAACCTTGCCACTACCATAGCTGGGCAACAAGTTGCTGCTGCTCCTATTAGGGGGCCAGATGAACAAGGGGCTATTAGGGAGAATATTCATACGAACATACCGAACATAACTATATTAATAGCATCATGAACTCATTTAGACTTAAAAAATAAATTGCATTACTCTACCCACATATAATCATTAAATAATAACAGTAGGAAAAATCACATAAATCAATTATTATCATGTATAGAAGCATTTGAAGGACTCAATTTAATTGATAAAGGCATAACACAAGTGAGAAACCATACAAAGAAGAAATCTTTCAAAAATATTTCAAAATAGAGAGGGTACTGTCGCGATAGCGATGGGAAGTCGCCCTCGTGACAGTGGCTAGACTATCCTACAGGAAAAAGGGAAACCATCATAATTCAAGCTCATAGACACGACCCATGAACGCGAACCATAGAGGAAAATGAGCGGACACAGGAGGGAGCACGACTCGTGCACAAGGTGAATGACTCATGCACCAAGTGCACGTCTCGTGCACTCTTCCTCTACGATCTCTTTCGCGATCGCGATAGAGTCGTGATTTCCTGTCCCTCATCAAAGATCTACAGTACTTCTCTCTCAAAATCATACCCAAAATTTTCCCATTCAAAACAAACTTCAACAC
This sequence comes from Excoecaria cochinchinensis, assembly GCA_947683425.1. Taxonomy (NCBI): domain Eukaryota; kingdom Viridiplantae; phylum Streptophyta; class Magnoliopsida; order Malpighiales; family Euphorbiaceae; genus Excoecaria; species Excoecaria cochinchinensis. Next base: position 191,692 of record CANTUQ010000205.1, read on the forward strand.
AATAAAAATTGCTCATTCAAAACCTCATAATTAACACAAAACCCAACTTTTATACACATAAACACAATTAAATCATGCTATTAACATCATCAAAATCCCCAATTAATAAAACCAGAAATTTTTTTACAAAAACTCATTCAATCCCTTATTTGAGTGCAAAACTCACAATCAAAACATTTAAACTCAATTTATCCAAAACACACAACATTCAAATATACTTAAACAACTTCAAGTTCATAAATACCCAGAAAACCAACCAAAAATCACAACAACTTCAAAAATACACACAAAAACCTAAATTTCCCATACCTCAATTCCTTTACTCCTAATAGCTTTGTTGGTTAATCATTCTTGTTCCCAAACTCCTCTAAGATCTTTCTCATAAAAAATCCTCACCAATCACACATATACAAACACAAAATACAATCTAGGTCAAAACCTAACCAAAAAGAGAAGAAGAAACCCAAAACTAATAACCCATCTTACCTTAATATTCTTCACTTAAATCACTTAATCTATCAAACTCTAACATTAAATCTTAGGCTTTGATCTTAAAAGAGAGTGGATGGCATAGAGACAAGAAGGAGAAGAAGAAGAAGAAGAAGAAGAAGAAGAAGAAGAAGAGGAGAGGGAGAGAACGTGAGAACGGGAAAGGGATGGGCAGAATTTTTGCTCTCTCTTTCTCTTTCCTTGCCTTATATACCCCTCTCTAAATCCTTGCCACATGTCATTTTATAATTGGTGGAACTTGACCACTCAAACACTAAACCCATACACGACATTACACACAAGACTAATCCTCACTAATACATACACTACTTCCTTATGAGCATGCGCACTCTATCAAAACCTATAAAACATGCATATAACCCCAAAATACAATTAACACATACCAACCCACACTAAGACATGCACATATACCCATGGCTCAAACTACTAGGGGGGAATCGGGGTGTGACACCTCTACCCCAAATTTCCTCATATTCTCAATCGGAGCTCTAGGTGTAGTAACCCTCTCAAGAACTATAGCCATATCCTAAGATACCTTAAGCATGGGCTCAAAGGGAATTGCTGGGGCCTCAGGCTGAACCCTAGTAGACTGAGCAGGACCAAAAACTGACGGATCTTAACCTCGAGGATTCGTACTCTCGGTTGACCCCTCGAGGGATCCACGAGCTGACTCCATCTAACTACAAAACATACACAGAAATCCACATCAGGTCAACAAAACTCTAAATGCATATTCTATTCTACCCTCACCTAGAAACGCCTAAACCTAGGCTCTGATACCAAAAATTATAACACTCCTTTACCTATATGTAGGGATGCTCACTCCTCGAAGAGAAGGAAGTGCCCCACCAAATAAGGGTTGTCACACACACACTAATCGAAAGTGCATAAATTTAAATGTACATCAGAAACAAAATAACTTAACATTACTGAAAATAAAACAAACATGCGAAAGATATGAGTACAGAAATACTGAAAACTTTTCATTAACATCTCAACAATATATATTACAAAGCTAAAGAACAAAATCACCCGATACAGATAACTAATATACATAATGGAGAGTGCATCTTACAAGATATAAACAAAAGTGTTACATCAGAGTACCTCAAAATACAAAATACAAAAGTTTAAACTACAAAATCCTATACTACAAAGCTCTCACGATCATGTTGGCCCTTCTGATAGTGGATCGACCTGCCCAAAAAATCTCTAACTACTTTCACACCTGCATGGATGAAACACCCATGCTAAGCGATAACGCTTAGTAGGGAAAACAAACAAAAGGAGGATGACCACTCACAGTAGACGTCAAAAGAAATTCACATGCACATGGCATATACATAACAATAAAGCAATAATCAACATTTCATAAGATAAACACATAAATCCAAACTTCATCTGCACTATTCTCATAATATCATGTTATGAATGAATTATAATAATGCCCATTACATCAAATTTACATATAAATACAATAAATCTGCCCATTCAAAATATTTGATAATGAGTAAATGCATAGATACCCGTAGGTACCAGCAATATTTTTCTAAATGCATGGCTACCCAAAGGTATTAAAATAATTATTTTCTCTTTATATCAAAACATTTTCGCATGAGATCTTAAACAAGATCCAAGTTCAAAAGGCATCACAAGGATCAAAATGAAGACCTGATCAGGGTCCAGAATGCATGGCTGCAGCTAACTGAACTCTATAGGCATGTCTATCTATCCACTTATTTGACTCTGTAGCCTAGGCATCAATACAATATCCCATGCTTATCACATAAGGATAAAACATATCTCAAAACAAACACTATACTTTAAGATCATCTACTAAAGAATATTTCAAAAATGTAAAAATTAAAAGTAGTACCGAACTCAAAAGATACAAAAAAAGATAGAATTCAAAAGTTTAATTTTTCAAAATAGAGAGTTTTTACATTGTGATATGATAAAACCTTACCGCCGTGTAAGACATTCCACATGGTGGTCTAGAAAAGCTTACCGCTATGTGGACTATTGAACCAACACTCCATAAAAAAATAGATTGTATTTACCCGACGGTATAAAAATCCTAACCGCCATGTAAAAATTCACCAAAGCAACTCACCCAAAACAGAATGCATTTACACGGCGGTATGATGAAGCCTTACCACCGTGTAAAATGCACAAAAGAAACTCATCAAAGCAGAATGATTTTACACGGCAGTATGACAAATCCTTACCGCCGTGTGAAATCTTGAATAAGAAAAATCAAACACAGAATACGATCACACGGTGGTTTATCATTCCTTACCGCCATGTGGATCAATAAAACCCATAAATTACTGTAAAAAACATACCAAAACCACACCCAACTTCACCCTAATAACAAATTAACAAAAACACTTCAAATACTCAACTCATATTACCCCTAAGCAAACACCCAATTACATTTATACATTCAATTTCTAACAATCGAGCATAATTTCACAATTCAAGGGAGAAATTCAAATTGAAAACATTCCCAAACCTTGAACTCCTAAGTTCCAAGATCAAGGGGCTAAACTCCGTCCAACTTTCTCTTTACCTTTGGCTTCCTTAGCAGGAGATTCTAAACCAAAACCAACCCAACCATACAAATAACTCAAAACCTAAACATAAGCTTATCAAAGGAAAAATAAGAAATGAAGAGAAGAAGATATACTTACCCAAAGCTAGTAATTTGCAAAACCCACTCAAAATTCATAAGTTTGCAAAGAAATATCAAAGGATCAAGAACTAAGAAGAAGAGAAGAAGAGAAGAAAAAGAAGGAGAAGAAGAGGGAGGCAGTGAGGAAGAGGCAGAAACGTGGGATTTCTGTACCTCACGTGCTCTCTCTCTTCATCTTTATCTACTCTTCCTTTTTCTCACTCTTCCACTTGTCAATTTCTTAGGGTGTTATTGACAAAATTCCATTCTAACCTTCTTCTTTTCTTCACTACATAATCAAATCACTTAGTTGATAAAATCATTAATTTGATTCTTAAATACCATACCAAACACAATAATACACACAAAATTGCTCAAAATACTAGGGTGGGAATCGGGGTGTTACAAGTAGAACTGTCAGTAAGTAATGAAAGTTAATAGCGAAATAATAATTATTGAGATGATGATAAATTAACAATGTTGGTAATTAAGGTATTGGTGTAAAAATAGTATTTTTAAGCATGATAATAAGGAAATTAATGTAAAATAGTATCGATAGATATTTAATCAAATAATGATAATAGGAATTGTGCATAAAGTTAAGAGGATAATGATGTTAAGTCTATAAACAAGTTAGTGGATTAAGTAATAGCTTTGACAATTCAAGTATATAGTATGAAATATAACTGAGTAAAATTAATTAGGAAAATAGAGTAAATGTATTATGTTTTTAGCTTAAAAATGGTATTGTACAAGAAGTATTGAGGATATAAAGAAAACGATAACGGTTAATCAGTACCGTAAATAACAACGATAATGATTGTTCAATAGATATGTCAGTAATTGATACTATGCCCAAGTGTAGATTATAACTGATGTAAATAAGTTATAAACAAGTAATAAAGAAACAAATGAACGCGTTAATAAGATAATTTCAAATATTGTTAGTATAACTGGTCATTGAATTAATAGACTGAACATGATAGTATTAATGTTAAAGTTAATAGTATAGATAATAATGATTCTTATGACAGTAATAGTAATGTTAAAGTATGGTTATTAAAATAATAAAAAAAGGTATAAGATAAATGATTAAAGAAAAATATTGGCTAGGACATATAAAGTAAGGCATAAATTACTTAAAAGTCTTAAGAATTAATGTTCATATAAAAGATATATGCTTGTGTGTGCATGTATGTTGTATTAATGTAGAAAATTTAGGATACGTATCCACCACTGGGAATTTCAATGCTCAGCGTGTAGTGTGATTACTATGTGCAGGTTATAGAAAGATAGGAAGTTTAAAGTGGCTGAGGTTTTATGACAATTAAGATGGGAATTGAAAGCAACGGTAAGGAGAATTAAGCATGGCATGTATATGACTGTAATAAGTGAACACGAGATTGTACAGGATAAGTATATGAATGGTGTGTTAGTGTAATTGTTATGTTATTGTATATCTATGATTGTTATTGTTGAAAAAAAATTCATCGAATCTGATAAGTACATTATAGTATAGTATGGTGACATCCAATATCCATACCTTTTGTGGGTATAGGGTGTTACAATTTGATTCATTCGGGAATCCCCAATGCGTATTGAATCCTTATAGGGTTAACTAAAGTGCTTATTCATATATTACTTTTTATTTTTGTACCTACAGGTACTGATGCGAAAGTGTGTATCTTCAGATACTGAAGTGATTGTGGTACTTTTGAGTACTGATGTGATACCCGTTATCCGCGTCTTTGAATTGCAGGCAAGGCAATTAATGAATGATTAAGTAATAATGGACAATGTGAATTGTATGCAATAAAAGACTGTGAATGTGATGTGTTATAAGATTGTTTTGCGAAGCTATTATAACTAAACATGATTTCCTAATGATGTAATATGTTTATCGTTATCTATATAATGCTATATTTATAAAGTATGTATTTGACTAGGCATGATTATTAAGTATGAATCTCTTATTGCTCAAATCATGTTATATATGTGGATATTGTATATTGTATATTGTTTGCCCACTAAGCATTACCGCTTAGCACAGGTTTTCTAATATGTGTAGGTTCTAAAGCGAAGCGAACTTGAAGGAATGTCCCGCATCACTTTTGGTCAACACACTAGGATTAACTTTGTAGTGTAGGTTTTTGTCATTTTGTGTTTGTAGAATGTAATTAATGGTTTTTGGCATGTAAGGAGTGTTAATGTAACAATGGAACTTAATATGTAAAATAAGTTGAAAGCATGTATAAGTATGCAATATGATAAATGATTCCGCTACGTGTTTGAAAGAAATTTATTAATTTAGGAATTTGCATGTGTTTTTACTATGTGATATGTCCGTGTAATGTGGTGCGTGACGATTGTTCTCGACTTCCTTAGCGAAGCTAAGCAAGTGGTCGGGAATGGGCGTTACAAAGCCCGTTCATTTGGTCTTATTTTTTTACTATTTCAAGTAGGAAAAGGCCTAATTTCCATTCCTAACTTACATGGGAATTTGGTCTACTTTTCTAATTAGGGTTAGGTTAATTAGGAGGCTATAAATACCTCATAATAACAATTGTAATTTAGACTTTGAGATTTTGATATTCATTTAGTGGCTTGGCCGAATTTCATCAAAGGGAGAGCATTATTTATTTGTCTTCTTCTTTTGCATCAAGAATAAATTTTATCAATGTAATTGCTTGTAGAGAATTCTATTCTTGTTTTCAAATTAACCTTATTATATGTGTTTCCATTCATGTAGTTGATTAGGGGTTCATTAGGGTTGGGGATTTCTTCTTGTTCATGTGTGTGTTTTAGGGGTTTTTGGTTCTTTAGCCTTGGGGTCCGCATCACCCTGTCTAATCCTCCAGAAAGCATCCTGCATAGAAGCTTTATACACAGAACCAATATACTTCTTCTCAAACTAAGCCAAAAAATACTCCTAAGTCAACTGATCTGCTGGAGTATGCTTTCGAACTGAGTCCCAACATAAAAATGCAAGGCCCTGAAGTAAAGCAACCGTGTCACACCCCGTTTTCCCCCTAGTAGTTTGAGACATGTGTATGTGTGCATGTGTGAGTGTTTTGGCATGTTTTAAGGGCATTTTGGGTTATATGCATGTTTTGTGGGTTTTATTAGAGTGTGGTTGCATGTATGATATTAGGATGTGTGTGTATGGGTCTTGTTAGTGTGTGCATGCTCATAAGGGAGTATTGTGTGTATTAGTGAGGCTTAGTCTAGTGTGTAGTGTCTTGCTTTGTTGTAGGGTGTGAATTATCAAAACCCACCAATCTCAAAGTGACATTGGCAAGGGAAATTAAGAAGGGGTATATAAAGAGAGGATAGAGAAAGAGAGAGAAGAATTCTGCCTTAGCTCTCCCGTTCTCTTCCTCCCTCCCTCTTTTGCTTCTTCTTCCTTCCTCTTTCTCTTGCTACACCTTGATTCTTTCCTTTCTTGGCTGTCTTGTTGGCGGATCTTGGTAATTATCAAGAGCTTTATTGGTAAGTTAGTGGGTTTTCTCTTCTTCTTCATCTTCTGGTTCTTGGGTTTCCGGGTTTAGAAGCGCCTACTCATGATCCCAAGGGGAAAGAGAAGCTAAGTAGGAGTGGAGCTTGCAACTAGGAGCATAGGAATTTTCAGGTTTAAGAATTTATTTGAATTTGTGCATTTTTGCGATTTGGTATATTGAATGATTTTTCTGGAAATTTGAGGTTTGATGAGGCTCATGTTAGTGCATATGTTATGAGTTTTGGTTTGATTTAAGTTGTGATGCAAGAATGATGAGTTATTGAAGCAAATTTTAAGTTGATGAACTTTATTGTAAATTTTCTGGGTTTGTTGTTTTTGAGAGTTTGATTATGTTAATTCATGATTTTGATGGTGCTAATTATTGTAAGAGTTGTATTTAATGTTATTTTATCATGATGGGAAGGTTGATTTGAGGTAAGACGAAGTTTTGATTAATTTGTGTTTGAGATTGGAGGTGTTGGACAGAGCGCTCGGCTACTGAGCAGATTTGTGCAGTCCCTTATTGTGAGCACAACAGCCTTTGTTGGCCACTCACTGTCGCGAGCGCGATAGTGAGATGTGCTTCTATCTCCTTGCGAGCGCGAAGACTGCCGCGAGCGCGACCTGGGGCTAGTTTGGCCTCTGTCGCAAGCGCGACACCCCTGGCTTCAATTTTAGTTTTCTTTTGTGATTTCTGATGTCTAATTTCCGAACTTGTGATGCTTTTAGAAGTATGCATGGATAATTATATGAATTATACAAATGTGATTTGATGATTTATGCATGACCTAATAGAGTTCAGTAGCTACAGCCTTCATTTCCACTTGGACCTTGATCAGGTCCTCCGTTTGGTTCCTCGTGAACCTCAATGTGTTTGGATCTTATTTAAGATCCCCTCCGTAAAATGTTTTGAAATGAGAAAAATGTGATATTGCTTTTCGATTCGTACCCGTAAGGTACCGCCATGGGTTCACTCGTTATCCACTACTGTGAGTCAGCAGGTGTTGCGTTTTGTTCTATTATGCTTATGAGAACGTTAATTCGAATGACTATAATTATAAGTATGTGAATCAGTTAGCATATGAATGTGATTATGAGTCTTTGAATGATTAAGTATGTGATTCAATTACGATTATATCTTATGATTATCAGCTTATGCCATTATGTTTGTGTTTTTCCTTGACGACCATTGTGAATGGCCGTCCCTATTACTTTTGTTTGTTTGCCCACTAAGCGTTATCGCTTCGCACGGGTGTTTCTTCCATGCAGGTGCGAAAGGTGTATAGCTTTTGGGAGAGTCACCGCAAGTCGAGCCAACATAGTGGGATTGATGTTAGGACCTAGATTTTTATATTATGATTCTTTTTGTAATAGTGAACTCTCATTGTATTCAGTCTTTTGTTTATCTTCTGCTTTGTAACTTTGAAAGATGTAATTATTTCAGTAATATTAGAATAGTTATGTAACGAATATCATTACATCTATGAATGAATGATCAGTTTTGTTTTAAAGTTTTAAATTTCGTTGTATATAGTGTATGAATGTTATTGTACCATTTTGCTTGGTGACTCCCCTGCTCATACGGGTTCTCACTCCATTGCGGATGTGTTCCCCTACGTATGGGTAGGGGGTGTTAGAGTTTTTGGTATCAGAGCCAGGTTTAGGCATTTTCTGGGTGTTGTTGTGCATAGATATATGTTCAGGACTGTGTTGGCTAATGCGGGTGTCTTAGTGTTTGTTTTAGATGGATTCTGATTCTGTGCGTGGGTCGCTTGAGGGATCCGCTGAGAGTGTGAATCCTCAAGCAGTAGATCCTTCAATGTCTATTTTGGCTCAAACACCTAGGGTTCAGCCTGAGGCCGCAGCCATGCCCTTTGAGGCAATGTTAAAGATTTCTCAGGACATGGCTCGTGTCTTAGAGAGAGTGACTGCTCCAATAGCCCCTTTAGAGAGCACGAGGAAAGTTAGAGCAGAGAACTTCTATGGAACTAGTCTAGATGAGTCTGAGTATTCTGAGAAATGGATAAAGAAAGTGGAGCGTGTTCTGCATGAGATTCGGTGCCCTCCGGATAGGCATGTAGAATGTGTTGTGGCTTTGTTGCAGGGATCTGCCTACGATTGGTGGAACTTGGTCCGTAGGCATCCGCAGTTGCCTGACTCGGTTACTTGGGAGTTCTTTGAGAGGGAGTTTACTAGTAAGTATGTGACTCAGGCCTATAAGGATGCTAAGTGGGCACAGTTCTTGAGTTTGAAGCAGAGAGCAATGTAAGTTTTGGAGTTTGAGAAGGAGTTCAACCATCTTTCTAAGTATGCTGTAGAGGGTGTTCTGACAGAGGAGTTAAGATGCAGGCACTTTGAGGCTGGGTTGAATGAGTCCTTGCGGGCTATATTGATTTCTTTGATGAGTACTCCGGGCATTGGGTACTACCAGATAGTGCAAGTAGCAGTGCAGGCCGAGAGATCCGATGTAACACCCCCTATCCATACATAGGCGAACCTATCCGGATAGGAGTGACATGCCGTAGGAGCAGGGGTGTCACACCAGATAGATCGATACCAAGCAAACATTCATTCACAATTAACATACATAAACATAGTGAAAATTAAAACTTTTGAGAAACAACAACTGATCATACATTAATATAACAAATTATTACAATAATATTCTGATCAATTGCCAAGCAAAAGAATTACATATCCCAAAATAAAAAAGAGCGGAAGCTTACAAAAACTAACACATGAGAGTTCTATTACAAAAAGAATCATCATAACTATTACAAAAAAATAGCCCTAACACTAATCCCTTCTGTGTTGGCATGACTAGCGGTGGCTCTCCCAAAGCAAAACGCCTTCCGCACCTGCACGGATAAAAATCGTGCTAAGCGATAACGCTTAGTGGGGAAACACACAACAAAAGAGAGGACAACCACTAACAATGGTCGTCAAAGCATAACACATACGATATGACATATGCGGATAACCATATCAGATATATAATCATGCTTACATAATACAGACATACATTCAGAAGCTCATATCAACATTCATATACTTATTAACTGATAGCTCATGCATATTATCATACTCATTCGGATATCATAATCTTGTAATCATTTCAAAGCAGAACAAAACATATAAAACACCTGCTGACTCACAATAGTAGATAACGAGTATACAGACAGTACCTTATGGGTTCAAATCGATTACAGACAGTACCTTATTGGTACGAATCAAAAAACCATTTATTTTATCACATTCAAAACAATTTTCGGAGGGACCTTAAACAAGATCAAAAAATTCATAAGGGTTCATGAGGAACCAGACGGGGACTTGATCGTGGTCCAAATAGAACTGAGGCTGCAGCTAAAAGACTCTATTAGGCATGCCTAACTATCTACTAGACTTACTCTTGCAGGTCATGCGTAATCCAAATTATGTTCCAAAACACAGCATATAATTTATCATGGATAACATGTTATTTGACATGAAGAAATCATGATGTTACACATATAAGCGAAATAATGTGGCACACAGCATTGAAAAGCCAAAAGAAGACGTTTAAAAATCCATTTTAGACAAACAGAGTACATGAGAGAAATAGGGCAGAGTCACTATCACGAGCGCGACTAATGGCCGTGAGCATTGCTCACGACTCGTGAGCATGGCTCACGACTCATGAGCTTTGCTCATGCCTCGTGACCTTTGCTCATGCCTCGTGAGATGCTCACAATTCCTCAGCCTTCCATGCGCGAACTGGAAATTCCATTCTGTTGGGCTTGCGACAGCATCGGGGTTTCCATTTCTCAACGAAACGCATGAAATCATTTTCACATCAAATCAAAACCATTTTCACCCAAATCAAACTTAAACTCCAACTTACCTCAAAATAGGCCTTCCAAACACCATAACCAACATAAAACAACATATTTCCACAATTAATTACAATCAATTTATCAAATCACAAATCAAGATCTCAAAAATCACAAAACCAGAAAATTTTGCAGCAAGGTTCACTCCACTTCACATTTGATTGACTAAATCAATAATAATGCCACATAACTCATCAAAACTCAAAACCCATATTATCTTTACCAATATAAGCCAATTTACACATCACAAATTTCCAGAAATTCATGCATATCTAAAAATCCACATATGAATATCATTTAAAAGAAAGTTCCCAAACCTGAATCTCCTAAGCTCCAAATCACTTGGTGCCACTAATACCAGCCTTCTCCTTGCCTTTAGGATCACGAGGAGGCTCCACCAACACCCAAAACACAAACACAAAATCCAAAGAAAGTCAAACCAAACATCAAACCCTAGATCAAAACCCAAACCAAAAATAAGAAGAAGAAGAACAACAAGACAAAGGAGATAAAGGGAATGCAGAAAACTTACCCAAAAGAAGACCAAAAGATGATCAATTCCCACTACACCAACTTGGATCCAAGCTAGGGTTCTTTGGAGAAGAGAAAAGGAAGAAGAACAGTGAGAGAGAAGAGGAGAACGGGAAAAGAGATGGAAATTCTGCTTTTTCAATTCTCTTTCTTCTTTCTATTCATCTTTTCCTAACCCTAGCCACGTGTCCTCTTCCTAGTGGTGGATCTTGATCACTCACACCCAACAAGCATGCACTACACACACACAAAGTCACCCTAACTAATAACACCCTATAAAGATATGCTCATGCACACACTATTATAACCCAACTTACTCACTTACATCCTACAACTATGTGAGCAAACACACCCAAATGCTACCCAACTAATTCACACCCTAATACCGTACATGCACCCACATACTAGCAAAACCCGCAAACATGCATTATATCCAAAATACCCTTATCACATGCCAAAACACACTCAATGCACATGCACAAACATGGCTCAAACTTCTAGGGGGCAAATGGGGTGTGAATCCGGGTCAGTTCTGAGAGAGAGAGCTCAGAGGAGGAATCCCCCTCGTGGAGGATCATCATCATTATCTTCGGGTAAGAGGTCTATGAACCCGCATGATGAGTCTTCCTGAGGTCCTGCTTCGAGAGGTAGGAGGCAAGGTTCTTCTATGGGTTCTAGTTCTGGTAGAGGTGGTTCTAGTAATAGGACTGAGGCGTTGCCTGAGTGTTCTTATTACAGCCGGTGCCATCGGGGTGAGTGTAGGTGGCTCACGGATGGTTGTTTCTGATGTGGGAGCACTGATCACTATTTGGCTAACTGTCTGAAGTTGAGTGGCTTCTGGTGAGCAGCGTGAGGCTAGTAGAGTGGGTTCGAATACACCGCAAGCCAGTCATGGTAGAGGCCGAGGTAGAGGTCGAGGTGCTCGGCCTGGAGAGGGAGCTCCATCAGAGTCTGTTGATCGTCCTTTGACGGTTTCAGCTAGAGCATATGCCATGAGAGCTCGGGATGAGCATGATGCTCTGGAGCTCGGGATGAGCATGATGCTCTGGATGTGATTACTAGTAAGTTCCTACTCTTTGAGACTAAGTTATATGCTCTAATTGACCCTAGTTCCACACACTCATATTTGTGCACGAGTAAGTTATTTGATAAGTTGCATGATGTTGATCAATTAGATTATGAGGTTTGTGTGACCAGTCCCTTAGGGCATATTGTTAATGTGAGCAGAGTGTATAGGAATTATCCTCTTTTGGTTCAAAGTGTTGAGTTATCTGCAGATTTGATTGAGTTACCATTTGGAGAGTTTGATTTGATCTTGGGTATGGATTGGTTGGGTAAGCATCAAGCTGTGGTTGATTGTCACAGGAAAGTGGTTGTGCTGTAGAGTAGAGATCAGTCTTCTGTTGTGGTTAAAGGTTTGGGTTCGAGTTCCTTGAGTAATGTGATTTCTGCGATGCAAGCTAAGAGGTTCATTAGGAAAGGCTATGAAGCATTTTTAACAATTGTGTTGGATTCTAAGCATGATCAGGTTAGGATTGAGGATATCCCAGTTGTTATAGAGTTTGGAGATGTGTTTCCAAGTGAGTTGCCTGGGTTGCCACCCGAGAGAGAGGTGGAGTTGTCCATAGAGATAATGCTGGGTACTTCGCCCATTTCGAAAGCACCTTATCGGATGGCTCCTATAGAGTTTAGGGAATTCAAATCTCAACTACAAGAGTTATTGGATAAGGGGTTTATTAGACCCAGCATATCTCCATGGGGAGCTCCGGTGTTGTTTGTTAAGAAGAAGGATAGTTCTTCGAGGATGTGTATCGACTATAGGCAGATTAATAAGGTCACAGTGAAGAACAAGTATCCTTTGTCTAGAATCGAGGATTTGTTTAATCAGCTCAGAGGTGCAAGTGTTTTTTCCATGATTGATCTTCGGTAGGGTTATTATCAACTTCGAGTTAAGGATGCGGATGTGGTTAAGACTGCATTTCGGATGCAGTATGGCCATTATGAGTTCCTTGTGATGCCATTCGGGTTGACCAATGCCCTTGCGACTTTTATGGATTTGATGAACCTAGTGTTTAGGCCATATCTCGACCGATTCGTAGTCATGTTTATTGATGATATTTTGGTTTACTTTAAGGATGAGAGTGAGCATGAAGAGCATCTTCGATTAGTGTTACAAGTTTTGAGGGACCACCGTTTGTTTGTGAAGCTTAGTAAATGTGACTTTTGGCTTCGAGAGGTGTCTTTCTTGGGTCACATTGTGTCAGCTAAGGCTATTCAAGTGGATCTAGCTAAGATTGAGGCGATTGTGAATTGGAAAGCACCTAGGAATGCTCTAGAAGTGAGAAGTTTCCTTGGTTTGGAAGGGTACAACCGTCGGTTTGTGAAGGGTTTTTCGGTCATTGCTGCTCTTATGACTAGATTGTTAAGGAAAGTAGTTAGATTTGAGTGGTCGGATAAGTGCCAAGCGTGCTTTGAGAAATTGAAGAGATTGTTAGTTGAAGCTCCTGTACTTACTCAACCCATCTCGGGTAAAGAGTTTATAATGTATAGTGATGCTTCAGGAGTTGGGCTCGGATGTGTGTTGATGCAAGAATGTAAAGTTGTGGCTTATGCATCTCAACAGTTAAAGCCTCAAGAGAAGAATTATCCGACGCATGATTTGGAGTTAGTAGCTGTAACACCCCCTTCCCATACATAGGCGATTCCATCCGGTAAGGAGTAAGATGCCGTATGAGACAAGGTGTCACCAAGCAAAAATAAAGCAAACATACATTCATTCATTACATACATACAGAAATACAGTATAATTAAAAACTTTACAGAAAGGAAAGCCATAGCTGATCATGCATTAATATAACAAACCATTACAATAATGTTCTGATCAACTAGCTGATACAAAATAATATTACATTTACAAAATATAGGACCAAAAGTGGAAGTTGATACAAACTATTACATGAGAGTTCTATATAAAAAGAATCATCACTAATACAAAATTAAGCCCTACACTAAACCCTTCTGTGTTGGCTTGATGGCGGCGACTCTCAGATCAAAACTCCTTCCGCACCTGCACGGATAAAAACACCGTGCTAAGCGATAAACGCTTAGTGGGGAACACACATAATTTATGGACGGCCATTCACAATGGTCGTCAAGGCATAACACATTCACAATGGCAAAATGCAATAGCTCATAACATAATTCATAAGAACATGCTCACAGATTAAAGCCATACATTTACTTCACAATTACATATCCATTTCCATATTAATTGAACATATGACCCATTATTATATTCATTCAGATACCACATGTTTATATCCAATTCAGAACAGAGCAATTCAATCAATTATTTAATGAACACCTGCTGACTCTAGATAGTGGATAACGAGTGTACTGAAGGTACCTTACAGGTACGAATCGAATACTGAGGGTACCTCACAGGTACAAATCAAAAATTAATTCATTTTATCAAAGCACAATATTTTTATACTGAGGGGATCTTAAACAAGATCCTAATACTGAAGGGTTCGCGAGGAACCAAACGGGGACCTGATCGGGGTCCAAACTGAACTGAGGGCTGCAGCTAAAAGACTCTATTAGGCATGCCTAACTATCCACTGACTTGACTCTAGCAGGTTAAAACTCATTCAAAACACAATTCAGAACATCGCGAATAATTCATAGAAGGATCATGATATCATGCATATCAAAGCATATAAAAGTATGACACGTATCATGCAGCAGTATAAATTCATTCGAAGGAATTACGGAATCCAATATTGAGTTAAAATCCGGGAAATTTCAGAAAATGGGCTGTGCGGGGTGACAGGCGAGGTTGGCTGGTCACGAGGCATGACTGGCCTCCTCACCAGGCAGGTGACGCGACGTGACCGAGGGTCACGCCTCGTGACTTGCTTGTCCCTCGCAGATCACGTTGCTTGATCTCGCAGATCACGCAATGTCTCTCGCCGGTCACGCGACGTGACTGAGGGTCATGTCCCGTGACTGGCTTCTTCTTCAGCTGGTCATGCGACTGGCCTTCTCTCTCAGGCTGGTCACGAGGCGTGACGGGGAGTCACGTCTCGTGACTGGCCTCATTTAAGCTGGTCACGAGCTGTGGCAGACAGCCACAGCTCGTGACTGGCCTTAAACTGGTAGGTCACGAGTCGTGACCTGAGGTCATATCTCGTGACTTGTCTCCCTTCTTGGCTAGTCACGCGACACGATCTGGAGAACGGGATTTTTGACAGTATCGGTTTCCAAATTTTTCTCAGAACACAAAAATCAAACCAAATTTGATTCAAAACCAATAAAACCTGTTCTTACCTTCCAGAAATCATCTCAAACAATATAGGCAACATTTATACAACTCAATTCAACATTTAAACACTAAATCAATTCAAGAATAATAGCATTCAAACTTCTCAAGAACAAGAACCCTAGAAAATTTACAGTAACTTAAAATCACACAAATCACAATCAATTATTCCCAAACCTGGAATCTAAGCTTCTAACACTTAGTCCCACTGCTCCCAGCAACCTCCTTGCCTTTGGGATCGCGCGGAGCCTCAACTAAACACAAATATCCAACATTCAAAACCCTAAGTTAAACCTAAGCTCAAGGAAGAAGAAGAAGAAGTAAATGGAAAGAAAGCTAAGGAAATGCAGTGACTTACCAACAAAAGATGCAAAGGGAGATTAACTCCTCCAATTCCAACTTGAATCCACACCACAATGCTTAGAGTAAAGAAAATGAAGAAGAAGAAGGTGATGAGAAGAAAAGAAAGAAACGTAAATCTGAATTTCCTTCCTTTCATTCCCTTTTCTTTTTCCTTTCTTTGCCCTAAGTATGTGTTCAATTCTAATTGGTGAAGCTAACCACTCACACCCAAACTAACATGTATTACAAACACCCAAAGTAATCTCACTTAAATGCACCCTACAATTGTATGAGCAAATGTACACAATTATTTCTCAATTAATTAACACACTAATGCCATGTATGCACCCACATACTAACAAAACCCCAAAAACATACATTTTACTAAAATACCCTTATGAAATGCCGAACACATGCGAATGCTTACACAAACAGACAGACATGCTCATTCTACTAGGGGGCAAACGGGGTGTGACAACTCTCCCCTACTAATAAGAATTTCGTGCTCGAAATTCTCACCTGAACTGAACAACTGCGGATACTGTGCTCTCATTGACTCCTCTGGTTCCCAAGTCGCTTCTTCAACTCCATGATGGATCCACAACACTTTAACTATAGGAATTTGCTTACTTCTCAATTGCCTCACCTCTCGGGCTAGAATAGCTCGCGGTTCCTCATCATAGGAAAAGTCTGGTTGAACCTGAATATCCTGAACCGACAGAACATGCGAAGGATCCGATCTATACCGACGAAGCATCGAAACATGGAACACATCATGCAACTTTGCTAACTCCAACGGTAGCGCCAATCTGTAAGCTACAGGTCCTACCTTAGCCAAAATCTCATAAGGTCCAATGAAACGAGGACTAAGCTTGCCTTTCTTGCCAAACCGAAGCACCTTCCTCCAAGGTGAAACCTTAAGGAAAACCTTGTCCCCGATCTCAAAATGTACATCTTTCCTCTTCAAATTAGCATAAGATTTCTGTCGATCCTTGGCTGCCTTCAAATTCTGCTGCACTACTCTGATTTTCTCTTCAGTATCTCTAACCAAGTCAGGCCCAATCACTGATCTCTCGGATAGTTCGGTCCAACAAACTGGAGTCCTACACTGACGACCATACAAAGCCTCATATGGTGCCATACCGATGCTCGACTGAAAACTGTTGTTATAGGCAAACTCCATAAGCGACACATATCTGTCCCAACTACCCGGAAAATCCAAAGCACAAGCTCTCATCATATCCTCCAGAATCTGAATGACTCGCTCTGACTGACCATCGGTCTGAGGATGAAATGTTGTACTGAAGTTCAACCTAGTGCCCAAAGCTCTCTGCAACTCCTTCCAAAACTTGGAAGTAAACCTCGGATCTCGATCTGACACTATGGACAAAGGCACACCATGCAACCGAACTATCTCATCCACATAGATACTGGCCAATCTGTCCATAGAGTAGTCCACTCTAAACGGCAGAAAGTGACCTGATTTCGTAAGCCGATCCACAATAACCCAAACTGAGTCATGTTTCCTCTGAGTCAAAGGCAAACCAGAAATGAAGTCCATGGCGATATCATCCCATTTCCACTCAGGAATGGATAAAGGCGTAAGCAAACCTGAAGGTACCTGATGCTCGGCCTTTACCTGCTGACAAGTCAAGCACTTGGAAACAAAATCCACAATGTCTCTCTTCATATCGGACCACCAAAAGAATTGCTTCATGTCTCGATACATCTTCTCACTGCCCGGATGCATAGTAAAGACTGTACTATGCGCCTCACTCATAAGCTGTCTCCTCAAATCCTCAGACTCTGGCACACATAAGCGATCTCTGAACATAAGTACCTCATCCTGAACTGAGAACTCTGACTGCTTGCCCGATCTGACCTCTTGCACAATCCGCTGAAGCCTCTGATCATCTCTCTGAGCATCCACTATCCTCTGTCTCAAGGTAGGCTTCACACGCAACTGAGCAATCAAAGCCCCATCTGAACCAAATCGCCATCTGAATCGCCTCAAGAACAAATCTGAAACTGACTTCCGACTCAAAGCATCAGCGACTACATTAGCTTTACCAGGATGGTAATCCACAATGCAGTCGTAGTCCTTAAACAACTCAAGCCAATGGCGCTGTCTCATGTTCAACTCTTTCTGTGAAAGGAAGTACTTCAAGATCTTGTGGTCCGAAAAGATCCTACACTTTTCCCCATACAGGTAATGATGCCAAATCTTCAAAGCAAAGATCACAGCTGCCAACTCAAGATCATGCGTCAGATAGTTCCTCTCATGTGGCTTTAACTGTCGAGAAGCATAAGCCACTACTTTTCCTTCCTGCATCAGTACACATCCAAGACCAACACCCGAAGCATCACTATAAATGACAAACTCTTTACCCGAAATGGGTTGAGTAAGAATAGGAGACTCAACAAGCAACTGCTTTAACCGATCAAAACAAGACTGACACCTGTCTGACCACTCAAACCTAACTCCTTTCCTCAACAATCTAGTCATTGGAGCAGCAATTACAGAAAATCCTTTAACAAAGCGACGGTAGTAACCTGCTAAACCAAGGAAACTCCTCACTTCCTGAACATTTCTAGGCGCTTTCCAATCAACTATCGCCTCAATCTTGGCTGGATCTACCTGAATACCTCTAGCTGAAAAAATGTGACCCAAGAATGACACTTCTCGAAGCCAGAAATCACACTTGCTAAGCTTAGCAAACAGCTGATGGTCTCTCAGCATCTGCAAAACCAATCGGAGATGCTCCTCATGGTCACTCTCATCCTTGGAATACACCAAGATGTCATCAATGAACACTACTACAAATCGATCTAAGTATGGCCTAAACACACGATTCATCAGATCCATAAAAGCCGCTGGAGCATTAGTCAAACCAAACGGCATCACAAGAAGCTCATAGTGGCCATACCTAGTCCGAAATGCAGTCTTAACCACATCCGCATCCTGAACTCGAAGCTGATAGTACCCTGATCGAAGATCTATCTTGGAGAAAACACCTGCACCTCGAAGCTGATCAAACAAATCTTCAATCCTAGGCAATGGATACTTATTCTTCACTGTAACTTTATTAATCTGCCTGTAGTCAATACACATCCGCAATGATCCATCTTTCTTCTTGACAAACAGAACTGGAGCTCCCCATGGAGATATGCTCGGTCTAATAAACCCCTTATCCAATAACTCTTGTAGCTGAGATTTAAGTTCCCTCAACTCTACAGGAGCCATCCGATAAGGTGCTCTCGAAATAGGTGCAGTACCTGGCATAATCTCAATGGACAACTCAACCTCTCTCTCAGGAGGCAAACCAGGCAACTCGCTCGGGAACACATCACTAAACTCCCGCACTACAGGAATGTCCTCAATCTAAACCTGATCCCTCTTGGAATCTAACACAACTGCAAGAAAAGCCTCACATCCTTTCCTGATAAACCTCTTAGCTTGCATCGCAGAAATCACATTATTCACAGAACTAGCACCCAAACCTTTCAAAAACACAAGAGACTGACTTCTATCCCGAAGTACAACTGTCTTCCTATGGCAATCAACTACAGCCCGATGCTTACCCAACCAGTCCATACCCACTCTTGGAATCTAACACAACTGCAAGAAAAGCCTCACATCCTTTCCTGATAAACCTCTTAGCTTGCATCGCAGAAATCACATTATTCACAGAACTAGCACCCAAACCTTTCAAAAACACAAGAGACTGACTTCTATCTCGAAGTACAACTGTCTTTGTAACACCCCCATACCCCCGGTAAGGAATATCGGGGCGCCACGCGGACACATACGTATACACATACATATACATACGCTAGCGGAAGCGGTAATAATAAATAATAAACAATTAGAAATAAGTTGGGCCCAGACAAAATTACTTTTATTATACATGTTTATTTCTCGATTCATATACATATACTTTTAACGATTACATAGGACAACTATACTCTTTATTACATGTTCATATTACAATTGTTTTCATTTCACTTTACATATGCATTTACATGTACCCTTACTTGTGGTTTTTCTACTTATATTACATAATGATGTTACTCAAAATGTAAAACTTTATTTCTAACTGGTAAAAAGATATGACAAAACTCCTAGTGGCCTTGACCCGCAGATGTCCGCTCAATGCTCCGAACCTGTAAACCTACACGGAAGCAAACATCCGTGCTAAGCGATAACGCTTAGTGGGGATGAAATAATACAAAGGACTTCTTTACGAAGTCACAGATAAATCACACAATCATATATCTCATGCATATAACTCTTATATATGTACAGGTAGCATGCTCAATTATCAAGTACCATGAACTCACGTGCATATAACATGTACTCTTTTACTTGTCCATATACATTACAACTGGTACATATCATTTAACTCAAATGTACGCTATCATGTGTCCATATACATGTAAACACGCTCATGTAATTATACACTTGTATACAAAGCTGTCATGTAATTAAACATTCCTCTTATGTACTATGGCTTCATACGAAGCAACACTATAATCATCTCAAGTTCACTGCACAACATTTAACAAAACAAGCCTGACTTCCTTTAGTTGCGGATACGGGACGCTCTATAATAAAAACATTTTCGGTGGACCGAAGTCACAAAACATTTTCATCTATCTCTATAAATGATCGTTCTCAGAGGTCGACCCGCTTCGCCCAAACGGGGCGGAACATAGGCAGCTGCACTCGATAATCCCTTTATAAGCATGCTTATCTATCCACTGCTATAGCCAGTCAGGCAACCATAAAGACTCTATACCCTATATCATATACATTACATGTACTCTAATATTCATTCAAGAACATTATACACTATATACATATCAATGGAGCAAACCATGTATACACATATACCCTATACATATACTCGCATGAAATCATATAATATCAATGCATCGTTGTACTCTACATTATTAACTAATCAAATGCACAATACATTTTACATGTTCATAGCCTTCACACTTTATGATTCAATCATATATGATCAACATCACATGCATATCATGTTCAGTAATTATAAAGCATATATACATTTAATTTCATTATTAATCTCTTATGCCATTTTAATCATCTATAATTTCAATTGACAATGACTCACATACTCATTTCATAAGATTAGAAATGAGTTGGACATACTATAGGAACTTACCATGAAGTTCGGGTGCATTTCGGGAAGAAAAACACTCAAAATATGCATATTAGGGGTTGGTCACGGTGGTAATGGATTGGTTGCCACCGTGAGGTCCAAAAACGAGCATTCTGCCCAGCATTTTCATATGTCATGGTGGTAATGAATTTGGTTACCACCGTGACCTACCAAAATTTGCAAAACAGAAGCTTGGATACAAGACTGCTTTACAACTCATTTTTGTTCAGGCTAAACGAACATCTAAACGACATTTTTAGGAAAACATTCCTTCTTAAAATTTGTTTCCTAAGATGTTAACTTTCAAATGGGACAATTTTCAAGTCAATTGGACATCTACAACATCATATATGATCTAAGTAATCTGAACTGGTCAAATGAACCGGCCAAGGTAGAGATACCTCTGTTTCGGCCAATTTTGAGTGTCTTAGAGCAAGAATTTGCTCAAGCTTATTTCTGTAATATTTATAGATATATAAGTCAGTGTTCTAATGGATCAAGAATCAATCAATTTAAACGTCTAAAACTATACTTATGACAAAAAATTCACACAGAGGTCATATGACAATTAAACAGAATTTACCATCTCAAATTTTATCATCAACAAATACACTCAATCGATCAATTCACATACTTCTAAGCATATATACACATATCACAAGTACCACAATCAATCAAAATGATATTTGCACACGATCCCAACCTCTAGAAAGCTCGATCTCGTACTTTCTACTCGATTCCGACCTCCTCTTTACCCTTATCAACTCTCTTGCCTCCAGCTTGTACCAAAACCACACAAAAACACTTGGGTTACTCTTCTTTTTTTTTTTTACTTTAAATCAAAAACAGAAATTAAATAGAAGAAGAAGACCAATGCTAAAATCATGCTACTTACCTTCTTCTTAAAAATCCACTCTCTTCATCCCAACCCAAATGATTCTCTTTAGGAGCAAATGAAAAAGAGAAGAAAAGAGAGCAAGGTGGAGCACGGCAAAGCCAAGGAAAAAGAAGAAAAGAGGAAAGCCAAAAGCAAAAGGGCCAAAAGCTAAGAAAATAAGATGGGAAAAGGTAAGTGGCCGGTCAACTAAAGAAAATTAACAAATTAATTGCCCACTAACCATATTAAAAGCCAACCACTTACTTTAATTCATCCCTATCCTAAGCCAAGCCAAGCCAAGCCAAGCCAAGCCAAACCAAATGCCTCTTCCCTACAATGACACTTGTCACTCCTCTACGATGCCAAGTGTCACTCTCATATGCCGTCACATGTCACTCTTATATAAACCACACTTAAGTCTCTTGCCAAGTGTCACCCTCTCAAGTTGCCATGTGTCAACTCCCTACAACTCCAAGTCTCTTAGTCCTACTTATGCACACATCTCGCGAGGGGGTTCTGTCGCGCTCGCGACAGAACGCTCACGCCCGCACCAACCAGCTAAAGTTCAAAAACCGCTGGAGGGCTCTATCGCGCCCGCGACACTTGTCGCGCTCGTGACAGAACTCTCACACATAAACTTACCTGTTTCGAACCAAAACTCTGTAATTCTTCTAGGGCCACTTTGGGGTGTGACAGTCTTCCTATGGCAATCAACTACAGCCCGATGCTTACCCAACCAGTCCATACCCAGAATCAGATCAAACTCTCTGAAAGGCAACTCAATCAAATCCACTGGAAGCACAGCTCCTTCAACAACCAGAGGACAACTCCTAAAGACTCTACTCACACTGACACTATGCCCTAATGGACTGGTCACACAAATCTCATAATCTAACTGATCAACTGAATGCAATTTATCAACAATTTTATCTGTGCACAAATATGAGTGTGTGGAACCAGGATCAATTAGAGCATATAACTCAGTGTCATGGAGTAGGAACTTACCAGCAATAACATCAGGCGCATCCTGCTCCTCTCTAGCTCTCATAGCATAAGCTCTAGTCGCAACCTGAGGAGGACGCTCAACAGTCTCAGAAGCAGCTCCATCTCTAGGCCGACTACCTCGACCTCTACCTCTGCCTCTACCATGGGAAGCCTGAGAAGCATTCGAACCGACCCTACTGGCCTCTCTCTGGGAACCTGAATCCTCATGTAATCTCGGGCAACTGGCTAAAAGATGCTCAGAGCTACCACACCTGAAGCACGCACCGGAGAGCCACCTACACTCACCCCGATGAGTCTTACTGCAATGAGGACAAACTGATGTAGTCTCAGCTCTACCACCCCTACCAGAACCTGACACAGCTGTAGAACCCTGTCGTCTACCTCTAGAAGCCGGGCCAGAAGATGACTCGTCCTGTGGGTTCCTAGATCTCTTACCCGAGGATGAAGAAGATCCTCCACGAGAAGAGTTCCTCCTCTGAGCTCTCTCTCTCAACACAGTCTCTGATAACTCAGCTCTCACAACAGCCTCTACAATCTGATAATAACTTACCCTAGGTATGCACATCAGAGAAATCAAAGCAATCTTCAAAGACTCATTTAACCCCGCTTCGAAATGCTTGCATCTAAAGTCATCAGTCATAACTCCACGTGGGGCATAGCGAGATAACCTATTGAACTCTTTCTCATAATCTGCTACAGACATAGCCCTCTGTCTCAAACTTAAAAACTACGCCCATCTCGCATCTCTATAAGTCTGAGTGATATACTTCTTTGTGAACTCACCCTCAAAGAACTCCCAAGTAATCGGATCCGGTAGCTGAGGATGGCTGCAAACCAATTCCCACCACTCGAAAGCAGACCCTTGCAGTAGAACTAATGCACACTCTGCCTGCTGGTCGGGAGGACACCGTATCTCTCTCAAAGCATGCTTTACTTTATCTAACCATCTCTCAGCTATCTCAGACTCATTCAAACCAGTGCCATAGAAATCCTCAACTCCTGCCCTTCTCAAATTCTCCATAGGTGCTCTAGGAGCAGTCACTCTCTCCAAAACCCTAGCCATGTCCTGATGCAGTCTGAACATAGCCTCAAAAGGCATGGCTGCGGCCTCGGGCTGAACCCTAGCATGCTGAGCCGACACAGTAACAGAAACTGACGGATCCACAGCTGGAGGATTCACACTCTCGGCGGATTCCTCAAGTGATCCACGAACAGAATTAGAAGCCATCTAAACAAACAAGAAACAACCGCATCAGCCAACACAGATCTAGACACATACACATCTATACACTTCAACACATCAACAGAATAAACAACACCCAGAAACGCCTAAAACTATGCTCTGATACCACAAACTGTAACACCCCCTTCCCATACATAGGCGATTCCATCCGGTAAGGAGTAAGATGCCGTATGAGACAAGGTGTCAGCAAGAAAAAACAAAGCAAACATACATTCATTCATTATATACATACAGAAATACAGTATAATTAAAAACTTTACAAAAAGGAAAGCCATAGCTGATCATGCATTAATATAACAAACCATTACAATAATGTTCTGATCAACTAGCTGATACAAAATAATATTACATTTACAAAATATAGGTACAAAAGTGGAAGTTGATACAAACTATTACATGAGAGTTCTATACAAAAAGAATAATCACTAATACAAAATTAAGCCCTACACTAAACCCTTCTGTGTTGGCTTGATGGCGGCGACTCTCAGATCAAAACTCCTTCCGCACCTGCACGGATAAAAACACCGTGCTAAGCGATAAACGCTTAGTGGGGAACACACATAATTTATGGACGGCCATTCACAATGGTCGTCAAGGCATAACACATTCACAATGGCAAAATGCAATAGCTCATAACATAATTCATAAGAACATGCTCACAGATTAAAGCCATACATTTACTTCACAATTACATATCCATTTCCATATTAATTGAACATATGACCCATCATTATATTCATTCAGATACCACATGTTTATATCCAATTCAGAACAGAGCAATTCAATCAATTATTTAATGAACACCTGCTGACTCTAGATAGTGGATAACGAGTGTACTGAAGGTACCTTACGGGTACGAATCGAATACTGAGGGTACCTCACAGGTACAAATCAAAAATCAATTCATTTTATCAAAGCACAATATTTTTATACTGAGGGGATCTTAAACTAGATCCTAATACTGAAGGGTTCGCGAGGAACCAAACGGGGACCTGATCGGGGTCCAAACTGAACTGAGGGCTGCAGCTAAAAGACTCTATTAGGCATGCCTAACTATCCACTGACTTGACTCTAGCAGGTTAAAACTCATTTAAAACACAATTCAGAACATCGCGAATAGATATCATGCATATCAAAGCATATAAAAGTATGACACGTATCATGCAACAGTATAAATTCATTCGAAGGAATTACGGAATCCAATATTGAGTTAAAATCCGAGAAATTTCAGAAAATGGGCTGTGCGGGGTGACAGGCGACGTTGGCTAGTCACGAGACGTGACTGGCCTCCTCACAAGGCAGGTCACGCGACGTGACCGAGGGTCACGCCTCGTGACTTGCTTGTCCCTCGCAGATCACGTTGCTTGATCTCGCAGATCACGCAACGTCTCTCGCCGGTCACGCGACGTGACTGAGGGTCACGTCCCGTGACTGGCTTCTTCTTCAGCTGGTCATGCGACTGGCCTTCTCTCTCAGGCTGGTCACGAGGCGTAACGGGGAGTCACGTCTCGTGACTGGCCTCATTTAAGCTAGTCACGAGCTGTGGCAGACGGCCACAGCTCGTGACTGGCCTCAAATTGGCAGGTCACGAGTCGTGACCTGAGGTCACGTCTCGTGACTTGTCTCCCTTCTTGGCTAGTCACGCGACACGATCTGGAGAATGGGATTTTTGACAGTATCGGTTTCCAGATTTTTCCCAGAACACAAAAATCAAACCAAATTTGATTCAAAACCAATAAAACCTATTCTTACCTTCCAGAAATCATCTCAAACAATATAGGCAACATTTATACAACTCAATTCAACATTTAAACACTAAATCAATTCAAGAATAATAGCATTCAAACTTCTCAAGAACAAGAACCCTAGAAAATTTACAGTAACTTAAAATCACACAAATCACAATCAATTATTCCCAAACCTGGAATCTAAGCTTCTAACACTTAGTCCCACTGCTCCCAGCAACCTCCTTGCCTTTGGGATCGCGCGGAGCCTCAACTAAACACAAATATCCAACATGCAAAACCCTAAGTTAAACCTAAGCTCAAGGAAGAAGAAGAAGATGAAGTAAATGGAAAGAAAGCTAAGGAAATGCAGTGACTTACCAACAAAAGATGCAAAGAGAGATTAACTCCACCAATTCCAACTTGAATCCACACCACAATGCTTAAAGTAAAGAAAATGAAGAAGAAGAAGGTGATGAGAAGAAAAGAAAGAAACATAAATCTGAATTTCCTTTCTTTCATTCCCTTTTCTTTTTCCTTTCTTTGCCCTAAGTATGTGTTCAATTCTAATTGGTGAAGCTAACCACTCACACCCAAACTAACATGTATTACACACACCCAAAGTAATCTCACTTAAATGCACCCTACAATGGTATGAGCAAATGTACACAATTATTTCTCAATTAATTAACACACTAATGCCATGTATGCACCCACATACTAACAAAACCCCAAAAACATACATTTTACTAAAATACCCTTATGAAATGCCGAACACATGCGAATGCTTACACAGACAGACAGATAGGCTCATTCTACTAGGGGGTAAACAGGGTGTGACAGTAGCTGTGATATTTGCTTTAAAGATTTGGTGGCATTATCTATATGGGGAGAAGTGTAGAATTTTCACTGATCATAAAATTTTGAAGTATCTCCTCACGCAGAAGGAGTTAAACATGAGACAACACCGATGGTTGGAGTTGTTTAAGGATTATGACTGCATTATGGATTATCATCCGGGTAAAGCAAATGTGGTTATGGATGCTTTGAGTAGGAAGTCGGTTTTGGCTTTTTTTTTTGTAAAGGTTCAAGTGGAGATTTGATTCAAATGGGGCTTTAGTTGCCCAATTGAGAGTGAAACCGACCTTGAGATAGTTGATTATTGATGCTCAGAAGGAAGATGTTAGATTGCAGCGAGTTTTGCAAGAGGTCCAATCGGGTAAGTAGTCCGAGTTTTCAGTTTGGATGGGGTGCTTATGTATAGGAATCGTTTGTGTGTGCCCGAGAGTGATGAGTTAAGGAAGAAGCTTTTGAGTGAGGTACACACTACGGTCTTTACTATGCATCCTGGTAGTGAGAAGATGTATCGAGATATGAAGCAGTTCTTCTGGTGGTCTAGAATGAAGAGAGACATTGTGGAATTTGTGGCAAAGTGTCTGACTTGTCAGTAGGTAAAGGCTGAGCATCAAGTTCCTTCGGGATTGCTCACTCCATTATCCGTTCCTATGTGGAAATGTGATGAGATCGCCATGGATTTTGTGTCGGGTTTGCCAGTGACTCAGAAGAAGCATGATTCGGTTTGGGTTATTATGGATCGGCTTACCAAATTAGCTCATTTTTTGCCGGTCAGAGTAGACTACTTGATGGATAAGTTGGCCAGTGTGTGTGTGGATGAGGTAGTCCGACTGCATGGTGTGCCGTTGTCGATATTGTCAGATCGAGATCCAAGGTTCACATCGAAATTTTGGAAGGAATTACAGAGAGCTTTGGGTACTAAGTTAAATTTCAGCACGGCATTTCATCCTCAGATAGATGGTCAGTCCGAGCGGGTTATCCAGATTTTAGAGGACATGCTTCGGGCTTATGCTTTGGATTTTTATGGCAGTTGGGACAAGTATGTACGGCTTATGGAGTTTGCCTGCAATAATAGCTATCAGTTGAGCATTGGGATGTCACCATTTGAGGGTTTATATGGTCGACCGTGTAGGACTCCGGTGTATTGGACAGAGTTAAACGACAGATCTTTTGTTGGGACAGAGATGATTAGAGATACAGAAGAGAAGATCAAAGTTGTGCAACAAAATCTGAAAGTGGCTAAGGATAGACAGAGATCTTATGCCAATTTGAAGAGAAAGGATATTCGGTTTGATGTTGGGGACAAAGTTTTCCTTAAGGTTTCACCTTGGAGGAAAGTATTGCGGTTTGGCAAGAAAGGTAAACTTAGTCTTCGATTCATTGGGCCTTTCGAAGTTTTGGAGAAAGTTGGTCCGGTAGCCTATAGGTTGGCTTTACCGATGGAGTTAGCTAGGATGCATGATGTCTTCCCTGTTTTCATGCTTCGTCGGTATAGATCGGATCCATCACATGTGTTATCAGTTCAAGACGTTCGGATTCAGCTAGATTATTCTTATGATGAGGAGCCGAAGGCTATTATAGCTCGAGAAGTGAGACAGTTGAGAAGCAAGCAAGTTCCTCTGGTCAATGTTCTTTGGCAGCATCATGGAGTTAAGGAAGCGACTTGGGAACCAGAGGCAACCATGAGCATTCAGAATCCACAGTTGTTCAGTTCAGGTGAGAATTTCGAGGACAAAATTCTTGCTAGTAAGGGAGAGTTGTCAGACCCCATTTTTCCCCTAGTAGTTTGAGCCATGTGTATATGTGCATGCGTGAGTGTTTTGGCATGTTTTAAGGGCATTTTTGGTTATATGCATGTTTTGTTGGTTTTATTAGAGTGTGGGTGCATGTATGATATTAAGATGTATGTGTATGGGTCTTATTATTGTGTGCATGCTCATAAGGGAGTAGTGTGTGTATTAGTGAGGGTTAGTCTAGTGTGTAGTGTCTTGCTTTGTTGTAGGGTGTGAATTATCAAAACCCAGCAATCTCAAGGTGACATGTGGCAAGGCAAATTAAGAAGGGGTATATAAAGAGAGGAGAGAGAAAGAGAGAGCAGAATTCAGCCTTAGCTCTCCCGTTCTCTTCCTCCCTCCCTCTTTTGCTTCTTCTTCCTTCCTCTTCCTCTTCCTCTTGCTACACCTTAATTCTTTCCTTTTTTGGTTGTCTTGTTGGCAAATCTTAGTAATTCTCAAGAGCTTTATTGCTAAGTTAGTGGGTTTTCTCTTCTTCTTCATCTTCTTCTTCTTCATTTGTTAGTTTTGTTGTTAACTTAGGATTTTTTTGTGTGTTTGTATGGTTCTTGGGTTTCCGGATTTAGAAGCGCCTACTCATGATCCCAAGGGGAAAGAGAAGGCAAGTGGGAGTGGAGCTTGCAACTAGGATCATAGGAAATTTTAGGTTTGGGAATTTATTTGAATTTGTGCATTTTTGTGATTTGGTATGTTGAATGATTTTTCTGGAAATTTGAGGTTTGATGAGGCTCATGTTAGTGCCAATGTTATGGGTTTTTATTTTATTTAAGTTGTACTGCATGAATGATGAGTTATTAAAGCAAATTCTAAGTTGATGAACTTTATTATAAATTTTTCTGGGTTTGTTGTTTTCGGGAGTATGATTATGTTAATTCATGATTTTGATGGTGTTAATTGTTGTAAGAGTTGTGTTTTATGTTATTTATAATGATGGGAAGGTTGATTTGAGGTAAGACGAAGTTTGGGTTGATTTGTGTTTGAGATTGGAGGTTTGGGTGTTTTGGAAGTGTGAATTTCTATAGATTTTTCGCGTAAGAGTTGGAAATCACAACTCTGTCATGAGCGCAACACTGTCGCTAGATAACAATGGAGCTCGGTGAATTCAGCCCTTACGCATGGCCGAGTGGCAAAAACAAGAGCTCTCTGTCGCGTGAGCGACGCATGTTGTGACCGCGACACAGCGCTCGGCTGCCGAGCGAATTTGGGCAGTCTGCTGTCGCGAACACGTGCCTGCGCGCGAGCATGACAGCCTTTATTGGCTACTCACTGTCACGAGCATGATGACCGTCGTGAGCATGATAGTGAGATGTGCTTCTGTCTCCATGCGAGCGTGAAGACTGTCGTGATTGCGACCTGGGGCCAGTTTGGCCTTTATCGCGAGCACGACAGACGTCGCGAGTGCGACATCCCTGGCTTCAATTTGAGTTTTCTTTTGTAATTTTCTATGTTTAATTTCCGAACTTGTGATGCTTTTAGAAGTATGCATGGATAATTATATGTATTATATAAATGTGATTTGATGATTTATGCATGACCTGCTAGAGTCAAATAAGTGGATAGTTAGGCATGCCTAATAGAGTTCAGTAGCTGCAACCCTCAGTTCCATTTGGACCCTGATCAGGTCCCCTATTTTGTTCCTTGTGAACCTGAATGTTTTTGGATGTTGTTTAAGATCCCCTCCGTAAAATGTTTTGAAATGAGAAAAATGTGATATTGTTTTTCGATTCGTACCAGTAAGGTACCGCCATGCGTTCACTCATTATCCACTACTGTGAGTCAGCAAGTGTTGTGTTTTGTTCTGTTATGCTTATGAGAACGTGAATCCGAATGACTATGATTATAAGTATGTGAATCAGTTAGCATATGAATGTGATTATGAGTCTTTGAATGATTAAGTATGTGATTCAATTACGATTATGTCTTATGATTATTAGCTTATGCCATTATGTATGCGTTTTGCCTTGACGACCATTGTGAATTGCCGTCCCTATTACTGTTATTTGTTTCTCCACTAAGCGTTATCGCTTAGCACAGGTGTTTTATCCGTGCCGGTGCGGAAGGTGTATAGCTTTTGGGAGAGTCGCCGCAAGTCAAGCCAACACAGTGGGATTGATGTTAGGACCTAGATTTTTATATTATGATTCTTTTTGTAATAGTGAACTCTCATTGTATTCAGTCTTTTGTTCAGCTTCTGCTTTGTAACTCTAAAAGATGTAATTATTTTGGTAATATCATAACAGTTATGTAATGAATATTATTGCATCTATGAATGAATGATCAGTTTGGTTTTAAAGTTTTAAATTCCGCTGTATATATGTATGTTGATATTATGTGTATGAATGTTATTGTACCGTTTTGCTTGGTGACGCCCCTGCTCATACGGGTTCTCACTCCATTGCGGATGGGTTCCCATACGTATGGGTAGGGGGTGTTACAAACTATCCCCTCAAACATCTCCTCTTATGGGCTATGAGTGATTTCATACAATCTCTTTGTTCGAAATAGCCATTCTTCGTCCTCTTCTGGGGTTAATGGGTCACACCCAAAGAAATCTTCTGTTACATCCCAATTTAGGGTCTAGAAGGATTTTGCATGATAAATTGGATAATTAAGGGTAATTCGGTAATTGTGCAAGTCGAATTGGATTTTATTTGAGGACTTAATTGAAGTGAATTGAAGTTGAGTAGAGGAAAGAATTTATTTTAGTGAGTGATGTGTAATTAGCCAAGGACCAAAGTGTAAAGTCAAGACATTTGACTTAAGGGACCAATTGGAGATTGACACTTGGCTTGGTGGGTGAGAGCAATTAATGTGAAGTGGGATGAGAGAGGGAGAAGAGGCAAAATTTTCTTGCTCCCGTGGAAGCTACTTCCTCCTCCTCTTTCTTACTCTTTCCCATTCTCTCACTCTCTCTTTCTTCATTTTTCTGCTCTCTACCTCCTCTCTTGTGTTTATTCTTCAAAGTGTGAGCCTGGTTCCTTGAGTTTTAAGCTGGATTTTGGAAGGTAAGTGCTTGGGCTTTAATTTGGGAATTCCTTCTCCCTTCTTCTTTATTTGTTTTCGGGTTGTGGAGTTTTGGTTGCATGGATTAATTTAGTGTTACTTGTGGTTGGATTGTGCAAGAATCTGAAGAGAGAAGGAAGAGCAAAGTCAAAGAGAAGGTTGGGGTTTGATCAAGAGTTGTTAAAGCTTCTGTTTGAAGGTTTGGGAGTTGTCTTGCATTTTCTCATTTCGGTTTGTTGTTGAGTGTTATGTATGTGTTTTTGCATGTGTTTGTTTGAGTAGTGATATTGGCAGGAAATGCTAGAGTTCTAATGGTTTGCATGTTAAGTTTTGATGAGTATTGTAATGCTCATTCCCGACCACTAGGTTAGCTCAGCTAACGTAGTCAGGAACGGTCGTTACACAAAGAAACTCACACAAGCTTTACTATCACGATTTCATGCCAACAACACGAATAATAAAATTTCATCATCAGTATACATTCCCATGCATCATATATCATAAGTTCCCATGCCATTCAACATACTCACATACTTACGTATATACACAGGCCTTCATTAAGTTTACAAACTTAGTTGTATCAGCTTTACATATTTACTATTGCCAAATATAATATCTTACATAACTTGTACAAACACTTTATATGGTCCAACCGATAAGCCACTGAACCAACTCTATCTAACACTTTATATGGTCCAATGAACCTTGGACTCAATTTCCCTTTCTTGCCAAACCTCAATACCTTCCTTTAAAAACACTTTGTTGCCTATTTCAAATTCAATGTCCCTTCTTTTCAAATCCACATAAGACTTTTGTCTATCACTGGTTGCTTTCAGTCGCTACTGTATAAGCTTTGCTTTCTCTTCAGTATCTCATACTAATTCTAGTCCAACAATTATGTGTTCACCCAATTCTGTCCAGCAAATTGGTGTACGACACTTCCTTCCATATAAGACTTCATATGGCACCATGCCAACACTTAGTCTGATAACTGTTGTTATAAGCAAATTCCATGAGCGGAAGGTACTTATCCCAACTCTTCGAAAAGTCCAGAACACATGCTCGCATTAAATCTTCCAGGACTTGAATAACCCTTTCCGATTGTCCATCGGTCTGCGGATGAAATGCAGTACTAAAATTCAACTTCGTACCCAATGCAGCCTGTAAACTATTCCAAAACTTAGAAGTGAATCTTTGATCTCTATCCGAAACTATCGATAGGGGTACACCATGCAGTCGAACAATCTCCTTCACATACAATTTTACTAACCGATTTATTGAATAATCCATTTGAACCGGTATAAACTGAGCTGACTTTGAAAATTTATCCACTATTACCCATACTGCATCATGCTTCTTTGAAGTCAAAGGCAGTCCAGAAATGAAATTCATGGTAATATTGTCCCATTTCCATTGTGGGATGGAAAGAGGATTCAATAACCCTTGTGGAACTTGATGTTCCGCCTTCACTTGCTGACATGTCAAACACTTAGACACATAGTCTACTATATCTTTCTTCATTCCTGGCCACCAATACAGTTGCTTCAAATCCTGATATATTTTGTTCCCACCTGGATGCATAGTAAAAATAGTATTATGAGCCTCATACATCAATCTCTTCCTAAGACCTTTATAACTTGGCACACATACTCGATTCTTATAAAGTAACACTCCATTCTCATCCACTGAATAGTCAATCTTGTCACTATCTCGAATTGACTGCAGAATCTGTAGCAATCTTGAATCATTCCTTTGTGTAGCTATCAATTCATCCTTTAATAAGTCTTGCTTTTAGCTGAGCTAGCAATGCACCATCTGAAGTAAATCTCCATCTTATTGACCTTAACTGTAATGCTGAAACAGATTTTCTACTTAACGCATCAGCCACTACATTAGCTTTACAAGGATGGTAGTCCACAACGCAGTCATAATCTTTAAACAACTCAAGCCATCTACACTGTCTCAAGTTCAATTCTTTTTGGGTTAACAAATACTTCAAGCTTTTATGGTCAGTGTAAACTTTACACTTCTCACCATACAAGTAATGTCACCAAATCTTTAAAGGGAACACTACTGCTGCCAGTTCCAGATCATGAGTCGGGTAATTTTACTTATGCGGTTTCAGTTGCCTGGAGGCATAAGCTATTACTTTCCCATCTTCCATTAACACACAATCCAAACCTATACTAGAGGCATCACTATACAAAACATATTTTTTATTAGAGATAGGCTGTGTCAGGATCGGCGCTTCCACTAACATTCTCTTCAGCTGATCAAAGCTCGCTTGACACTTTTCTGACCATTCAAATTTAACTCCTTTTCGAAGCAAACTCGTCAGTGGTGAAGCTATCACTAAAAACCCTTTCACAAATCTTCTGTACTACCCAGACAACCCTAGGAAACTGTGAATTTTAAGCACTTTTCTAGGTGGCTTCCAATTCACAATTGCTTCAATCTCAGCTGGATCCACCTTAATACCTTTAGAAGATATCACATGCCCCAGAAAAGATACCTCTCACAACCAGAACTCACACTTACTCAATTTGGCATACAACTGATGTTCCCGTAATGTCTAAAGCACAATTCTCAAGTGCTGCTCATGTTCTCTCTCATTCCTCGAATAAACCAAAATGTCATCGATAAATACCACCACAAACTGATCCAGATATGGTCTCAACACCCTATTCATCAAGTCCATAAATGCAGCAGGTACATTAGTCAACCCGAATGGCATTACTAAGAATTTATAATGTCCATATCAAGTCCTTAATGCAGTCTTGGGTATGTCTTCTCTCTTTACTTGCAATTGGTAATACCCAGACCGTAGGTCGATCTTAGAAAATACACCTGCCTCTCTTAACTGATCGAATAAATCCTTGATCCTAGGCAAAGGATATCGATTCTTCATTGCCACTTTGTTTAGTTGTCGATAATCAATACACACCCTCATTAACACTTTACTACCCTTACAATCACGGAGTACCACTCTCTTCCTCTTACAGTCTACTACCGCATTATATTTACTTAGCCAATCCATACCCAGTATTAGATCAGACTCATCAAAAGGTAACTCTATCAAATCAACTAGAAATACACTATCCTGAACTACCAATGAACAACCCCTATACACTTTGTTCACATTCACATTATTTCCCAAAGGACTTGATACACATATGTCATATTTCAAACATTCAACATCAGGCATCTTATTACATATCTTTTTAGAACACACATACGAATGAGTTAATCCAGGGTTAATTAATGAAAACATTTCTACATCATAGAGTAGAAAAGAACCTGCTATAACTTCAAGCGCGTCCTGCTCCTCTCGAGGCTTCATCCCATAAGCCCGAAGTGGTGCTATATTAGGTCTATTCACTGTTTCTAAATTAGTTGCACCTCTGGACTGGCCACCTCTGCCTCATCCTCTGCCTCTTCCTCTGTTGACTAGAGGTACATTAGAACCACCACTGCTCTTTTCCTGCTGATTTCCAGTTACATCATATGCCTTTGGACAGTTGGCTAAGAAATGCTCAGTGCTTCCACAACTAAAACAGGCACCCGTCACTTTCCAACATTCCCCTCTATGTCTTTTGCCATAATGGGGACACTTATGCACTTCATTCTTAGTACCAGATGTACCTCTACCAGACCTAGATATAGAGGGTGCTCCTCGCTTCTTACCCCTTGCTGCTAAACTAAACACAGATTTTGCCGGTGGGGCCATAGGTGAATCCGTTGATCTCGTGCCAGCACTAGACCCACCTCGATTGAAATTCCTTTTCTGCATCCTTTCCCTTTGTACTGCCAAAGACCTCTCAGCTCGCATAGCAGCTTAAACTATCCGATAGTAGCTTACATTATGTTTATAAGTCAGTGAGATCAGTAACGCCTTAATCTGTTTAATCAGCCCTTCTTCAAACTGCTGACACCTGAACTCCTCAGTCAATACACCCTTTGGTGCATACTTACTCAATCGGTTGAACTCTTTCTCATACTCTGCTACAGTCATTGTTCTCTGCCTCAAATTCAAGAATTGTTTCTAGTTGGCCTCTCTATATGCCTTGGTCACAAACTTATTCCGGAACTCTCTTTCAAAGAATTCCCAGGTAATTGGGTCCAGGAGCATTGGATGCTGCAGAACTAATTTCCACCAGTCGTATGCTGCTACTTAAAGCAGTGATATTACACATTCTACTCATTAATCCGGAGGACATTTGATCTCTCCTAGAACCCTCTGCACCTTCTCTATCCAGTATTATGCTTTTTCAGACTCATCCAACCTTGTACCATGAAACTCTTCCGCTCTATGCTTTCTTAATGATTCCACTAGAGCCTTCGGTGCCGTTATTCGATCCAGCACTCTAGTCATATCTTGCAACATCTTCAACAGAGCCTCCATTAGAACCACCGGAACCTCATTTCCAAAACTGACTGGCCTTGACTGACTAGACCCCGTCACGTCTACTTCCCGAGGATTATCGTTTTCGGCTGTTTCCTCTCTCAAATCATGACTAGGGTTGTCACTAGGATCCATCGATCTACACATTTTACACAAGGACATCCGCATTAGGTTAACACGTCTATACATATCCTAACTACCCAGTTACCCAGAAAAGACTAAACCAGGCTCTGATACCACAACTTATAACGCCCATTCCCGACCACTAGGTTAGCTCAGCTAATGCAATCAGGAACGGTCGTTACACAAAGAAACTCACACAAGCTTTACTATCATGATTTCATGCCAACAACACGAAAAATAAAATTTCATCATCAGTATACATTCCCATGCATCATATATCATAAGTTCCATGCCATTCAACATACTCACATACTTACGTATATACATAGGCCTTCATTAAGTTTACAAACTTAGTTATATCAGCTTTACATATTTGCTATTACCAAAAATAATATCTTACTTAACTTGTACGAACACATAGTCAAACCCCAAAACCTACACTAAAGATGGTCCTAGTGTTGACCGTTGCTAACGCAGGTTTGTCCTTCCAAAATCACCTCATATCTGAACCTACATGAATTAAAAGGAACCCGTGCTAAGCGATAATGCTTAGTGGGGAACACATACATAACATACAGGCTCAAATATAACCTTAATATTAAACATGCATCATACTAGGATCATGCTTAGGCATACAAGTGTAAACATATATATATCATTATAGTCACAGCATTGTTACTATTTCACATTTTTGTAGAGCATGCATTTGCTTGATGTATACATAAAACTTAATCACATGACTGGATAGCTCACATAAGTTTGCATAGATTCATCATATACAAAGCATTCATATATCAACTTAACCATTAAGATTATCTTTAATCTTTATCTTTAGGTTTGCCTAAAGTTCAAAGACTCGGAAAGCGGGTATCACATTGGTACCCAGAGGTACTATAATTTCATTATATCCGTGGATACACATATACACATTTGCAACCCAAGGTACAGTAACTCAATAAGATCAATATTCCATATTAAAGAATCCAGCAAGGATTTATTTCGCATTCTGATTCTAGAGGAATTAGACACATTGGGCTGCAGCACTTGACCCTATAGGCATGCCTGCCTATCCACTACTTGACTAGCAGGCTAAAGTTGATTAATTTAATTGTTGGTTCCATAATTGTTAATTTCAATAGCACATATATAAACCAACACCAAATTCTTCACTTCACATATTTAAAAAGCATTAGCAAATCCACGTTATTCTTTTTACATCTTAAAACTCTTGGATAACTTGTAATTAAACCATTAACCAACAAGTATTTTCATTCTTTAATCATCATATTTATATGCATATTTACTTTATATACCCTTGATATCATGCTCATATAATATAGCCACGAGCTTGGTTAAGAGCCACACAATTAACAAACCAAAATAAATAAGGGTTACTTACCAAAATAGGGTACCTCAAGGTCACAACCAATTTGGTTGTCACTGTGACATACCTCAGGATGCAAAACAGAATGTAGTCCAGGGTACCTCACGGTCACAACCAGATTGGTTGTCATCATGACATACCCTAATCTACCCGGACATAACACATTTCTTGGGTATCTCACGATCACAACCAGATGGGTTGTCACCATGACATACCTCTTCAAACCACGGCAGAATGTAGGCTTTGGTACCTCACGGTCACAACCAGATTGGTTGCCACCGTGACATACCAAATACACATCGAGCAGAATGGACTACATGATGGCTCACGGTCACAACCAATTTTGTTGCCACCGTGACCTATCAATTACTCTCCAGGCAGAATGCAAACCTTGCGTATTTCACGGTCACAACAAATTTGGTTGTCACTGTGACCTATGCACAAATTGCAAAACACCTCTTTGCTATCAACCTCTTTCCTCATATTCATCACAAAACTTACCCTTCCACTATTCCATCCTTTAAGCAATATGTCAATCAACTCATTAACCAACATATATCACAATTTCCATTCAAATTGATCTAATACAAGATGCATAATATTAAGCACATATATGTTCCATAATTCTAAGTACGAACCATTACATTTAGGGTCATCTCCTATTCTCCTGCCATGTAAGGTCCTTTAGCAATCACATGTCATTTCATATTCTCATACAAAACACAGCAAGTTCTCAATACCAATAAACATCATTCAATTAATAATCAAATTTTCATATATCAAATTAGGGTAGATTCCCAAACCTCCATTCTTATGCTCCAATTAAGCTCCCCTTGTGCTAGGTTCACCAAGATTAGCTTTCCCCTTATCCTTCTTGTTCTCTTCTACTATAAGTGCCATCCCAATTTCCAGAATTGGACACAACTCATCAATCCTCAATCCAAATCAATCAACACCAGAAAGAGTAGAAGATGAAATACAAATAAGTACTTACCTTTCAATCTTATCAACTTAATACTTGGTCCACTTAGCGATATTAATATAATTAACTTAGTAAATTCTAAAGAGCTAGCACAAGAAAATGAAAGGGAGAAGAAGATACAGAAATGGCTAAAAGTTTAACTCTTATGGCCCTTTCTCTCTCTTCAAAACAATGTATATGCATGTAGATGGTGGTGGTGGTAGCACAATAAAGTGCCACCTTGAATCCACCTACAGCAAATCTGCCTCTCAAATAGTCTACTTAATATCCACTTAAGTATTAATTAATCCATAATTAGCTAAATGATGCAAAATTAAAACTTGGCCACTTAACTTTCCTTTAGTTTCTCAATTAGGTCCTTTTATTTATTACAATCAAATCCACATTAAACCCTTAGTTAATCCAATTATACAATTACAACTAGGGTACATTTTCAGCCATTACAAGTATGAGCATGAATTGAATGCAAAATTCCTGGGTTGTGTTTGATGGTGTTAGTCTCAAGATATGTTATGTTTATGTGCATTATAAGTGTGTTTATTAATTGAGTTGATATGATCATAAGCATCTTTTGAGTGCATTGGAAGTATGTTTTCATATGATTTTGCATGATATATTGTTTTGGGTAAGTTTGGGTTTGATTTTAGAAGCTTTGAGTTTTCTGTATTTTGGCTGAGATTTGGAAAACTCGACACTACTACGAGCGGGGCAGGATCGAGTGTTCCAGTTTCTCGCGAAAGCTGGATTTCCAGTGCAGGGATGTATTACTCTTAGTCTTGAATGGCAGCATGACTCGGTGAGGTGCTCGGCCCTTTCACGAGTCGTGAAAGTTGTCAGCACGACTCGGATGGTAGGATTTGACATGAGTCATGTACAAGGACACGACTCTTGAAAGCTCCCTCCTGTAAGGTGAGCATTTGGCTTCGATATGAGTAATGACAGCATGCATGACTCGTGTCAGCCTTCTCTCTTGCAGTGCTTCTCTGGCTACTGTCGCGAGAGCAACCTCCCATCGCTAGCGCAACAGTGAGCCTTCTTGCCTGTCCTATTTTCTACCCTGCTTTCTTAAATGGATTTTCTTGTCTCATTCTGCATGGTTTCTCACTAGTGCATGGTTCATATTTTTTTGGCTATGCCTTAATAATATAAATGTTTTAGATTTATATAAGTGATTATTCATATGATATTGCTTTGGCTTGAGATTTTGTGTATTGTCTAGTGTTATATTCTGAATGAGTGAGTTGAGCCTAAAGTGTCATAGTAGTGGATAGATAAGCATGCTTATAAAGGGATAGTGAGTGCAGCTGCCTATGTTGGCCCCTTTTGGGTCTTACGGCGACCTCCGTTATGGTCTTAGTGAAAAATATTTTGAGACTTTGGTCTCCCTTGCTATCTTCGAGTATAAAAATATTTTTGAGGCTTTGGTGTCCCCTATAGTGTTCCCGTATCCACCACTAGAGAAATTCTGGCTAGTGTATGAGATGCGTGGTTTTATGTTCAGTGTAGTTTTAAGTCTTTGTATGAATGATTTTCAGCTAGTGTTAATTCGTATTATAATTATGATATCTCTGACTTTTGCTACTGTAATAATTTCGGTATGCTTATGTTTATGTTTATATTTATATTCGCATGATTATCTTAGTATTCTCGTATAGTGTTTGTGCTCATTTGTCTTTGTTCCTCCCCACTAATCTTTATCACTTAGCATGGGTGTTTTCCCATGTAAGTGGCAGGTTCGGTTCAATTTGTGTTACGCATCTGCAAGGTCGGCCACTAGGAGCTAGGAATATTATTTTTGTATTTTAGCTCCTGTATTTTTGTATATTATTTTGTCATGTATTTATGTAATCCATTTTGTATGAGTATATGTATATGTTTTTAAGGACCTTAATGTAATTATTTTGAATGTATATATATAATCTTTTTATGCGTATCTTATAATTTTGTTAATTCCTGCATTAGTGCTTCCATTTATATTTATGTATATTTGTAATGTCGTGTATGTGTGCGTGTAGCGCTCCGGTATCCTTCCAACAGGGTAACAGGGTGTTACATCTTCTGCTCCCAGCCTTTTTAACTGCTTCAATAATGGTTTTCTTTTTGATGGAGCTCGAGCCTTATCTAGTACCTGATGCTATGGTGGTTGAACCTACTGAGCCTGCAGTCTCTGTAGAATGTAATCTACCACGAAATTCAGAAAATCAAGCTGAGGTGGAAGAGGTGGGGGTGCAACAGTGGAGTAGCTTGTGGCTGTGGTGTCTCAGCTCGTCCAGCACTGACAGAAGATGCGCTTTCAATGTGACCCTCACAACGTGTTTCCTCAGATGCCATTTCTCACCATAACAAAAAGGAGCAAGCATACATTAGTCTTATAACACTTCTTATAATGAACCAAATTGTACCCTAGAAGGATTATAAGTGTTAATTGCATAGTAAGGGTACAAGAGAGATTGTGCAAGTCTGAGTTTATGGTACACGTGAGGATGAAATTGAAAGGAATTAAAAAGTATTTGTGTGGAAGAATTTAATAAAGGGACTTAAATGGTGTTTGCCAAGGATTTATTAGGAAGTTTGCATTAAGTTGGACATGTGGCTAGAAATGGACAAGTGGCATGTAGGGCTGCTTAGTGGCAAAAGCTGGAAATGCCACCTAAGTCTTGCATGCATTATAAAGACATGAGTGGAGAGGCAGAAATTTGTCATCTCCTCACATGCATTGGCCGGCCATTTCCACTCTCCCTAGTCCCATTTCTATTTTCTTCTTCTTCTTTAATTGAATTCAAGAGGTTGATTTGCATTAGTTTGAAGAAGTATTGAGGGTTGAGCCGAGAAAGTAAGCAGGGTTGATAGTTTGTGTATATCTTCTTCTACCCATTTTCTATTTTGGATTAAGTGGCTTGTGTAATGGACCAAGTGTATTTGTCTTGATTGATTATGCAAGAATTATTGGACAAGAGGAAGGCTAAAGGCAAGGAGGTCTAGATAGTGAGAGGGTTCAGCAACCTACATTTTTAGAGGTTTGGGATTATATGTGTTATGTGTTAACCTTGCTTAAGTGATGTCCATGTGTTGTTTAGTTTGGAATTAAAGTGTATAATTGATGTATGAATGTCTGGTTTGAGAAATTCAGTGTGATTACGTGTTATCTGATGGAAAGCATAAATGAAGTGTGCAATTGATAGGTGATGAGTTATTGAATATTGAACATTAGATTTGAGCATAGTAAGTGAACAAGCATGAACCCTAATTTAGAAGATGTGAATGATAATTAATGTGAATATTGGCATGTTGATTGCATATAGACATATGAACTAAGTGTATATTGTATAGTTATAAGAGTTTGTGGATTGTGTTATTGTGTTGGTATTATATTAAAAGGCATGCTCTTGAAATGTATTGAGAGGATATTAAGTGTGCTATTGACCACAATTGCGTTTTGGCAAAACACAACTGTGTATTGGCATTTTTGCATAGATCACGGTGACAAGCAATCTGGTTGCCACCGTGAGATGTGCAAGGATTGCATTTTGTCCGGATGAAGTTGGTATGTCATGGTGCCAAGCATTTTGGTTGCCACCATTAGATACCCTAATTTGCATTCTGCTTGGAATTTAGAGGTATGTCACGGTTACAATCAAAGTGATTGTCACCGTGAGGTACTTTCGAATGTATTCTGTTTTGGTAATTCTGAGCATGTCACTGTCACAACTAAATTGGTTGTCAACGTGAGGTATTTCTAACATGTGATTTTCTTTATTTAGCCTTATCAAATATTAATCATGATGGTTAATGGGATTCTTATTTAGTTTAACACTTCTAAGTGAGAATGTTAAGCATGATGATCATATTTTCTTATGCGAATAAACATGTGTAATGCGATGCATATGAACATGTGTAAGCGATACGTATGAACATGTGTAGGTGATGTGTATGCCCTAGTAATGTATAGTGGATAGAATATATGAATTTCATATTGTATTGAGCTATAAGATACATGCGTACATGGAATGAGAATATAAATGATAATATGTATATGTTTTGACATGAATAACTATTATAAGCCTGAGATGTTCATAAAATTTGATAGATGGGCATGCCTATAAAGGGTTAGATGTATCGCAGCTGCTAGATGTTTGGCACCGACGGGTGTCTAGATGTTTCATACCTTTTGTATCTAGATGAATTGAAACTCCGGTCTCCAGATGATTTGCGACTTCTATCTCCAGAAGTTTGATACTATTTACCAGTATCTAGATGTTTACTCGTATCCACTTACATTATGAGTCAGGCTTTTAGTTGTTGCAATGCATATACAAGATGTTACTATATGTAAATGATTTACAGGAAATGCTAATAGAAGTACATGGCTATTGTAACACCCCCTTCCGCTGCCCCCGTTGGAAGGGCGACGGCGGGCGCGCTACTTGACACTCACTCACAAAGCACTAAGCAGAAGCATTCAATAACTATTATAAAAGAAAATCATGTCATAAACAATTAAACATACTTATATATATTAACCAAGATATACTATCACAATTCTTTACAAAAAGGTACATGATCCACTATACCAAAATAATACATTTACAAAAAGAAATACAGGAGGAGATAACAAAAATAGCTCTACTCCTATGTAGCCAACCTGCAGATGCACGACACAAGCAAACTCCCAAAATCCTGCCACCTACATGGGGACAAAAACCTATGCTAAGCGATAATACTTAGTGGGGAGGAACAAAACACAACAGAACACTATGCAGTAATATCATGTATGAGCACACATAATATAAACATGCTTCAACATACATAATTCATTACGTACCAGAGGACAGAAGAATATATATATATAAAATTAGAATTGAAAATAGAAAGCACAAAGTAATTACAATAATCAAAATCACGCAACAATCAACACAAAACACTTAAGACAATAGACTGAATTTCACTGGTGGCGGATACGGGAACACAGTACGGGAGATCGAAGCCTCAAAAACACTTTTAAT
The DNA here is from genome assembly GCA_947683425.1 of Excoecaria cochinchinensis. Classification (NCBI taxonomy): domain Eukaryota; kingdom Viridiplantae; phylum Streptophyta; class Magnoliopsida; order Malpighiales; family Euphorbiaceae; genus Excoecaria; species Excoecaria cochinchinensis. The sequence goes on from CANTUQ010000205.1 coordinate 235,015, forward strand.
ACCCAAAGGTAGCACGGGAGATCGGAGTCTCAAAACATTTTATCACTACACGGGCAATGACCATCTCGGAGGTCGACCGCTTCGCCCAAACGGGGCGGACACGGGCAACTGCACTCACAAACCCTTCTTAAGCATGCTTAATTATCCACTACCTCGACACTTCAGGGTCGACAACTCACTCTCAATCACAACGCTTACTACACACGTCTCAAATCAAACTCCAATATCAAAATTAATCCACTACCACGACACTAGTACAATAATGTCAACAAGACAAAACGCGAACATGTACCATGCAATAGTGAGAAACCGTGCAAAGTGGGGCAAAAGAATCACATTCAGAAAATAGGGTAGACAAGAAGGGCTTCTGTCGCAATCGCGATAAGTATCACGCTCGTGACAGAACAAAGGGTACTTCATCGTGGGCTCGCGCCAGGAGGCGCGCTCGCGACAAAGCACGCTCGGCAGACTCACACAAACTGAGCTCTATCGCGCTCGCGACAGAGACTGGCCGCTTCCTCCTCGCGCGCATGCTCGGCCATATGCTCGCGTTGAGGACTCGGCCTATCGAGCTCTCTGTCGCGCTCGCGATCACGACAGAGGGCTCTCAAGCAACAAGGGACCAATCCGCACTCTATCGTGCTTGCGACAACGTCGCAATCGCGACAGAGCCCAGATTTGCCCAGAATCTGCACTTCCAGCCCTCATTCCCACTCAAACCTCCAAACACTCATTGAATCATGCACAAACTGTAACACCCCCTACTCATACGTAGGAGATCCCATCCGATAAGGAGTGAGATGCCGTATGGGTAAAGGTGCCACCACGCAAATATAGAATATACATACATTCATACACAAAAATACATACCTAAATACAGGGTAATTAAAAACTTTACGAAACCATCCATGAAAGAAGCTGATCAGGCATTAATATAATGGAAAACATTACATTACTGTTTGATCAAGCTACCGGTACAAAAGATAATTACATATCCAAAAAAATATATACTTATACAGATGCGGAAGCTATTAGAAATTGGCATAAGAGAGTTCTATAAAAAAAGAATCATCAAGCTACAAAATTAAGCCCTACACTATCACCCAGCTGTGTTGGCCTTGCTGTGACGACTCCCCCAAGGCAACTCCTTCCACACTTGCACAGGTAAACACACCGTGCTAAGCGATAAACGCTTAGTGGGGAAACACACAAATCAAAGGGATGGCCATTCATAATGGTCGTCAAGCGAAACACATACAGATGGCATAATAAAAAATATGCATTAGATAAGAGTATGAACATACGAACATATAGAGTCATGCCTTTGATATAACATAACTGTCTTCATAATATCACATTAATAAACATATTCGGATAATACATTCTCATAATTAGAAAAACAATTCCAAACAATAAAGCACCTGCTGACTCAAGGGAGTGGACAATGAGTAAACGAACAGTACTTTACGGGTACGAACCGATTACAGACAGTACCTTATGGGTACAAATCAAAAACAAATTTACTTTATAATTTGCAAAACGTTTTATAATGGGATCTTAAACAAGATCCAAACACATTAAAGGGTTCACGAGGAACCAAACGGGACCTGATTGGGGTCCAAACTGAACTAAAGCTGCAGCTAAAAGACTCTATTAGGCATGCCTAACTATCCACTTAGTTGACTCGCAGGCTAAATTACACAGTTAACGTCCATCAATCTCACCTTTGGTTCAATAACTCACAATCAAGGTTTAATGAACAAAAGAAATCAAAACCCATAACATAATAACCAGTAAAAACATCAAGAACATCAAAAATTTCCAGAATTTCATTTAAATAATAAATTGTCAACAATGCATAAAACACAAATTCCCAAACCTTGAAATTCTTAGCTCCAAATTAATGAGTTCCACTAGATCCAACCATCTCTTTGCCCTTTGGCTCACGAGGAGGCTCAACTAAACATCAAACCACAAAAACACATAAACACAAACTCAAACTTAGATCCAAACCCAGAAAATATGAAGAAGAAAGATGAAGAAGAGGAAGAAGAAGATGGAAAAATGCGGAAAACTTACTAATTAAATGCAAGGTGTGATCAATTCCCACTACCAAGAGCTTGAATCCAAGCTAGGGCAACTAAAGAGTGAAGAAGAGGAAGAAGAGCAGTAGAGGGAGGAGAGGAACGGGAAAAGGGATAGGAAAATCTGATTTCCTATTTTCCTTTCCTCCTTTTACTTACCCTTACCCAAACCCTAGGCACATGGCATCTCTCTAGTGGTGGAAATCAACCACTCACACACTACAAACATACATCATGGACACACAAAGAACACCCTACTAAAACACACCCTACCATGGTATGAGCAACCACACACACAAACACAGCCCCAAAAACACACTTTACAAACATATGTGTAAGCACACCCAAGTGCAACCCAACTAATTCACACCTTAACACCACACATGCACCCATATGCTAACAAAACTCTTAAAACATACATTTCTACCAAAAATGCCCTTAATACATGTCAAAACTCACACAATGCACATGCACAAACATGGCTCATACTACTAGGGGGCAAACGGGGTGTGACAACTCTCCCCTACTAATAAGAATTTTGTCCCCGAAATTCTCACCTGATCTGAACAATTGCGGGTACTGAACTCTCATTGACTCTTCTGGCTCCCAAGTCGCTTCCTCAACCCTATGGTGACTCCATAACACTTTAACTAGCGGAATCTGCTTACTTCTCAGTTGTCTCACTTCCCGGGCTAGAATAGCTCTTGGTTCTTCGTCAAACGAAAAATCAGGCTGAACTTGCACCTCTTGCACTGACAAAACATATGACGGATCCAATCGGTATTGACCAAGCATCGAAACATGAAACACATCATGCAACTTAATAACTCCATTAGCAAAGCCAATCTATAAGCCACCGGACCAACTCTAGCTAAAACCTCATACGGACCGATGAAGCGAGGACTAAGCTTCCCCTTCTTTCCAAATCGAAGCACCTTTCTCCATGGCGACACTTTAAGGAAGACTTTGTCCCCAACTTCAAACCGCACATCTTTTCTCTTCAGATTGGCATAAGACTTTTATCGGTCCTTAGCTGCCTTCAAATTCCGCTACACAACTCTAATCTTTTCCTCTGTATCCCTAACCAATTCTGGCCCAATCATTGCTCTCTCGGATAGCTCGGTCCAACAAACCAGAGTCCTACACTGTCGACTATATAAAGCTTCTTAAGGTGCCATACCCATACTCGACTGATAACTGTTATTGTAGGCAAACTCCATGAACGACACATATCGGTCCCAACTACCCGGAAAATTCAAGGCACAAGCCCTCAACATATCCTCCAAGATCTGTATAACTCGCTCGGACTGGCCATCTGTTTGAGGATGGAATGCTGTACTGAAGTTCAACTTGGTACCCAAAGCTCTTTGCAACTCTTTCCAAAACTTAGATGTGAACCTTGGGTCCCAATTTGAAACTATGGACAACGGCACTCCATGCAACCGAACTATCTCATCCACATAGATACTGGCCAACCTATCCATCGAATAATCCACTCTCACTGGTAAGAAGTGAGCTGACTTCATTAGCTGATCCACTATCACCCAAACTGAGTCGTGCTTCATCTGAGTCAAAGGCAACCCGAAAACAAAATCCATGGCGATGTCATCCCACTTCCACTCGGGGACGGATAAAGGTGTGAGCATTCCCGAAGGGACTTGGTGCTCAGCCTTTACCTGCTGACATGTCAGGCAGTTGGACACAAAATCCATTATGTCTCTTTTCATACCGGACCACCAATAGAACTGTTTCATATCCCGATACATCTTCTCACTATCAGGATGCATAGTAAAAACCGTACTATGCACTTCACTCAATAGCTGTCTTCTTAACTCCTCATTATCCGGTACACACAAATGGTTTCTATACAGAAGAACCCCATCTTGAAATGAGAACTCTGACTGCTTGCCCAAACTAACTTCTTGCACAATCTGTTTAAGCCTTCCATCATCCCTCTCAGCATCAATAATCCTCTGTCTCAAGGTAGGCTTCACTCTCAACTGAGCCATCAAAGCCCCATCTGAACCAAATCTCCAGCCAAACTGCCTCAGAAATAAAGCAAAAATTGACTTCCGACTCAAAGCATCCGCGACTACATTGGCCTTACCTGGATGGTAATCAAACAATGCAGTCGTAATCCTTAAACAACTCAAGCCAGCGACGCTGTCTCATATTCAACTCCTTCTGCATGAGGAGATACTTTAAACTCTTGTGATCCGTAAATATCCTACATCTCTCCCCATACAGATAATGGCGTCAAATCTTCAAAGCAAAGATCACGGCCGCCAACTCTAAATCATGCGTCGGATAATTCCTCTCATGCGACTTCAACTGTCGAGAAGCATAAGCTACCACCTTACCTTCTTGCATCAGAACATAACCCAGACCAACACTCGAAGCATCGCTATACATGACAAACTCCTTACCCGAGATGGGTTGAGTCAGTATAGGAGTTTCAACGAGCAACTTCTTCAACTTCTCAAAACAAGTCTGACATCTATCTGACCACTCAAACTTAAGTCCTTTCCTCAACAACCTGGTCATCGGAGCGGCCATCACTGAGAAACCCTTAACAAACCGACGGTAATAACCCACTAAATCAATAAAACTATGCACTTCCTGAACATTCCTAGGCGTTTTCCAATCAACTATCGCCTCAATCTTGGTTGGATCCACTTGGATACCCTTAGCTGAAACTATATGGCCCAAAAACGACACTTCCCGAAGCCAAAAATCACACTTGCTAAGCTTAGCAAACAGCCGATGATCTCTCAAAACTTGCAAAACTAACCGAAGATGCTCCTTGTGCTCGGTCTCATCCTTGGAATACACCAAAAGATCATCTATAAACACCACCACAAACCGGTCTAAGTATGGCTTGAACACTCTGTTCATCAAATCCATGAATACCGCTGGAGCATTAGTCAAACCGAACGGCATAACAAGGAACTCGTAGTGGCCATACCGAGTCCGAAAGACAGTCTTAACCACATCCTCATCCTGAACTCAAAGCTGATAATACCCCGACCGAAGATCTATCTTGGAAAACACACCTGCACCCCGAATCTGATCAAACAAATCCTCGACTCTAGGCAGCGGATACTTATTCTTCACTGTAACCTTATTGATCTGCCTATAGTCGATACACATCCTCAAGGATCCATCCTTTTTCTTAACAAACAAAACCGGAGCTCCCTAAGTAGATATGCTGGGTCGAATAAACCCCTTATCCAATAGCTCTTGTAATTGAGTTTTGAGTTCCCTCAACTCTACAGGAGCCATCCGATAAGGTGCTTTCGATACAGGTGTGGTACCCGACATAATCTCTATGGCTAACTCAACTTCTCTCTCCAGGGGCAACCCAGGTAAATCAATCAAAAAAACATCACTAAACTCCCGTACCATAGGGATATCCTCAATCCTTACTTGATCCCTCTTGGAATCCAAAACCACAGCTAGGAAAGCCTTACAACCTTTCCTAATAAACCTCTTGGCTTGCATCGCTGAGACCACATTAGTCACAGAACTAGCACCCAAACCTCTTACAAAGACTGGAAATCCGTTCCTATCTCGAAGCACACAGGTCTTCCTATGGCAGTCCACCACAGCCCGATGCTCACCCAACCAGTCCATACCTAAAATCAAGTCAAACTCTTTGAAAGGCAACTCCATCAAGTCCGCAGGAAACTCAATTCCCTCAACCAATAAGGGAAAACTCCTATAAACTCTACTCACATGGACACTATGCCCTAATGGATTGGTCACACATATCTCATAGTCTAACTGATCTACCATATGTAACTCATCAATAATCTTATCCGTGCACAAATATGAGTGTGTGGAACCAGGGTCTATTAGAGCATACAATTCAGTGTCATGGAGTAGGAACTTACCAGCAATCACATCAGGGGCATCATGCTCCTCTCTAGCTCTCACAGCATAAGCTCTGGCTATGACTGGTGGAGGACGCTCAACTGTCTCTGAAATAGCTCTATCTCGAGGTCGATCGCCTCGACCTCTACCTCAGCCCCTACCGTGGACAGCCTGTGTAGCATTAGATCCAACTCCACTAGCCCCTCCCTATGGACCTGAATCTTCACTCAACTGTGGACAACTAGCCAGACGATGCTCGGTGCTCCCACATCTAAAACACCCACTAGTGAGCCACCTACACTCACCCCGGTGAGCCTTACTACAGTGCGAACAAATAGGTATAGCCTCAGATCTACCACCCCTGCCAGAACCAGACTCAGCTACCGAACCCTGCCTTCTACCCCTTGTGGCTGAACCAGATGTTGACTGATCTTGCGGATCCCTTGCTCTCTTACCCCGAGACTGATTCCTCCTCTGAGCTCTCTCTCTCAGCACCGACTCTAACCTTTCAGCCCTCATGGTAGCATCTGCAATCTGATAGTAGCTCACCCCTGGAGTGCTCATCAAGGAGATCAAAGCTACTCTTAAGGACTCATTTAACCCAACCTCAAAATACTTGCATCGAAAATCATCTGTCGTGACTCCTCGCGGAGCATATCGGGACAACCGATTAAACTCTTTCTCATAATCCAAAACTGACATAGCTCTCTGCTTCAAACTCAAAAACTGTGCCCATCTAGCATCTTTGTAGGTCTGAGTTACAAACTTCTTCATGAATTCCTCATCAATGAATTCCCAGGTAACAGGATCGGGCATCTGAGGTTATCTGCACACTAGCTCCCACCATTCATAGACCGACCCTTGAAGCAAGGCCACAGCACATTCCGCTTGCAACTTCGGAGGACACGTAACTTCTCTCAAAGCCCTCTTCACCTTATCTAGCCACCTCTCCGCTAACTCTGATTCATCCAACCCTTTTCCATAAAAGACTTCGGCCCCAGTTTTTCTTAAGTTCTCCTTGGGAGGCCTGGAGGTAACCACTCTCTCCAAGACCCTTGCTATGCCCTATGACAGCCTGAACATGGCTTCAAAAGGCATGGCAGCGGCCTCGGGCTGGACCCTAGCAGCTTGAGCCAACATAGTAACAGAAGGATCCCTGGCTTGAGGTTTCACACTTTCAACGGACTCCTCAAGCGATCCACGAGCAGAATTAGAAGCCATCTAAGCAAACAAAGAGAACTACATCTGCCAACACAGCCCTAGACATAGATGTACCCATACACAGCATCACATGAACAACACCAAGAAACGCCTAAACCGGGCTCTAATACAACAACTTGTAACACCCCCTACTCATACGTAGGTGATCCCATCCGATAAGGAGTGAGATGTTGTATGGGTAAAGGTGCCACCACGCAGATACAGAATATACATACATTCATACACAAACATACATACCTAAATATAGGGTAATTAAAAACTTTACAAAACCATCCATGAAAGAAGCTGATTATGCATTAATATAACAAAAATCATTACATTACTGTTTGATCAACCAACCGGTACAAAAGATAATTACATATCCAAAAAAAAATATACTTATACAGATGAAGAAGCTATTATAAACTAGCATAAGAGAGTTCTATGCAAAAAGAATGATTAAGCTACAAAATTAAGCCCTACAGTATAACCCAACTGTGTTGGCCTGGTTGCAATGACTCCCCCAAGGCAACTCCTTCCACACCTGCACAGGTAAACACACCGTACTAAGCGATAAACGCTTAGTAGGGAAACACACAAATCAAATGGACAGCCATTCACAATGGTCGTTAAGCAAAACACATACAGATGGCATAATCAAAAATACGCATTAGATAAGAGTATGAACATATGAACATATAGAGTCATACCTTTGATATAACATAACTGTCTTCATAATATCACATTAATAAACATATTCGGATAATACATTCTCATAATTAGCAAAATAATTCAAAACAATAAAGCACCTGCTGACTCAAGGTAGTGGATAATAAGTGAACGGACAGCACTTTACGGGTACGAACCGATTACAGACAGTACCTTAAGGGTACAAAAAGAAAACCAATTTACTTTATCATTTGCAAAACGTTTTATAAAGGGATCTTAAACAAGATCCAAACACATTAGAGGGTTCACGAGGAACCAAACGGGACCTGATCGGGGTCCAAACTGAACTGAGGCTGCAGCTGGAAGACTCTATTAGGCATGCCTAACTATCCACTTAGTTGACTCGTATGCTAAATTACACAGTTAATGTCCATAGTTCAATTATAGCAAGCAAAGAATTCACATACTTTGATAAATCAATACATGCAATTATCATCCATCTTACTAGTATATAGCTCATAATAAGTGACAATGTGTGCTAAAATCAATAATTTAACATCCCTGAATCATGTGAAATAAATAAGATTTTATTGTAAAAACAGGGTAGGTCACGGTGGTAACCAGATTGGTTGTCACCGTGACATACCAAGGATCTCAGCAGAATGCAAGTCTGGGGTACCTCACGATGGTAATCCATTATGTTGTCACCGTGACATACCCAGACCCCAAAACAGAATGCACTTTTGGGGTACCTCATGGTGGTAACCCATTAGGTTGTCACCGTGATATACCCACTGTCCAAAACAGAAGCAAAAGTTTGGACACCTCATGGTGGTAACCCAAAATGGTTGCCATCGTGACATGTCCAAACTCACGGTAGAATACATCTAGTGCGTGCCTCACGGTCGCAACCAAATTGGTTGCCACCGTGACCCATGCCCAGATGCGATACCCAAGAGCAAATTCCCACAACATTCAAGCCAAAATCCCAAAACTTCTCACTTCAACCAATAAATACTCACTCAAACTATAATAATAAACGAATCAAACATCATTAAATCATGCCATAAACAAATCCTACTAATGAATTCTAAGAACAACATCAAATTACACATTCAATCTCATCACTATTCATACCACAACTCCATCAATCTCACCTTTGGTTCAATAACTCACAATCAAGGTTTAATGAATAAAAGAAATCAAAACCCATAACATAATAACCAGTAAAAACATCAAGAACATCAAAAATTTCCAGAATTTCATTCAAATAATAAATTGTCAACAATGCATAAAACACAAATTCCCAAACCTTGAAATCCTTAGCTCCAAATTAATGAGCTCCACTAGATCCAAACTTCTCTTTGCCCTTTGGCTCACGAGGAGGCTCAACTAAACATCAAACCACAAAAACACATAACCACAAACTCTAACTTATATCCAAACCCAGAAAATATGAAGAAGAAAGATGAAGAAGAGGAAGAAAAAGATGGAAAAATGGAAAACTTACTAATTAAATGCAAGGTTTGATCATTTCCCACTACCAAGAGCTTGAATCCAAGCTAGGGCAACTAAAGAGTGAAGAAGAGGAAGAAGAGCAGTAGAGGGAGGAGAGGAACGGGAAAAGGGATAGGAAAATATGATTTCCTATTTTCCTTTCCTCCTTTTACTTATCCTTACCCAAACACTAGACACATAGCATCTCTCTAGTGGTGGAAATCAACCACTCACACACTACAAACATACATCATGGACACACAAAGAACACCCTACTAAAACACACCCTACCATGGTATGAGCAACCACACACATAAACATAGGCCCAAAAACACACTCTACAAACATATGTGTAAGCACACCCAAGTGCAACCCAACTAATTCACACCCTAACACCACACATGCACCCATATGCTAACAAAACTCTTAAAACATACATTTCTACCCAAAATGCCCTTAATACATGTCAAAACTCACACAATGCACATGCACAAACATGGCTCATACTACTAGGGGGCAAACGGGGTGTAACACAAACACTTACCTCATGCCTCTATTACAACACCGCAACATTCTCAAAGCCACATATAAACACATTTTACACAATAATCAAACATCAATTCATCATGAATGCCAATAAAACTAACTCCAAAAATTCCGTTTACATAACATGTTCATGTTTCAAAAACACATGCCATCCTCACTATATCACAAACATCTCACTCACATTCACTACATGATGCACACATGCATTTACTCAACCTAAACACTCAAAACATCAAGAATTTGAAAACACAAATACACATTCAATCCAAATGAGAACTAGGGCATAACTCAAAACTCATCACAACAAAGAACAACTCCAAAACACATTCAAATTAAAGCTCCCAAACCTGGAAATTGCAACTTTGATCTTTCACTCAAGGGCCTGCTTTCTCTTTCCCTTTGCTCTTTCTTCTCTCTTTCGATTCTTGCACATATCAAATCAATAACTCTATCAACCCAAGAACAAAACCTTTAAAAACGTAATCAAACCTGAAGAAGGAGAAGAAGAAGAGAACCCTAAAGTAAACTCATCCTCTTACCTCTTACAATCCTTCAAAACTCAAAACCCTAGCTCAAAGATGGAAGAATACCCACATGCAAAGGAAGAGAGAGCAGAAAAATGGAGATGAGAAGAAGAGAGGGAGAGGACGTGAGAGAGGGCACTTCAAGTGGCTTCTACGGGAAGCTTCACTTCCTAACTCCCCTCTCTCTACTCCATCAAATCTCATTTAATGCTCCCAACAACCCACACACATGTCACTCTCCTAATGGTTCCATCATTCAACTTTGACTTAATCCTTCTATGCACCATACACAACACACACACAATCATCTCTTACATAAATATCTCCAAGGCACCAAACTTGACTCACACCATATAATTTCTAATAAATCACTTTTCATCCAAGGCACCATACACACAAACCACACTAGATTAATCGCAAATAAAATACCCTACATCCCTACACCACATGCACACCATATCATTTCTCCTCTTATCAGACTTAATTAATTTCCTTGCACTAAAGTCCTTAATATCCAAATTTTCTCTTACTTAAATTACTGAAATACCCTTAATACCCCGACTTATCAATGTTTGATGATTGATGCTTGTGACTTCGTTAGAAGTCTATTACTTGTGATATCCCCACTAAGCGTTATCGCTTAGCACATGTGTTTTTCCCGTGTAGGTTTACAGGTTCAGTGAGGAGTTGAACATCTGCAGGTTATGGCCACTAGGAGTATAGTTGAAGTCTTTTTGTATAAGTGATAAAGTACTTTTGTATAGTTTGGCATATGTAAATGTATAGCATTTTTGTATATGATATATAAATGTTAAAGTAGAGTGAATGTTTTTTTGGTAATGTATAAAGAATAGCAATATTATGTAATGTAAATGACTATGACATTCTGTTTTGAGGCATGTTTATTTCGCTGCGTATGTAGCATTTATGATTATTATTCCTGCTTCTGTGTGATTGTTTTATATGTGTATGTGTGTGTGGCGACCTAATATCCTCCCAAGGGGTATTAGGGCGTTACAAGTTTCGGTAGCAGATGATAGGTAGATGATTCAGGACAATAAGATGTTAGAGTATATATTAGATGTATGAGAGTTTGTCTAGAGTTGTGGCCTAATGTAGATGTTGTCTTGTGTAGAGTATAGATGGAATCGGATCCAAATTAAGTTGTTAGTAAGAATAGCATGGTCTTATGTTCAGTAGCTCGAGAAATTTTGAGGACGAAATTTCTTAAGGAGGGAAGAATTGTAATGACCCGAATTGTACCCTAGAAGGATTATAAGTGTTAATTGCATAGTAAGGGTACAAGTGAGATTGTGCAAGTATGAGTTTATGGTACACATGAGGATGAAATTGAAAGGAATTAAAAAGTATTTGAAAGGAGGAATTTAATGAAGGGACTTAAATGGAGTTTGCCAAAGATTTAGTAGGAAGTTTGCATTAAGTTGGACATGTGGCTAGAAATGGACAAGTGGCATGTAGGGATGCTTAGTGGCAAAAGCTAGAAATGCCACTTAAGTCTTGCATGCAATATAAAGACTTGAGTGGAGAGGTAAAAATTTATCTTCTCCTCACATGCACTGGCCGGCCACTTCCACTCTCCCTAGTCCAATTTATGTTTTCTTCTTCTTGTTTGATTGAAATTAAGAGGTTGATTTAGATTGGTTTGAAGAAGTATTGAGGTTGAGTCGAGAAGGTAAGTAGGGTTTATAGTTTGTGTATATCTTCTTCTACCCCTTTCCTGTTATGGATTAAGTGGCTTATGTAATGGACTAAGTGTATGTGTCTTAATTGATTGTGTAAGAATTATTGGACAAGGGGAAGGCTAAAGGCAAGGAGAAGGTTTAGATAGTGAGAGGGTTCAACAACCTACATTTTGAGAGGTTTGGGATTATATATTTTATGTGTTAACCTTGCTTAAGTGATGTGTATGTGTTGTTTAGTTTGGAATTAAAGTGTATAATTGATGTATGAATGTGTGGTTTGAGAAATTGAGTGTGATTATGTGTTATCTGATGGAAAGCATAATTGAAGTGTGAAATTGATGGGTGATGAGTTATTGAATATTGAACAGTAGCCTTGAGCATAGTAAGTGAACAAGCATGAACCCTAATTTAGAAGATGTGAACAATAATTAGTGTAATTATTGGCATGTTGATTCATATAAAAATTTGAACTCAGTGTGTATTATATAGTTATAAGTGTATGTGGGTTGTGTTATTGTGTTGGTGTTAAATTGAAAGGCATGCTCTTGATATGTATTGAGAGGATTGTAAGTGTGGTGTTGAGCACAGCTATGTTTTGGCAAAACACAACTATGTATTGGCATTTTTGCATAGGTCACGGTGACAAGCAATCTGGTTGCCACTGTGAGATATGCAAGGATTGCATTCTGTCCGGATGAAGTTGGTATGTCATGGTGCCAAGCATTTTGGTTGCCACCGTGAGATACCCTAATTTGCATTCTGCCTGGAATTTGGAGGTATGTCACAGTCACAATCATAGTGATTGTCACCGTGAGGTACTCTCGAATGTATTCTATTTTGGTAATTCTGAGCATGTCACGGTCACAAATAAATTTGTTGTCACCGTGAGGTATTTCTAACATGTGATTTTCTTTATTTAGCCTTATCAAATGTTAATCATGATGGTTAATGGGATTCTTATTTAGTTTAACACTTCTAAGTGAAAATGTTATGCATGATGGATCATGTTTGCTTATGCGAATAAACATGTGTAATGCAATGCGTATGAACATGTGTAAGCGATACGTGTGAACATGTGTAGGTGATGTGTATGTCCTAGTAATGTATAGTGGATAGAATGTATGAATTTTATGTTGTATTGAGCTATAAGATACATGTGTACATGGAATGAGAATATAAATGAGAATATGCATATGTTTTTGCATGAATAACTGTTATAAGCCTGAGATGTTCATAAAAGTTGACAGATGGGCATTCCTATAAAGGGTTAGATATATCGCAGCTGCTAGATGTTTAGCACCGACGAGTGTCTAAATGTTTGATACCTTTTATATCTAGATGAATTGAGACTCCGGTCTCCAGATGATTTGAGACTTCTTTCTCCAAATGTTTGATACTGTTTACCCGTATCTACTTACGTTATGAGTCAGGCTTTTAGTTATTGTAATGAATATACGAGATGTTACTATATGTAAATGATTTACAGGAAATGCTAATAGAAGTACATAACTATTGTATTAAAGATGTTTATATGTGTTTACAAGTGCATATGAGAAGCTATTAGTTGTACATTAATATGCTAGATATATGCTATTATGCTCATATGTATATAAATGGACATGATATGCAATGATATGGTAGTACATGTTATATGAGCTGATAGTTAGAGTTAGAAGAATATGAATATGATATATGTTACATGAAATTGTAGATATGTTCAAAGCATGTTTGATAGTATGCCTATCATGTTATAAGTATGATAAATGCTTATTTCTTTTATATGCCCATAAATGAATAGCATATCAATTATTGATATGTTTGATGATTGATGCTTGTGACTTCGTTAGAAGTCTATTACTTGTGATATCCTCACTAAGCGTTATCGCTTAGCACGGGTGTTTTTCTCATGTAGATTTACAGGTTCAGTGAGGAGTTGAGCATCTGTAGGTTATGGCCACTAGGAGTATAGTTGATGTCTTTTTGTATAAGTGATAAAGTACTTTTGTATAGTTCAGCATATGTAAATGTATAGCATTTTTGTATATGATATGTAAATGTTAAAGTAGAGTGAATGTTTTTTGTAACGTATAAAGAACAACAATATTATGTAATGTAAATAACTATAAGATTATATTTTGAGGCATGTTTATTCCGCTGCGTATGTAATGTGTATGATTACTATTCCTGCTTCCGCATGGTTGTTTTGTATGCGTATGCGTGTGTGGCGACCTGATATCCTCCCAAGGGGTATTGGGGCGTTACACTTCTCATATATCAATTTGCATGTATATGTTTTTAATCAAATCTTATAACCACACTCCGATCTTAGAATCGCCTAAGCAGAGCTCTGGTACCAATAAAATAAGACGTTTACTGTTCGATTACCATGATTGTCAAATACTGATAAATAATATGTATTTATAAATGTGGTACTTTTTTTCCTTAACATTAATTTGGATTAGTCCAAATAAATTAACCATATGGTTATGCTTAATTCATTGATATAACACCTAAACCATATTCTTATCGATTGACCTATAACTGTCCAATTTACTATTCATTTAGTATAAATTTTGGCAGTACAATGGCTATAATTTGAACCTACCCTTCTTATAAAACAACCAATCCAAAGCCCACACAGGGGCACAACTACAATACAAGCCACAATATAACAATTCATCCATCAATATTGTCACATAGCATCCACAACATTAAAAATAGCCATATACATACCAAAATTTCATATCCATAATTTCATACCATCCATACATATACATATACATGCCAATAATCTTAAACACACAAATTATTTATGGTCTATTTCTTTTCCAATTCTATGCCCGAAATGAGGTATGGTTGCTCCGCTGTCCTAACGCGTTGTAACACCCCAATACCCCCTAGGAGGATAAGGGAATGTTATAGAAACTTCTTCTTATAATAATAAACATACATTCTAATATGAGGTGAACTTACAAACAATACATATCAAAAGTTATCATTAACTTCACTTTATCAAAACATACATTTTACAAGTACATAACTTTACAATATACGATTACATATCCTTGTTATACCAAAAACGGTATAATATATGTACAATACAAAAGATTGAACATAAAAAAAAGAAGACTTTAAGACTTCTCCTAGTGGCCAGCAGTTGTTAACCTCAAAACTTGAGCTTCCAAACTATGAACCTACATGGGAGATAAACGCCTGTGCTGAGCTATGGCTCAGTGGGGATACAAATAAAATAAATAGACTACCAAGGAAATCATGGATTAAACATATACTAGCAAAGCATAATTAAAATAACTAATAGGTCAAATACTCAACAATACACGCTTTACTTCACCAATGTCACTAACATATAAATGATGCAGTGATCCTAGAAAAGTTACAATATGATAGAGAATATAACATATTAACACAATACTATAATTAGTCAATGAAATAACCATCGTAATATAGCCTGAGTCAATATAGCATTGGATAACGAGAACACTGGATACCATTCGGGTATCAATCACTAGATACTAGGGAAAAAACAATATCAACACTAAAGATATGAAAATCTCGGATCACTAGATACCAAATGGCCATCAACACTAGATACCAAACGGGGATCAACACTAACAGCTACAAACAATAACCCTTATAGGTATGCCTACCTATCCACGGCTTGATTTGCAGGCTAAACAACTAATCCATTCAATATTCGTTTTATCATACTATAAAACATCACATATTCACATTCAACAATAATTGCATAAATCACATCATTCACACATGCATATTGCTTATCAACAAGCCCACACTTCAATATTCAACTCATATACTCACTTAAGTTACCACACTATAATTTCTAAGCCAAACAACTTTATAAATTACCCGACCAACATACTCCTTTGTTGTGCTCATGACAGAACTTAAACTTATCTTTATCGGACTCGTGACAGAGCATGAACATACAAACCATCTCTTAACACAACCTCTGTCGCACTCGCACCCAATGCCACGCTCACGATAAAGCCCAAACTCACAAATTCACTCTTCTTTCTACTTCTTTTGCATCTATTCAACTCAGATGTTCCCAAAACTCCTAACCAACACATATAAACATTTCTAATGGCACAAATTATAACTAGTACATAATAAATAAGCAAATAATAAAAACATAGTTTAACTTCAAATTGCCCACTAAGGTTCATCAATTTAATAATACCCCCTCAAGTACAATTTACAACTAGAAGAGTTGTTGAACTTTTCAAAAACCCTTAATTCACCCAGTCTAATCCATCATGTATCAATAAAAGAGTTCATATCCCAAACCTTTAAAAGCTAACTCCTTCAACTTCACAAATCAAGTAATCTTCTCTTTACACTTTGATCTCCTACTTGATTCCCCAACTTCAACCAACAAATTCTTGAATGAGATGAAGAACAAACGAAAGAAAAAAACCAAACTAACCCTTGGATGAAATCAAACTAAAGATCAAAGGAAAAGAACAACAAAGCAAACCTACCTTTCAATTAGAGAGAAATGGCCGGCCAACAAAGAAACAAAATGCTAAAACCAACCTCCTCACTACCTTATATGTACATGGTACTCCTTAGGTGGTAAAACCAAACTTAAACACTTGTAATCCACCATAAAGCAATTAAACTTAACCCAATCTTATTAGCCTTAATTAATCCATCATAATTTAACTTAATCCCTTATTTACTTTAATCAGACCAAACTTCCTTTTAGTCACTAAACTATTTTATTTTATGCAATCAAGTCCTTTTAATCCTTCAGTTAAATCCTTCATGATTTTTAATTCACTCTAAACAAGCCTTAATACTATTAGGGCACTTTTCGGGTCATTACAGGTGTACTTACACGAAGTCAATAGAAAACTACATACTGAACATTAAATTTGCTCAGTGGTGGTTACAAATCCATAAATTTCCACTCCCCTAATGTTTCACACACACATTGTAATGCCCATTCCCGATTACACAGCTAGCACAGCTAATGGAGTCGAGAACGGTCATTCACTGTAATTACTTCCTCTTACACATACATAATCTTAAGGCATACAAAGAATCCATGCAAATAAATTTTTGCTTGCATCACATTCACATGGAGCTGATCATTTATATTCATCATACACTTGCTCATGCATTCATGCTTACACACACACACTTATACACGCTTAAATATTACAAGCTTGGTTACTTAATACATTACAAACTTTATGCTATCCAAAATAAAAATTACATAACACAAAACACAAGTCTACCCAAAAACCAATGCTATCAGCAACCCTAGTGTGTCGACCCTTGCCAATGTGGAACTGCCCTTCGAATCACCTCGCTTTAGAACCCACACGGATCAGGAAACCCGTGCTAAGCAATAATGCTTAGTGTGGAAACAATACAATGTACATACATATATATTTCATAGCATATAACTTGTTTGAGGGACATATAAATTTTTAGGCTTCATACTCAGTATATACATACATTTATGTGTTTACATTCATCATTGTTTTGCTATACTTAACAGATATACACTTTAATCGTGCTTCTACAATCATGCCTTATTAACACATAATAGCATGCACATAATATGGTTATGACATCCACACATCTTGATTTCACACACATATATACTCATACTAAAGAATCACATTCGCATAATCACATCACATGACACATCTTAACACATCTCATTCACATTTGCATTTTATAACTTGCTTATATGGTAACATTATTACCATTAACCTTGCCTGCAACTCAAAAACGTGGATAACGGGTAGCGCAATCAATAATCGATAGTACCCATAGGTCTCAATAATTTTGATATAGAAATACAAGTTCTATTCCACATCAGTGCATAATATTACACATTAATTTGAGAAGAAATACACATACACATGACTAAACAAGCAAACCCTCATTTACTTGTCTCAAACACTTCATCTTGCTTAGTCAAAATATTTAGCATATGATAATCCTTAATAAATGATGTATAATTTGATTGGATTATTGTTCATACATGTATACAATATTTGGACAAGTCTCATTGTTCAATATACAAAACAAAGGTACCTCACAGTGACAACCAATTTGGTTGTGACCGTGACATACTTCAAGCTCTCAAAACAGAATGCAACCTTGCATTCCTTACGGTGACAATCAATTTGGTTGTCACCGTGACCTATGCAAAATTGCCAATACACAGCTGTGTTCTACCAACGCACAGCTGTGCTTTCAACCCCACACCACATATGAATTTTTAAGTCTTCTCAATGCAATTCAAATGTAACTCTTAGCCAAATCATGCTTCTAACCATATGTATTCCTACCCTTTTAGCTTCTTAAAAATATTAATTCCAATATAATTAGATACCAACTCAAGGAATTATGTTCAAATGATTATTACATGCTCCCATTGACTCTTATGCACATTTTAATTATCCCAAGGGAAACCATTTGAAATCTTACACTTGTTCAAGCTATTTGTGTTTTAATGTCAAGTTCAATAATTAAAAAGCATGTATTCACTTAATTTCTTAACTAAACTATTATGGAATCACATTACTTTCATATAATTGCTATTGATATCATTGACATGCTCATTCCATAAAGTTAAACGATTGTTGGACAAACTAAAGGAACTTGTAGTGAAGTTCTGGTGCATTTGGGGAAGAAAAACACCCTAAATACACAAAACTGCGAAGGGTCACGGTGGCAATGAGTTTGCTATGGCCATGAGGTCTAATTACATGCAATTCTGCCTTGTCTTAGCATTGGTCACGATGGCAACCATTTGGTTGTGACCGTGATAAACCAGAATTAAGCAAACACAAGCAAAACTCAGGACTGCTTCACTACTCTTTTTTGTTCAACCTAAACTGATATCTAAACCACATTTATAGGCGAGACTTCCTCTTAACAATTGTTCCTAAGGATGTTAAGTTTCAAATGGAACAAGTTTCAAACATTTGGACCTATAAAATATCATTTATGAATTAAAAAATACAGACTATTCCAGTGAACCAGCCAAGGTAGAGACACGTCTAATTTTACCATTTTTAGGTATCTTAGAAGCAGAATTATCCCATAGTCATATGTTAATTTTATAGGTATGGAAGTAATGGTTCAAATGGTATAACAAACACTCTATTTGGAGTTTTAAAACTCCAGTTAAAACCAAAACACTACACAGAGGTCTGGTGAAATATAAGCAGAATTTTCCCTAAACTAGGGTTCATACTTTAGTTGAGCTCATAACAATTCAATCCACAGTTTCAACACACACCAAATACATATTTCAACTATACCCTCTATCAATTAACACATGAACACATACAAATTCTCAACTATATAACCATGCATCTACTGAACATAAAAGTCCCAAACCTCTTCTTCTTAGCTCCTTAGAAGTCACTTAGCCTCTTGATCAATCACCTTATCCTTTTCTTTGATTCTCTTTACTTCCTCGACTATAATTTCGAATCCAATTTCTAGAATTGGATAACAAGTACCAATTCAAGTTCAACCGAAAGAGAAAGGGTAAAAGTAGAAGAACAATCCAATAATTAAGCACTTACCTTGCTAAAGAAGAACCTTAGCAATCCAATTCAAATATCTTTCTTGGCCAAATCAGATTATGGGAATAGCTTCCAAAATGAAAGAAGAAAATAAGTGTTTAGGAGAGAGTTAATCCGGAAATGCACATGCTATGTCACACCCCAAATCGGGCCTAGTCGGCATGTGCATGCTAAGTCGGGATAAGTGAGGGTATTTTGGTAATGTATGCATGTGGAATTGTAGTATTAGGGACCTAATTGAAGAACTAGTTAAAGTTCAAGTGAGTAATTAATATCTTAGGGAGTGAAGTGTAAGTTTGCTAAGGATTTTAAGTGGGATTTGTAGGGACCAAAGAGAAAATCAAAGGAGGAATTATTGGTCCAATAGGAGGCTGCCATGTGGACTTAGTCGGTGGGCAATTAATGGGAAAAGAAGAAAAAGGAAAAAGAAAGAGGGAGAAGAGTAGATCACATTTTTGCTCTCTCTTCTCCTCCTCCTTGTTCTTCTTTCTTTCCTTCCCCTTTGATTGTTCTCCTCTCCTTGGCTGTGCATGAGTGGGTGTCTTGGTGGAGATTGAAAGCAAGGTTAAAGAGGTATGTATTTGGGTTTTGGGTGCTAGGGTTTCCTACGTTTGGGTTCTCTCTTCTTCTTCTTCTGGTTTTGTTGAGTTAGGGTTTAGATTAAGTGATTTTCTGGGTTTATTTGTGCAAGCTTTTGGTGATAAGAAGAGGGATAAAGGAAAAGGGAAGATTGAAGGTTGAAGAAGAGTGATTTTGGATCTTCATTTTCAGGTTTGGGAGCTCTGTGTTCTTCATTTCAGTTTTGGTGTTTGTCTCTACCCTAATTCTCATTTTGATTGTGTATGTGTTTTGTTATGTAAATTTCTCGAATTTTGAGTGTCTTGGCATGTATATATGCATGTAATTGTTTGGGTATTTGTGCTAAAAATGCATTATTTAGGATTGAGATATATGTATGTTGGACTGGAAGGGAAAATGTATGAATTGGGTAAGTTTGTTTTTGGTGTTCTTGATCTACAATTTTTTAGGTTTTCCTGGAATTGATTGTTGAATTTTGTGATAATTGAGTGTATTTTGATCATGAGCATGTGGTATTATGCATTTAAGTGATGAGGTAAGTGTTTGTGCATGTTTGAGTGGTTTTTGAAAGGTTTTGAAAGGATTTTTGGAAAAAGATGAAGTTCTGCGTTTTTGCTGGGAAAAGGAGACGCGCCTCTGTCACGAGCGTGACATTCATCGCGATTGCGACAGAGACGCTTATGACCAGGAGAGAAGAAGAGCACGAGTCATGCTCATCCCCTCCCCTTTCAGCTTGCTTGCTTTGCTTTCATTCAGAGGAAGAGCACAAGAAGTGCTCCATGAACACGACTCGCACTCAAGAGCACGAGTCGTGCTCTTGAGACAAGAGTTGTGCTCCCTTTGCCTCGTGTTGCTCCTCTTTTTTTCCCAGCATGAACGGCCAGCAGCAAAGGAGCATGAGACATGCTCGAAGAACACTACTCGTGCTCTTCAGACACGACTCACACACATGAGCACGAGTCGTGCACAGCTCTGCTCAACGATGTTCCTTCAGGCCTCTGTAGCAAGCACGACTTCATGTCGCGATCGTGATAGAACCTTCGTCTGTCTGTCCTATTTTCTGTCCAGTTTTCAAAAATGATCTTCTTTCACTTTGCATCATTTCTCACTATTGCATGGGACATGTTTTTGCCTAATTATTGTTAGTATTTGTATTTTGAAGTGTGTGATTATTAAATGATATCGTCTAATGTAAAATGGTTATGTCCATCATTTTGTAAAAATTTCAAATGTGTCTTTTTCAGCTCTTTTTCCTTTGTTTGGGATTCTTTAGCCTTATTTTATGAATTATTCATTGGCAAATGATATACATGGGTATTTTAATTTAGTTAACCAATAAATATCATATGTAACATTTTATGTTACCCTTTATTGAATACTATTGGGCTGTTGGTATGTTATTTGATGATTGTTGGATTTAAAATGTATAATTTGGATTGAGTTATGTTTAGAATACTGAATAGTGCTAAATTGTATTGATTTAATTATATTGCCTACTTCATAAATAAATATATGTATTTGTTTACTATACTTTGTATTATGCATGATTAACTATGTTATGTAACTTAAAACATGCTTTGGTTTATGCATGACCTGTTAGAGTCAAGTAAGTGGATAGTTAGGCATGCCTAATAGAGTCTGTGTAGTGTAGCTGCAGTACCCTTTGAACGATTTGGACCCTGATTAGGTCCCTGAATGGATCTTCATGATCCCTGTGTATTCAGTGAAAACATTTTGATAGTGGAAAATAATGATGTTAATTTTCGATTTGTACCCATAAGGTACTTTCCGTATTCGATTCGTACCCGTAAGGTACAGTTTGTATTTACTCGTTATCCACTACCGTGAGTTAACAGGTATATTGTTTGCTATATTGTGTAATAGGCATATGAATTTGATCAGTTATGGGCTAAACACATGTGGATTAAATATATGCGATTATTATCGTGACCTTTCGAATGCCATGAATATTATGCAATGTCGTGTGGTTCTCTAATTGTGTTATCATAATAGCTTTGGCATATCTGCTTTTGATAGAGATCAATGTATGATGGCATGAACAATATGTGATAGTATTCGCATGACAAATATTTCTTAAGTATGTATTGTGTAGGCTCTGACTTCCAATATGTAAATGAGCTACATGATGCATGAAAGATTCAAGTGCATTCTCGTATGATTTATGTATATTAGTTAGTATGCATGTATGTCGTGACATATGTATTAGGGTTGCGCAGTGGAAGTGTGGTGTGTGATGTGGTTCTTCGGTTCTTGGCTAGTGTGGATGTGTGTTTGTGTACATTGTTGTATAATAGTGTAGTATATTAGCATCATGAATCAAACTCAATTAACATGCATGTGTATCGCTGCATGATAAGTGTATGATAGTGCATCGCATGTGAAAGTTTCTTATTTTGATATTTTATGAATAAGCATGATGTATAATCTGATATTTGATGCTTCAGAGATCTCGGTAAGTATATGCATATGAGAGTGTATATGTTTCTGCATGATAATACTTGTATCTTGTATGGTGCTTTGTCTGCTTTGGGTTATTCAAGATGAGTTTTTGAAAGTAGATATGATTGTCTGAATGCATGGCTTTTATATGCAAGTATATATATATATATATCTATCTGTTAGGTCTAAATGTGCATATGGCATTCAAATGTGTTATGCCTTGGCGACCATTGTGAATGGCCGCCCATGCTTTTATATGTTCTCCCCACTAAGCGTGATCGCTTAGCACGTGTTCTTTTTCCCGTGCAGGTAGCAGGTTTGCTTCTGTTCGAGTCGTGCATCTGCAAGGGTCGGCCACATAGGAGCTAGAAGTTTTGTATTTTGTTCAGCTTCCGTATTTTGGATTTTGTATCTCTGTGTAATATGTATATGTAATAATATGTAAGGATTCAGATGTAAATATTTTTGTATTTATATATTAAGTATCTTCTCAATTTTATTTATCGTCTTAGGCTTCTGTTGTATGATTGTAAGTATGCATGTGTGCGTGCTTTTACTTAGTGTATGTGCATTAGTGTATTATGTATGTTCGGCTTTTGCTCCTTAAGTTTTAAATTCTTCCATATTTTTATATGCTTTGTATCGCTTCTGTCTGGTAACACACCTACTCGTACGGCTTCCTACTCCCTTGCGGATGGGTTCGCCTACGTACAGGTAGGGGGTGTTACACCATGAGCCTTCTTTGCATGAGCTCCCGCTAGTACTGCAGTCGATCGATTAACAGACTTTGACACTGCACCACCTCTGGACTGGCCACCCCAACCATGTCCTCTACTTCTTCCTCGATTAATAGGAGGTAAGTTAGATCCATCTCTGCTCATATCTTGTTGATTTCTCATCGCCTCATAGGTTGTAGGAAAGTTAGCAAGAAAGTGTTCTTTGCTGCCACATTTAAAGTATGCACTGGTCAACCTCCAACATTCACTTCTGTGGCGCTAACCACAATGGGGACACTTCGGCTCTTCACCTTTGTTATCTGATATACCCCTTCCAGTTCTAGATACATAAGAGGATTGTTGCCTCCTACTCTTGATAGCTTGACTATTAGCTGATTCTGCTGGGGAAGTCATATCAGAATCTCTGGATCTCTTACCTTGGTGTAAACCTCCTCGATTAGGATTCTTCCTTTGAATGCTCTCTTCTTGAATATCTAATGATCTCTCTGCCCTCATAGCTCCCTGAACTATCTAATAATAACTTACAGTTTGAGATGTAGTCATAGAGATTAATAGTACTTTGATTTGCTCCCTCAGTCCCCTTCAAACTGCTGACCTCTAAACTCCTCGGTTAGCACGCCCAGTGGCACATACTTACTAAGTCTACAGAATTCTTTTTCATACACAGCCACATATATACCTCTTTGCCTCAAATTTAGGAATCGTTTCCAATTTGCCTCTCGATACGCCTTAGTTACATACTTATTCTGGAATTTCTTTTCAAAAAATTCCCAAGTAACCGGTTCTGGTAGCATTGGATGCCCAAGGACTAATTTCCACCAATCATACGCCGCGCCCTGCAGTAGCGACACTACACATTGGAGGACATCTTATTTCTCCAAGGACCCTCTAAACTTTCTCAACCCAATACTCAGCTTGTTTTCGACTCATCAAGTCTAGTTTCGTGAAATTCCTTCTATCCATGCTTTCTCATGGACTCTAGTGGAGCCTTTGGCATTGTCATTCGATCTAACACCCTCGTCAGGTCTTGTGACATTTTGAGTAAGGCTTCCAATGGTACCATTGGCACATTATGATTCTCATTAGCATGCCTAGGCTAATCAAACCCCGATACTTCAGATTCACAAGGATTAACACTTTTCGCAGTCGCCTCTCTAGAATTATGAGAAGGATCCATCGATCTACAATAAAGCAAGGACATCCGCATTAGTTCAACACAACTATACACATCTTATTCTACCCAATTCCCAGAAAAGACTAAACCTTGGCTCTGATACCAATACTTATAATGCCCATTCCCGATTACATAACTAGCACAGCCAATGGAGTTGAGAACAGTCGTTCACGGTAATTACTTCCTCTTACACATACATAATCTAAACGCATGTAAAGAATCCATGCAAATAAATTTTCTCTTCCATCACATTCACATGCAGCTAATTGTCTATACTCATCATACGCTTGCTCATGCATTTATGCTTACACACACACACTTATACACGCTTAAATATTACCTGCTTGGTTACTTAATACATTACACACTTTATGCTATCCAAAATAATAATTACATAACACAAAACACAAGTCTACCCAAAAACCAACGCTATCAGCAACCCTAGTGTGTTGACCCTTGCCAATGTGAAACTGCCCTTCGAATCACCTCTCTTTAGAACCTACATGGATCAGAAAACCCATGCTAAGCGATAATGCTTAGTGGGGAAACAATACAATGTATATACACATATATTTCATAGCATATAAATTATTTGAGGCATATATAAATTTTTAGGCTTCATACTCAGTATATACATACATTTATGTTTTTACATTCATCATTGTTTTGCTATTCCTAAAAGATATACACTTTAATCGTGCTTCTACAATCATACCTTATTAACACACAACAGCATGCACATAATATTGTTATGACATCCACACATCTTTATTTCACACACATATATACTCATACTGAAGAATCACATTCGTATAATCGCATCGCACTACAAGAAAATTAGGAAATAGCAACGGAAAATAGCAACGGAATTTGCTAATTTTCCGTTGCTAATCGAAATCAGCAACGAAAAATAGCAACGGAAAAATCCGTTGCAATTTCGGCCGATTCTAAATTTAGCAACGGAATTTACTTCCGTTGCTAAAAATAGCAACGGAATTTACTTTCCGTTGCTATTTTCAGCAACGGATTTCTCATTCCGTTGCTAAAAATAGCAACGGAATAAGTATTCCGTTGCAATTTTTAGCAACGGAAAATCAATTCCGTTGCTATAAATAGCAACGGAATATATATTCCGTTGCTATTTTAGCAACGGAATGAGTTTTCCGTTGCTATTTTCAGCAACGGAAAATCAATTCCGTTGCTATTTTTCATATTTTTTTAAAATAATTATAATTCACGTAACAACGGAAAAGTATTTCCGTTGCTATTTTTAGCAACGGAACTTCATTTCCGTTGCTATTTTCAACAGTATAAGATTTATTTTTTAAATAAATATAATGCAATTAGCAACGTAATATCAATTCCGTTGCTATTTTTAGCAACGGAATTGATATTCCGTTGCTATTTACAATACTGAAAAAAATTATTTTTTAAATTAATATAATTCAAATCCTGTATATATTAATAATGTATGCTTATCGATAATATAATCTCATATAAAAATTATAATACACAATAATTAAAATCCTGAAAATATATTATAATATTATAAAATAAAAATCCGAAAAAACATCACAAAAGTAAATTTAGTATAACATCACTTAATTTTATGGACAAGTTGGAGTGTCTGTCAGTAGGGTTTAATTTCCAATATTAGACAATATTAAAACTAAACCTATTCTCTATTCACAAAGATGTTTTGCAGCTATCTAAAAATGGTTTCACGGTTTTGGCATACGCCGAGAGTCAGGCTTCGAGTTGGAAACACCAGCCCACTTTTTGTGTACACAGAACCAACATCTGGAACTCCAACACGTGAAGAAACCATTGTTGCATTAATAGGCTGAAAGTTCGTATTTCCAACAAACCAATAGAGAGCCCACTTTAGATTGCAGAGTGTGTACTTCAGAGCTTTGGTCCAAATCTCCGGCTTTTTGAAACTCAGGGTGATTGGGTGATCTTCCACCACTTTGTCATTCTCAATCCTGCACAATTTTATTTCAGATTTAAAGAGACAATGGCAACAGCATATACGTGTTCAATGACAAGCAATGGTTTCTCCATAAATATGCAAACAGGGCAAAGTTATTTTCTTTGCAAACTCAATCTCTATGACTTACTTGAATGGTAGTATAAAACGCTTCTCTGGTGGAATGTTTTTAATTAGATAAATTTCTTAATTCTAGAATGAACTATTTATTTTTTATTTATTAGATGAACGAATTTACTATACAATATATGCTAAATAAGTAAATTTGGCTCATATATAAAAAAAAATATTGAGTGAATTAAGTAATATAAGGAACACATATTTAATTAATTGATTTTTTCTTGGCAAGAAGAGGTATGAATACGTTTATAAATCATAATATAAGAACATTTAAATAAGATTGATTATTATTAATTATTGATTCATATATAAATTATTCAATAATTAAGCTTTGCAAAAACTTTATATATGTATTTGTTTGATATGAACTTCCTATCGTTTTCACAACATCAGTTCCTTAGCTTGCAGATACTACTATCATAAACAACATACAACTAAGAATTCCAATAAACAATTAAAAGTGCTAATATATCTAAGTCCATCTAATTTCTGGACTAATTAATTAATTATAGTTATATCTTTATCTTTAATAAAATAATAATTTTTAAAAATGTTTCCAATTTTAATCCAGTTAATGTCAGATGGGCCATTGTGAGGAATTGAAGATATGGAGATTAATTATACCAAGAATTAGTCAACAGCTAAAAGTGGGCAAATATTGGTGGATGTGGGTTGATTTTGTTTACAAACTATTAATTGTAGATTTTGATGTTACCTCAGACATTAGAACCCAAGGAATTGCTCCCATTCCAATGGAAAAAGAGGCTATAAAAAGCTGAAATCAACAAAAGCAAAATAACACTTTTAGTATTGTGGAGATTAAGAGAAGCAATTTGATAGTTTCTGGTGTAAATTAGATTACCATGACACCAGAGATTACAAGGATTGGAACCCAGTCACCAACCAAATTGTGTTCCTGATGAATAGATATGTCAAAAAATGAAGGCTTCAATACAAATCATGATCTTCATAATCATTTTTAAAAAGAAGGAAGTCCCAATTAGCAGATTGCCTAGAAGTAACCCGCAGAAAAGTATACCAATACACATTATTCACACCAATTAACAAATTACAGTGGCGACCATAATGGATAACATCCGAATAGGCTACCTGAAACTACCATCTTCGGAATATTTGCCATAGATAATTAGGTTGTAGCGAAATCAAACAAAAGATATAAAATAATCCAGTAAGAAACCTCCAAAAAAGGACAACCGCCAATAATTGCAGAAATAAACCATGTAATCAAGCATTTCTTTAAGAAATAAGAATCAGAATTCTTAATCAGGAACTAGTAGAATCAAATCACAAATCGCATTGTTCAAAGCGCATATATAAAACGACAAGAGATACCGTATTCTTCCAACGATCCTGCGCGTTGACAGCAGATCGCCGGCGTAGGAGGAGGAAGTACTGGAGCTCATGGCCAAAAAGAAAAAGACAGCAGATCGGATCGACTTAATTTGCGGCGGTAGCTGCGAGACTGGATTTGCGGCGGCAGGGTGGGGGCCAGCGGCGGCGAAGGAGCTGACGGCAACGGGATGGGGGGGCAACGCCGGATCTGGCTCCTGGTGGTTCTCGGGGGGCAGGGGGGCGGGGACGCGTGAGGCAGAGGAGTAGAAAATTGATTATGTGTGGTTTAGGGTAAGAAAAGAAGAAAGGAAAATGATATAAAAATAAAATTAAGCTTGCATTTAGCAACGGAATTGAAATTCCGTTGCTATTTTAGAATTCGATTTTTTCATTGTGTTTATTTAGAAATTGATAGCAACGGAATTAATATTCCGTTGCTATTTAGCAACGGAAAATATATTCCGTTGCTAAATAGCAACGGATTTAATTTCCGTTGCTATTTTAGAATTCGATTTTCATTCTGCATATTTAGAAATTAATAGCAACGGAATTCATATTCCGTTGCTATTTTAGAAGCCGATTTTTTCAGTGTATATATTTAAAAATTGATAGCAACGGAAATGATATTCCGTTGCTAAATAGCAACGGAATTAATTTCCGTTGCTATTTTAGAAGCCAATTTTTTCAGTATATATATTTAAAAATTGATAGCAACGGAATCTGATTTCCGTTGCTATTTAGCAACGGAATTCATATTCCGTTGCTAAATAGCAACGGAATTAAATTCCGTTGCTATTTTAGAAGCCAATTTTTCCCGTATATATATTTAAAAATTGATAGCAACGGAATCTCAATTCCGTTGCTATTTAGCAACGGAAGAAAAATTCCGTTGCTAAATAGCAACGGAAAATTTATTCCGTTGCTATTTTTGAACCCGATTTTTTCAACCTATATATTTAGAAATTGATAGCAACGGACACTAATTTCCGTTGCTATTTAGAATTCGATTTATATATTCCGTTGCTAAATTAGCAACGGGACCATATTTCCGTTGCTAAATTAGCAACGGAAACCTATTTCCGTTGCTATTTTTCGCTCCAAATATTTCCCGCATTTCGTTCGCGCGATATTTAGCAACGGTATTTATATTCCGTTGCTAATAACCGTTGCTAAATTTACGCGCCAAACTTTCCCTCCTCTTTTAGCGACCGAAAATATCGAAAAAAATTTCCGTTGTTATATGTGTGAAACGTAACCGAAAATAGCAACGGAATTAATTTTCCGTTGCTAAATAGCAACGGAAATGGAATTCCGTTGCTATTTAGCAACGGAAAAAATTCCGTTGCTATTTTTCCGTTGCTATTTAACAAAATTCTTGTAGTGTCACATGACAAATCTTAACACATCTCATTCACATTCTCATTTTATAAAATTCTTATATGGTCACATTATTACCATTAACCTTGCCTGCAACTCAAAGACACGGATAACGGGTAGCGCAATCAGTATTTGGCAGTACCACAATCATTCTGTATCCGAAGATACATACTCGCAATCAATGCTTGTAGCTACAAGTAA
Source organism: Excoecaria cochinchinensis (assembly GCA_947683425.1). Classification (NCBI taxonomy): domain Eukaryota; kingdom Viridiplantae; phylum Streptophyta; class Magnoliopsida; order Malpighiales; family Euphorbiaceae; genus Excoecaria; species Excoecaria cochinchinensis. The sequence continues at coordinate 264,703 of CANTUQ010000205.1, forward strand.
AATCAATATAATATCAGTGAATCCATTAAGGATTCTAGTGGAAAGAAGATCCCTAAAGGAATCAGACGCTATCGGCCACACTTTTAACCCTATAGGCATGCCTGCCTATCCACTACTTGACTCACAGGCTAATTATTATTTCTAGTTATCTGTATTTTAGTTATAGTATACATTATTCACATAATCACATGTGGTTCAACTTACGCGTAATAAATTACATACGCTTGCAAGCATACAATTGTGTTCACATTCTCTTCATAAGCATTTTTACCTAAATATACACCTTCATTAAACTCATGTTAAAACATAGGTCTCAATAATGTTGATATACAAATACAAGTTCTACTCCACATTAGTGCATAATATTACACATTAATTTAAGAAGAAATACACATACACATGACTAATCCTCAATAAATAATGTATAATTTGATTTGATTATTGTTCATACATGTATACAACATTTGGCCAAGTCTCATTATTCAATATACAAAATAGAGGTACCTCATGGTAACAACCAATTTGGTTGTGACCGTGACATACTTCAAGCTCTCAAAACAGAATGCAACCTTGCATACCTCACGGTGACAATCAATTTGGTTGTCACCATGACCTATGCAAAAATTGCCAAAACATAGCTGTGTTCTACAAACGTACAGCTGTGCTTTCAACCCCCACACCTCATATGAATTTTCAAGTCTTCTCAATGCAATTCAAAACCATATGTCACTCTTAACCAAATCATGCTTCTAACCATATGTATTCCTACCCTTTTAGCTTCTTAACAATATGAATTCCAATACAATTTGATACCAACTCAAGGAATTATGTTCAAATGATTAATACATGCTCCCATTGGCTCTTATGCACATTTTAATTAACCTAAGGGAACCCATTTGAAATCATACACTTGTTCAAGTTATTTGTGTTTCCATGTCAAGTTTAATAATTAAAAAGCATGTATTCACTTAATTTAATAACTAAACTATTATGCCATCGCATCACTTGCATATAATTTCTATTGATATCATTGACATGCTCATTCCATAAAGTTAGATGCTTGTTGGACAAGCTATAGGAACTTGTAGAGAAGTTTGGGTGCATTTCGGGAAGAAAAACACCCTAAATACACAAAACTGGGAAGGGTCACGGTGGCAATGAGTTTGTTGTTGCCGTGAGGTCCAATTACATGCAATTTTGCCTTATCTTAGCATTGGTCATAGTGGCAACCATTTGGTTGTGACCGTGACATACCAGAATTAAGCGAACAGAAGCAAAACTCAGGACTGCTTCACTACTCTTTATTGTTCAACCTAAACTAATATCTAAAGAACATTTTTAGGAAAAACTTCCTTCTTAAGAATTGTTCCTGAGGATGTTAAGTTTCAAATGGAAGAAGTTTCAAGTCATTTAGACCTATAAAACATCAGTTATGAATTAAAAAATATAGACTGTTCCAGTGAACCAGCCAAGGTAGAGACACATCTGATTTTGCCATTTTTAGGTGTCTTAGAGCCAGAATTATCTGATAGTCATTTATGTTAATTTTATAGGTATGGAAGTCATGGTTCAAATGGCGCAATAAACACTCTATTTGGAGTTTTTAAAACTCCAGTTATGACCAAAACACTACACAGAGGTCTGGTGAAATATAAGCAGAATTTTCCCTAAACTAGGGTTAATACATTAGTTGAGCTCATAACAATTCAATCCACAGTTTCAACACACACCAAAAACATATTTCAACTATACCCTCTATCAATTAACACATGAACACATACAAATTCTCAACTACACAACCATGCATCTATTGAACATAAAAGTCCCAAACCTCTTCTCCTTAGCTCCTTAGAAGTTATTTAGCCTCTTGATCAATCAGCTTCTCCTTTCCTTTGATTCTCTTTACTTCCTCAACTACAATTCCGAATCGAATTTCTAGAATTGGATACCAAGTATCATTTCAAATTCAACCGAAAGAGAAAGGGTAGAAGTAGAAGAACAATCCAATAATTAAGCACTTACCTTGCTAACGTAGAACCTTAGCAATCCAATTCAAATATCTTTCTTGGCCAAATCAAACTAAGGGAATAGCTTCCGAAATGAAAGAAGAAAATAAGTGTTTAGCAGAGAGTTAATCCGAAAATGCACATGCTAAGAGTGGATTTTCTCTTTCCATAATGATATTTATATTGCATGTAAAGGAATAGGTTGGCAACTCCATAACCGGACACTTGGTTCCCACTACAGCTTCCTTAATCCCCATTAATAGAAATCTGGATTCCAGTAACACTAATTAACCACACTTAGTCCTAAGCCTGCACAATTCCACTTTAGCCACTTATAATTATTTTAGTTACTCAATTATGTCCTTATTTCACTTACATTTTAGTCCTGAATCACATACTTTTCAAATTCACTTTACCCATTTACCACAATTAATCCAATATTCTACTAGGGTGCAATTTGGGCTATTACACACATGTACATTTTATTTATGTTGGTCTTTAAATCTTTATTATCGGTCACATTCTATTGCACACATATTTCTATTTCTTAATCTAAATTTTATTCTTTTAATAACCCAAAAATATTTACTTAACTATTTATTGAAGATTATTATTATTATTATCACTATTATTATTATTATTATTATTATTATTATTATTATTATTATTATTATTATTGTCATTATTTATTCATTTAATTACCTACGATCACTTAATTACTTAATTAATCCATACATTACTATTTAATTTCACTATAATTCTTAATTTAACATTATTATTTTCAATTTACAACTTAGTCCCTAAACTTCTATCAAATTGCAATTTTGCCCTTTTTTTTACTTTTATTTACTAAAATAACAATAATTAACTTAATTTCCACATTTAACTCATTATTTAACTTACAAATTGCCAATTAGTCCTTTAACTACTATTTTCATGCTAAATTATAATTTAGTCCTTAAACAGTTATTATGTCACTTATTTTACTAATTTATTCATATTTCCTTTTATTTAATCCTATTAATATTTCATTTACATTATTTTACCATTTAGTCCCCAAAGCTTTTAAATTATTATGATTTAGTCCTTTTTTCATTCTTTTTCTTATAATAACTCTTTTTACTCAATTTTATTTATTTTTACCATTTTTCCCCTAGTGTAACAACCCGGATTACAACCTAGTAGAATTTGTGGTGTTTGGTAAGTATATGGATGTGTTGGTAAGAGAGGAAACATGGGAATGAGTGCTTAGGTGAGTGAAGGAATTGTGTGGAGGTTGGTCAAGCAAGGTTTAAGGGATTTCTGGTTGAGGTTTTATCACGAGCGCGACAAAAATGCCTGCTGAAATCTGCTTAAGCGAGATTTAAGTATATTTTTTATTTTTGTTTTGGATAAGTGGCAGCATGCATGGAGTTTGGAAGGGAGCGACGAAGTCACGAACGCGATATTTGTGAGTCTTGCATTCTGTCTCAAGCGCGACATTAGTCGCATGCGCGATAGTATGCAACTCTGCTCGCCTAGTTCTTTGAAGTATCTTTTTTATTGGGCATTGCTTTGGTATATGTTTGTACACGTTCAAGGTAGATTATATGCATGATATTAATGTTGATTGTACACTTGAAGAATTGTTTACTTGTGCATGAGTTGGCAAGACATGAATGTGAATTTATCATTTCATTGGTTATCAATCGTATGACTCGTTGTGTTAAGCCTAATCAGCTAATTTAGTAGATAAATCAGCATGCTTATGAATGGTTTTGCGTAGCTGCTCAGTAGACCATTATGGTCTTTTGTCTAGAGACTCTAGTCTCTTTTGTTACCTTCGGCTATTCAAATATTTTCAAGCTTATGTCTTTTGTTTTTAGATACTGAATCTCATCGGCATCTTCAGTACCCGTATCCACAGTTTATGAGAGTTCAGGCTTCCTATTTGCTTTTGTGATGTTCAAGCTTATGCTTAGTGATGGAAAGATTGTTTTGAGCATTTCATATTAATGTTTTTGTCTGGGTATGTTTGCCAAGTGGACATGATATTCTTATGATACAGATATGTGATATGTAAATAAGAATGTCATGGTGCTTTGAGCATGCTAGGATTGATAAGGATTGTATTGCACATGTTATACTTTTGTATTGATATTGTAATTACGTCTTGATATGATGTTTATATAATTGTTATGCATCCTTGTGCAGTCCTTTATTTTGGTTCATCCCCACTAAGCTTTATCGCTTAGCACGGATATTTGTTTCCGTGTAGGTTTGCAGGGCTGGTTCGGTTTTTGAGTCGTGCATCTACTAGCCACTAAGAGTCGAAGTCTTTTTTTTTTGTACTAGTATAGGGATATATTTGTTTAGTCACGCTTTTGCTCTATATGTTTTGTAAACATTTTAAAAGGCGTATAAGTTTCGTTATGTATATCTGCCCTTTTGTTATGATATATGAGATTATGTATATATGACCTGTATGTTAATACGAGTTTATATGCATGTGAAAATAATTTGTAAATGAAAAAGCTTATATGCATGTGAACACAAGATTGTATAGACTATGTGAATATTGATTTTGTGTTGAGCATGTTTATAAATGATGCATGTCATATGTGTGCGACTTCGGTAGAAGTCCTTTGCTTTATTTTCATCCCCACTAAGCGTTATCGCTTTGCACAGATGTTTGTTTTCATGTAGGTTTGCAGGGTTGGATCAGTCTGAGTGCATCTGCAGGTTATGGCCACTAGGAGTTTTTGTTTTGATCCTTGTGTATAAGATAGAGTTTGCTTTTGATGTTTTGAGTAACATCATTATGTAATAGAACAGTATAATCGTTGTATGTAAATGTTTATTGCAATATACGTACAGAAATGAATATGTAAAGCAAAATGACAATAGTTTTGTAATACGTATAATATTTGTAAAATGCATATTGGGCCCAAGTGTTATTTGATTTTCTTATCTTGTATTGATGTGTATTTTGCTATCGCTTCTGCTAGTATACGTTTATGTACAAATTACAGTTCACGTGGCGCCCCGATATCCTCCCAAAGGGTGTTGGGGTGTTACAAGAAATCTCCAAACTAGATACACAGGACGTGGACCCCAAAGGTCCACAATATTTTAGAGTGACTCTGAAGGACCACCAATACATTTACAATTCATTTCATTTACATTTCAACATTCATTCATTTATTAGACCGTCATTGGCCTACATTAAGTGAGTCATTATGACTCACATTGCGGTATAGGTATCCCTGCCGTGGCTCGTTGTCCTCCCTGCCGGAGCTCCCCTTCCTCCCCGACGGCAGACAGTCCTTCTTTCTCCCCCTTCGATGCCGCTGCTCCCCCTCGACGCCGACGCCGGCCAGATCTGCCATTTTAGGCAATTTTTTTCTGCAATTTTTTTATTTTCTTTTGTTATTTTATTTATGTGTTATATTATGCTTATTTATTAATTTATTTTTTTTGTTAATATTGTATTAAATTTTTTATTATTCTATTTAATTTAAATTTGTTAATGTAATTTAATCTAACTTAATCTACCTAAACATACTCTGGCCTTAGTTTTACCAAAGTGGAACCGAAATAGATGAACGGGACAGTTTCCTGAGCTTTTTGACTTTTCTAAAATTACTTCTTTACACTATAGCTTACGATTCATATAATTTAGAAATAAATTTGTAGTTCAAACTATCAAAACTTTGTCCTGTAATCAATTATTAAATTAGAATTACAGTATGGTTTTTTTTATTGTTTATATAACTAGAAATCTTAATTTAAATTATGAGAGGAAGCGTTCTGCTTCTTTTAATTATAATGCAAATTCTAATTAGTTTACATTAGACATTTTCATATTTGCTTACTTTACCATTATATATATAAATGTTTTATATATATATAAACAAATTTGAACTAATTTGAAATCCTATGCTTACTTTACCATTATAATGCAAATTCTAATTTGAAAGCCTATGCTTACTTTACCAGTAGACATTTTCTATTTGGATTCTTAGTATACATTTATTTTTATAAGCTTATATCACAGTAAATTTTAACCAATTTTAAAGAGCTTATATCACATTAAATTTTAACCAATTTTCGAATTCGTTTATCCATTCGGACAACTCAAGAATTTCTAGATTAAATAATGAATATGCACAAGTAAAATTAGCCAGTTTAGTGTAATTTAAAATGAATTTGTATTTATTATGTATTATTGTAAGTAATTTGTATTTTAATTTGTTGTAAAATATTTTACTATGTGGTATTATTTGAATATATAGTGCTATAGTTAGGTGATTATTATCAAGCTAGACAAGTTCATGTATGATTTTTAAAATTATTACTATTATTTTTCTATATGTTCTTAGTTTTAGATTACTCTTAAATAACATTCGAATAATTTTTATTATAGGAACGGGTACTAGAGAGTCTTCAGAGTCAGCAGGCAGATGGTGATAATGTTGATCATGCAAGAGTATATTACGACGTAGTTGGCGGTAGGGACCGCCATGGACGGGTCTTTGGCTTGGGCTTTTATGCAAATACTTGTTATTCGCATGCCACTTCATCCTCTACGGCAACGGCGAGTAGACTTGCTGCGACTATAAATGATGTTATTGAGCTTCGCAGCACAGTCGACACTTTAATGAACCGCATTACTAGGTTAGAGGAATTCATTATCAAAAATGTTCATGTACCGTCAGCTGATCGTCCACAATCACCTCCATCTTAGTTACTGTTTTAAATTTTTTCAAGTACTTTTGCTTGTAGTCTTACTAAATTACATATATATATTAAAACATTACTATTTATACTTTTATTTAATTTACTTAATTTTTATTTAATACTTGTTTTATTAATATTATTATATAAATTTTGGCAATTATAGTTTTATTATTAAAACAAATTATGTATTAAAAATAGATTTCAATACGAAAAATATAGTTAAATATAATTAAAAGATATAGTTAATAATATATTAAAAAAATATGTATTTAATTTAGAGACAGAAATGCCGTTTCCGTCTCTATTTTTAGAGACAGAAACCTAATTTTTGTCTCTAATTAGAGACAGAAATATCATTTTCGTCTCTATTTTAGAGACGGAAAACATTTTCATCTCTATTTTTAGAGACGGAAATAATTTTTTCGTCTCTATTTTTAGAGACGAAAATGATATTTTCGTGTTTAAAATAGAGACGAAAATGGCATTTCAGTCTTTATTTTTGGAGACGGAAATAATTTGTTCGTCTCTAAAAATAGAGACGAAAAATTTCGGTCTCTAAATTTAGAGACCGCCAAAGTAGAGACAGAATTTTTTCGTCTCTATTTTCAATTAGAGATGGAATTCGTCTCTATTTTCCGTCTCTATTCTCCCGATTTCTTATAGTGGTTAATGCAGTTAGGGGTGATCAACTAACTCCTTAGCGTTAGCAAGAAGAAATTCCTGGTATGGGTTTTTGTATGGATTATGGTCATGAGAATCCGGTCTTAGTGCAAGGGTTGCTTTAATTAGTGGAGAGGTTGACTGCTCCTAAGGCTCTGGCTGAATTGTTAAGAAAGAGAGGAGCAGAAGATTTTCATGGAACTGTATTGGACCAATTAGATGTGGCTGAGTTTTGGATTCAGAGGGTAGGCCGAGTTTTACAAGAGATTAGATGTATCGCTGATCAGAGGGTACTTTGTGCAGTGTCATTGCTTCAAGGGTCAGCAAACAATTGGTGGGAGCTTATGCTTCGTAATCCTCAACGATCAGCCGAGTTGACTTGGGAATTCTTTAAGCAAGAGTTTGAACAGAAGTATGTGACAAAGGCATACCAGGAAGCCAAATGGAGAGAGTTTATCAGTTTGAAGCAGAGGGGTATGACAGTGAGTGAGTACGAAAAGGAGTTTAGCCAGTTAAGCAAGTATGTGCCCGAGCCTTTGCTGACGAAAGAGTTTAGATGTAGGCACTTTCAGGAGGGATTACGTTAGGTGATTAGAGGTCCATTATCGGCGATGGCGGTTATGAAACCAGTGGGTATTATCAGTTAGTGGCAGCGGTAATCAAGTTGGAGGAATCTGAGTTAATCAAGCAGAGAATAGAGCACAAGAGGAAAGCACCGAATAGTGGTCATGGAAGCGGTAAGAAGTCAAGAGGAGTTCCGAGTGGCCAAGGTATGAAGGATTCGGTTCCGGTACGTTCGAAAGTTGGGAGTGTAGCGCCACCCTCTAGCAAGGGAAGTGTGATTCCAAAGTGCGAGCATTGTCAGAAGCGCCATTGGGGCGAGTGTAGGAGAGTCTCTGGAGCGTGCTTCAGATGTGGAAGCCAATAGTATATGGTAGCCAACTATCCGGAACGACGAGAGTTTTAGGATAGGCCCGAGAGTAGAGCGAGTGGTCAAAGATCGAGACGGAATCGAAATGGTAGAGGTAGTGGACGACCTCCTCAGGCGCCATCGGAAACAATGCAGAAGCCACCAACCGAAGAAGTGTATGTGTGCCCGCGAGTTTATGCTATGCCAGGAGAGGATGCTGCAGACCAAGCAGGACCTTCCGGTAAGTTGTGTTCTTAGCCTTTTGGTTAAGTTCAGTTTTTTTTGGGTTGTTGGATTTGCGGATAGCGAGGAAATTTCGAGGATGAAATTTCTTTAAGGGGGAGTGATTGTAACAACCCAAAAAGGGCCTAGTCAGAATTTGCATGATAAATCGGGAAATTTAAGGGTATTTCAATTAATTTGAGTAAGAGAAAATTTGGATAATATGGACTTTATTGCAAAGTAATTAATTAAATAAGTTAAGTGGAGGAATTATATGGTGTGCATGTGGTGTATGGATGTAAGGTATTTGTTGTGGTTTAATCTAGTGGATTGTGTGTGTGGTGCCTAGAGGTAATTATGTTAAGAGATTATATTGTGTGGGTTGTGTTTGGTGCCAAGGGACATGTTAGTCAAGTGGGTTTTTTTGGTCCATTAGGATGGTGCCATGTGGCATGGGCTGGTGAGGGTAATTAATGTGAAGTGAGGGAAGGAGATAGGAAAGGAAGAAAGCAGATTTTTCCTTCTCTCTCATGTTTCCTGTTCTCCTCCTTCCTCTTCTTCATTTCTTCTTGCTCTCCTTTGCCTTGGCTAACATGGATCTTCAAGTGTGGTAGTGGATTTTTGGTTTTGAGCTGGGTTTTGAAAAGTGAGTGCTTGGGTTTTGAATGTGGTTCTTTTCTTCTTCTTCTTCTTCCTGTTTTTCTGCTTGGTTGGTTTTGTTTTCTTGTTTTTGATTTAAGTGGTCCTTTTGCTTGCAAGTTCCGGATAAGAGATTGGATAAAGGGAAAGAAAAGGCCTGAACTTGAAGGTGAAGAGTGGGTTTTGAAGCTGCATTTTTGCTAAGTTTGGGAGCTTTGTCTTGAGTGTATTCTTAAATGGAAGTTGGTTGCCTTGTTCTCATTTGGATTGTGTTTATGTGTTTGTGTTGTTGTTACTAGAATTTTGAGTGCTGGGTTTGAGTATATGCATGTGTTTTGTTTGAGTATGGATGATGATGTGAGATCCTAGTGTTATAGTGATTGTAAGTATTTGTTAATGAAGTGATTTGAGCTTGGTTTTGTGCATGAAATTGAGTTAAGTTTAATGGTGTTTATTGCGTCTATTAATGATTTTGAGCATGTTAAGTTTTTATGTGTTTAGCAATTTAAAGAGTGTATGCATGATGAGTTAAAGTGGTTTTGAGTTGGAAGTTAAGTTTGAGTGTAATCAAGTGTGTTTTTCTTCAAAATCTGGGTTTTGGGCATTTTACACGGCGATAAGGAATTGCATACCGTCGTGTAAACCTATTCTGTCTTGGTGTTTTTGCCTTGTCATCTTTTTACACGGCGGTAAGGGAGTTCCTTACCATCGTGTAACAGGTTACACGATAGTAAGGAGTGTGCATACCGCCGTGTAAACCGCCTCTATTTTCCTCCTTGTTGATCCTTCTGCACGGCGGTATGACTAGTTCCATACCACCGTGTGGGGTATCTTACACGGCGGTAAGGTATACCCATACCGCCATGTAACCCTCTTCTGTTTTGAAATTTAGTTCTTTTAAATGGTATTTGATTTTAGGGGTTTTGTATACTACCCTAAAAGGCGTGTTTTCCCTAAATTGCATCTTAAAAACTCTTTTGCATCATGTCTCATTCTTGCATGAACTTTGTATGATTATTTCTTTATTTCAATTACTTGTGAATATGCATTTGTTGAATCTCTTCATGTTTATGCGAGTTATGTGTCGTGATATATATAAGGTCTATGCATGAGTTTTATTTATGCAATGGTTTGATAATTTGTATGCCTGGGCTAGTGATTTTGCATAGTGTTATATATTTTGATAGTGTTTAGAGCTTGAAGTGACAGGGTAGTGGATAATTAAGAATGCTTAAGAAGTGTTAGTGAGTGTAGCTGCCAGTGTTGGCCCCGTATGGGTCTTTCGGCCGACCTCCGAGATGGTCATCCTCCATATAGTGATAAAATGTTTTGAGACTCCGGTCTCCTGCGCTACCATCGGGTATAAAAAGTATTTTGAGGCTTCGGTCTCCTGTGTCTTGTTCCCGTATCCTGCACCAGTGAAACTCGGGCTATTGTTTGAAGTGTTTGGCATTGGTTCAGTGAAGTGTTATGAATATTGCGTGATGTTGGTTATTGTAATTGCTTAGTGCTTCTTTTATCAATTCAGATTTCATATAGTGATTCTTGACTTATATACATCTCTGTTCTCTGATACTTAATGAATTCTGTATTTTGGTGCATGACCGGCACTCAGCAAGTGTACCGAATCGACAAGTAATAAAGTAGGATATAGTTAGGACCCCAAGTTATCGTACCCAAGGGAAAAATGATTGTCACGTTAAATATCTATAGATGAGTGAATTTGAGATGTCCCCGGTTTGTTTGGTGGAGAAAACTAAGCTAAGCTAGAAAAATAAATTAACAATTAAAAATAAAATTATTCATCAAGAAATTACTCAAGGATGAAATTGAATACTTAGGAGATTCTATCCTCATAAATGTAATTGGAAATTGGTAAAATAATATAAACAGGAAATTCTTGACAACCCAACTAAACCCAAGCTTCCCAAACGGAGTCAGCCACTCTAATTATATGATATCCCAAACCGGAGTCAGCCACATAACTAGCCTATACACGGGTCTAAAATCCTAAGTTCGGTTTATTTTCCCAATACGGAGTCAAATAACCCAAAACTCAAATATTTCACTCCTCACTCTAATTTTAAAACATAAAATTCTTTACTTCTACATTCCCAAATGGAGTCGTCTAAAAGATACACCAAAAATGATAGAAAACTGAGCATAAACAAATTACAACAAAAATCAGATTTGAAATCAATCATCATTCCGGACTGAATCATAACCAAACCCAATGATCATTATAACTGCAGAAAATATAACGAGAGAAATAAAAGAAATCATGAAAATATTCATTAAATCCAAATATCCAAAATACAAATATGATTCAAGAATCACCATATGCCTCTTCTTACGTACCAAACCTTACTAGAAGGTCATCTCCGCTAAATTGGACAAGACAAAACAAAGAATCAAGAGGTCTTACATTTTGGTTGTAACGCTAGGCTTAGGTAGATTGGCTAACAAAGGAAGATCAAGTCACTAGAGAAAAATGGCCACTACATAAACAAAACTACAATCACCCAACTGTACTAATGAATATTCCCAACCCAATTACATACCATCAAAACAAAATTGGTCTTAAAGACACCTTAGTTTATCAAACTTAGCTCAAAATAATAGATGCCACAAAATATTTAACAATAATCATCACAAGGCACTAGTTCAAGTGTTATTAACTTTTGTACCACAAACTCACATTTTGCTATGTTAGCTAGGAAAAATTTGCAATGCTTCTTATTCTTTTTCAATTTTTCTTTTTTTTTAAAGAAGCATAAAAATAACTAACCATTAACAATTTATGAAGCACTAAATTAATCCAAAAATCTCAATAAGAACTAAAATTGAGCTCTAATTTTGAAAATACCAATAAATAACTTCAATCACATACCTCCTTGTCAACCCAAAACTCATTTCTTTAAATGGGCTCAACTCTCCATTACAGACACTAATCAATCTTCAAACAAAAATTACACCAAAAATTGACAAAAACTAAACTCCCTTTCACCCAAAATACAAAACCATCCTTACTAGAGTGGCCACTAATCATTTAAGGCTAAAGGTAGTTTTAATATGTGTAACAATAAAACAAGCACGCATTTAGCATACTAAAATAATAGGCTCAATGGGCTAACAAGAGACCATGAAATTGAGGTAGGAAAAGTCATTTAAAGTAACTATTCAAAGAAGGGTTGCCTAAATCATTTTCTATGTTATGTCTCATCCGAGGGTCACTTCGATGGGTAATCTGAAAGGTTTTAGTGCTCTTAGTGAGTTTTCATCTAATCCCCTAATTGCATCTAGATTTTTCTCAAATTTTAAAAAACAGGCACAAAGTGCTCAAAATTAAGAAAATGCAAAGTATAATCAAGGTTTACATGCAGTCTAGCAAATAAAGATACAAACAAGACTATTTCTCACTCAACTTAAAATTAAATGAAACACAAATTTCTAAAACTGAGGTCAAAGTTGTTCAAAATTGAGAACTACTAGGACGAAATAAAAATTTAAATTAAGGTTAAATCAATAAGAACAACCATAACAATATCCAGATAAAAACTTGGTATAAATACACCATAAACAAAACAAAAACTAATTAAAAACTACTAAAAATTTAAAAAGTTATTCTAAAGATATAAAAAAACACAACAAACTAAAAAGACACAACCAAACGAAATTGATTTTGGTTTGAAAAATGGAAATGGTACTCCACCCTAAACTCAAAATGTTGCACTGTCCTCAGTGCAAGAAAGTGAAGCACATTAAAATATTTCTCAAAAAAATTTCCCCCATGCTGCGCAAAAGCTCATAGCAATTTAAAACTTACTACAATCATCTCAAAAATGGCAAAAATAAAATAATTACTGTGCAAAACTAAAAATAATGCAAAATTCCTGCATGCCACCTCTGCAAAATGAAGAAAACTCAAAACCTGTGCAAAAACCCAATAATCACAGTGCAAAATGAAATACTGTGAAATCTGTGAGATTCATAGCCAACACATATAATAAGTCTATCCTATCACATGGCATTGGCTCAGCCACACAATTTCAAAAATAAAACAAAATAAATAAAATCATACATTGCCTGACTACATCAATTTCATTAACTACAAAATAAATAGATTACAAAATCTATTATGAAAGAATCACTTCCTGAAAGATATACAATATATCAATGTGGTGGTCGTCTCAAATGTGGAGGAAATACAGTGGAAACAGGTGTAAAAAAATCCATGAATCTCACTGCTCAACCTGTTCAACTGTGCAATAATCCTCTGCTAAAAGGCTCCCAAGAATGCGTCTCTCTACTAAGCTCCTAGGACCATATCTCGGCGTACCTGCTCCATCTAAGTCTCAATGGAAGACAAACGCTCCCAAGTTCTCTGCACTGACAGGTCCATGCCAGAGATCAACCGATCAGTCTGAAAGATAGCTGCTCTGACCTCCGCCAATCCTCTACTCAACTCATCCAATCTCTCCCAAACCCTCTCCTGAAAGTCTGTCTGCTCCCTCCTGGACTCACTAAAAGAAGTATGAAGCATACTGATAGAAGTCTCAAACCGCATCATTGATGCTGTCATAGACTGCATCTCTGAAATCAAAGTCTGGACCATCGAAGCATCTAAATATGGAGCTGAGGGTGGAGGGGCTGTGGAAGAAGATGGCTCATCATGCCCCTGAGCATAGCGGCTCATATCTGGAGGAGAGAATGGAATGTCACTCCTCTGTCTCACCGTCCTACTGGAAGTAGTGGCTGTCGCTCTCTGTGGCGGAGGTGGTGGTGGAGCATCAATATCGGGATCAACTGGCTGGTGGCCACCATCGTCAGAATCGCCCTCTCTATCATCACCAAAGTCATGGACATCTATCTCCTACGCTCTCCTAAGTCTATATCCACTCTCGGAAGAAGGATCCTCTATAGCAATCCTACACCTAAGTATTACCTCCTCATTAATCAAGTACGATGACCTCAAAGCTGGTCCCATGTCAGGAGTAGGCAGATGTAGGGCTCTCATGATCAAGGTGATCAATCCACCAATCCCGATCCTCTTCCCTGAAGTAGAGGTGGCTCTCTTCAGTTGCTTACTCAACCAAGGTACGTCATTAACTCGGATGCCGGCCTCCAAGCATAAAGAAAAAATAAGTCTGGTGTGGTCACTTTGCTGGGACACCCTAGTCGCATGAATACTGAAGAAGTCATCACTCTATGCAGGTACTGATAGACTGGAGAGCGGAGCTTTATTGACTTGGTATTTCTCGCATGAAAGTCCATATTGGGCTTTTCGATAATAGCCCAATGTGTAGCTGAATCACCCACAATGTGCTCCTCTCCATCCACTGGCAACCTCAAGTATCTAGCCAGGTCAGAAATCGATAGAAAATAAGGAGTATTGTTGACTCTAAACTGAATGGTATTTACATCATCCTTAGATAACCTTGGAGAGTACTAAAAAGTACTGAGAAACTCCAATGTTATCGTAGGATGAGTTGGACCATTCAAAGAAAAGAACTCCTCCCATCCAATATTCCTTAGCAAAGATAATACCCTCTCTTGAATGCCCAGGTCAATGAGTGTCTTCATACTCATAAAACTACTAGAAGTAATAATCTTTGCAGCCAGCTTATTAAACAAAGTGCGCTATGCTGGAGTCAACCAATCAGGAGGCAGAATGGGCGCTGATGGTTGCTCATCTCTGTTGCGAACCATGGTTCCTGAAAAAGAAAGTATAAACTTTATCCAAAACATTCTTAGTTTCATTAAGTGCAAACCACATATATGGCTAGATTGAAAGAATAATAACAAAACTCACCAGAACTTCACAACAGAAATTTGCGAAATAAATAAAATTTTCTAGCTAATGAAGATGCAAAATATGGACAATTAAGCATAATGCAAAAGTATAAACAAAATGAAGTACAAAATCAATGCACATGTTTAATCATAATTGGAAGATTGCGCAAGTTAGAATTTAAACAAATTAAGAATGAAAAGCACAAGGTGGAGAATAAAAACAAGCACAAGTAATTAACCCTTGAAGTGTATATGCCAAAAATAATATAAATGCAATTTAATGGAAAATAAGAGAGAAATGCAAAGTTTACTTAATCACTACGTCATTCACAGCAAAAATATGTAGAAAAAATTCAAAGTTGCATGTAAATAAGAATGTGAAAAATTGGCATCCAAAACAACTCATCCTAATCCCATCAAGTCGGGAACTAGCAAACATGCGTTTGTCTCAATTCAATTAAGCACAATATCATGCATTTAAACCACAAAGCTAAAAGCAGCAGCAAATACTTCTAAAACAAAATAAATGCCAAGCACAATCTCAAGCAATTTAAATTTAACGTGCAAAAGTTTCTTTCCATATTCATAAAATGCATAATGCCCCAATTATCTCAAAACAATTCAGTTCAGAATTCTATAGCTCAAAATCCCAATATCAGCAAGCCACATTTCAAGACAAAACGTAAGAACACATCCCATCTAGCACAATGATTACTAAGATCAAATTTAATTCTAATGGCATCCATCAACTCAACACTGCTATAAGAGCAATTAAACAGGAACACATATATGAAATTAGGTTCAAAATAATTGCTCAATATCAAAATGTTAAGATAAATTCCAACAGTTGAAGGCACCAAATCAGCAGTGAATAAACAACCCGATTTATGCAAAATGAATTTGATAATATCCTCAATAGATCATAGGGATAGAGCTGGGCAGAATAAATTGATAAAAATGTTGAATTAATCACATGATCAGTCAAAAATTGACATGAATTTCTCATTCAGGCATTTCATCAAATAGCCGGTGAGCATGATTACAACTAGATTTTTAAGCACGATCTTTCCAATCCTAAACACCCATTTCTGTCCATGTTGGCCTAAAGAAGCAAAACACATCAAAAATTACAACTAACACAACAAAATTACCAATTGAGGATCAAGCACAGTCCACTAAAATGAAAAAATAGAATGCGTAAGAATGAGGAAATTACATACCTGGAACTGTTAAATTGAGCTATTGACTTAAGAAATTTGGGAGATAAATAACGGGAAAGAGAGAGAGAGCTCTTAATTCTCAACCCCAAAAATTTGGAATTTTTGCAGACATTTTGGGGAGAAATCAGAATCGGCATAAAAAAAATAGAAATGCAGAAAAACGATGAAAAGAATTGCATTAAGCTCTATGAAATGCCTTAAATCAAAATTACCTGAGGTGAGCTTGGGTTTCCAATGGAGATCAAAGAGAAAATTTTGAAAGAAATATTTAAACTGAAGAACAGGGGGAAACAGAGGAGAAAAGAAAAGTAGAAAAGAGGGAGCACAGCGGTGTTATTACTCAGTGCTACGTATCGGCATTTTTTAAACTAAAGCACACCTGTGTTTTCATGCTTTACCTAACGCACTGCCCTGATGAAATGTACCTCACGGTGATAACAATTTTAATTGTCACCGTGAGATAACTGGTAAATTGCTACTGTCCCACATTTGCACTGCACAATTTTGGCTACAAAATTTTTTGAATTCTCTTATTGTTCTCCCTGTTAAATTCCAAAACAATAAACCAAACCAAAACCGATTAAAGCAAAAAAAAAATAAAAATCAACAAATTAGACATTAAAAACAACAAATTAACTTTCTAACACACCAAAAATTTAAGAAAAATTATTTTATATAAAAATAAATTTTTTTTTAAAGATTCAAAATAAACAACTAAAAATTAAAAACATAAAACACAAAAACACATATGAATGACATATAATTAAATAGGAACGGTTACGAAAAATAATTCTAGTTTATTGAGTCCCAGCTCGACTCATGTTACTCTCGGG
Organism: Excoecaria cochinchinensis; assembly: GCA_947683425.1. Taxonomy (NCBI): domain Eukaryota; kingdom Viridiplantae; phylum Streptophyta; class Magnoliopsida; order Malpighiales; family Euphorbiaceae; genus Excoecaria; species Excoecaria cochinchinensis. Next base: position 281,705 of record CANTUQ010000205.1, read on the forward strand.
TGGACGAGATTGTGAACCAAATAATGGTCTTTTCGGTTTTTGCTCCTCATTTTCCCCCATTAGTAAGAAAAAATCATCGAAAGCCACCAAGGTTGGAAATTCCATGTCTTCGATGAAGTATTACTCCACCTTGGGTTCACTATAAACGAACTCTACCGGCTCTTCTAGCCTAAATAGATCCTTCAAATGGACTGAATTCAGTGCTTCCATTTGAGAATCACACAACTCTTGCTCCTTTGGTGCACTATCCTGCATAGAAAAATTGAATTTTGTTTCCAAACAAACACAAGATTCATCTTCAACAATGATTGGCTCCTTTTTTCCTTCATGTAACCCATCCTCAAAAATTTCAAAATTCTCGTTAAGCTCTATAAGTGCATGACTCAATTCACCACTATCTCTTTGATCAACCGAAGAGACAATTAAAAGCTCCAACTTGGATTCCAAATTTTAGATCTCCAATGCATGACTTCTTAATAGATTCCCTTGAGCCTTGATCCTCTCCTCTTGATAGTTGATTGTAGTCTGCCACTCCCCTTTTTTCTCATAGGATTGCTTCTCTCTGTAATACATGTAGTCTAGAAGACTTACAATTTTAGCAGAGTTAGACTCTTGTACTTCTCATTGAGAGTAAGGATCTTCAAATGATGGTGAATAGGTGACTGGTGAAGTTGAATACAATTGTTGTAACTCTTGCATCTCCCTCCTCATATCATTTACTTGAGCTCGCAAAAGGACCAACTCATAATCTTGAACACTATCTTGTATCATTTTGAAAAGACCTCAAAATTTTCCTACAAAGATAAACACCAAATTAAAACAAAGAAAAATAAAAATCCCAAACTAACTCAACTAAAGATATAAAACAAACAACACCGTTTTTCCCCCGCAACGACGCCAAAAACTTGACCGGCGCTCGGCAAGTGTACCGAATCGACATGTAATAAAGTAGGGTATAGTTAGGACCCTGAGTTATCGTACCCAAGGGAAAAAGGATTGTCAAGTTAAATATCTATAGATGAGTGAATTTGAGATGTCCCCGGTTTGTTTGGTGGAGAAAACTAAGCTAAGCAAGAAAAATAAATTAACAATTAAAAATAAATTCTGGACAACCCAACTAAACCCAAGCTTACCAAACGGAGTCAGCCACTCTAATTATATGACATCCCAAACCGGAGTCAGCCACACAACTAGCCTATGCACGGGTCTAAAATCCTATGTTCGGTTTATTTTCCCAATACGGAGTCAAATAACCCAAAACTCAAATATTTCACTCCTCACTTTAATTTTAAATCATAAAATTCTGTACTTCTACATTCCCAAACGGAGTCATCTAAAAGATACACCAAAAATTATAGAAAACTGAGCATAAACAAATTACAATAAAAATCAGATTTAAAATCAATCATCATTTCGGACTGAATCATAACCAAACCCAATGATCATTATAAATGCAGAAAATATAACGAGAGAAATAAAAGAAATCATGAAAATATTCATTAAATCCAAATATCAAAAATACAAATATGATTCAAGAACTCCTAAGCATGAATAATTACTCTAACATCAAGAATATAAACATAAAATATGGAAAATTAAAGTTTAGAATACACCATTGATGAGAGAGAAAATAGATCTTGAAGCTCTTGTTCTTCAACCTTGGAATCCACTTGAATCTCCAAAATATAAATCTAAGCTAAATTGATTTAAATTATTTAAGAATAAAATTGCAATTCAAAATTAAATCTAAACTAAAACAGCATATTAAAATAAAAATTAAAGCCTAAAATAAAATGAAAATAATGCTGGAAACTAAAAGAAAAATGAAAACAAAGTCTAACTCGCCCCTTAAGATGAACGGTGCTTTGATATTATAATCATAAGAAAAGCACAGCTGTGTCCGTTAGTAAGTAGCGCTTTTAGGGTTACGTCGTGTGCACAATAACTGGTGGGAAAAGGCGCAGCACAACCGTGCTTCTCCCATAAGCACAGCTGTGCTGTTGGGCGAGAAAATACGCGTCGCTGCTCTGTATACGCGCGCCCCCTGTTGCGTGACACAGTTGTGCTTTGCGAGGAAGCACAGCTGTGTCGCCGGCTGCTCACGCTGATGCGTGCTCCCTTCAAAAGCACAACTGTGCTATTGAAAAGCACGGCTATGCTTTAGGCAAATTTTGCCCTCTTTCACCAATTGCTTCTAAAATCAACCCCGAACGTCCAATTTAGCTCCGGATTAAAATAAAACACTTGAAAACATCCCAAATCTTATTAAAAGTTATAAAAACATTATAAACTAATAAAATTACAAAAACTAACTAATTAAAATTAAAATTAAATAAATAAAACACTTAATTATGCCAAGAATTAATCTAAAATATTAGTATAATTGCAACTTATCAGTGCATATTTACATTTATGTATTAATGCATGATATTATTGTACAGTGTTCTATTGTTTTGTTCCTCCCCACTAAGCGTTATCGCTTAGCACGGGTTCTTTTCCCGTGTAAGTAACAGGTTTGTGGGCCTGTTCTAGTCGCACATCTGCAGGGTTGGCCACTTGGAGTAGAGTTATTTATTTTTGTCTCCTCCTGTAATTCTTTTTGTATATGTGTAATTTTGTAAAGGATTTAAGATGTAACCTTTTTGATATTGTATATAACTATCTTTTGTTTATATATGATACTTCATTTTTTTCTATTATTATGAGTGAATGCTTCCTCTTAGTGCACGTATGTTTTGTTATGCATGTATGTTTGCCATGTCGTGAGTAAGTGTCGGTAGATCTCCCTAGCATCCTTCCAACGGGGGTATCGGGGGGTGTTACAAAAGACAAAATCCATGACCTAAAACTTGTAATTAAAAGGCTTAAATGATAAAAATAATAATAATAATTTAAACAATAATAATAATAATAATAATAATAATAATAATAATAATAATAATAGTAATAATGAAAAGAAAATAATGAAAGAATTAGATGAATACTATTAGTGATAAGAATAGTATAATGATTGGAGGTAATACTAATAATGTTTTTAATTAAAGGAATAATACGTGTAACAAGTGTAAAAGTAATAGTGATAGCATAAATAAATATAGTAAGCATGTTGGTAAAAATAGTCTCTTAAACGGCAGATAGTGAAATAAGTGTATACAAAATATATCTATATGTACGGAATGATAAATGAGAAATTATAAGTGAGGATAATGATAGTAAAAGAAGTAAAAATAGAAATAAAAATGAACTTAAAGTACTTGTATGTATATTGTTAATGAATTAATACAAGGCATGTCATAAGAATAAGTTACAAATGTGAGGACATGAAAATACGAGTATGTGATTATTAAGTAGTACAAAATAAATAGTAAATATTGAAAGAATTAAGTGTGTAAGTGAATAAATGCAAAGTGACTTAAGGGAATATATGTTGCCATTAGTAGTATTCTGGTGGTTAATCTAGTTCAGGATATAATTGGCTAGCTATAAGGACACCTATATTGAGGTTGCAAGTCATGGCGACTTGCATTGCTTTGGTAGATTTGCAATAGTCTACCATAGCGATTGAATGTTTGAAATGTAATGCTCAATGTAAATGTGATGAAATGTTAAAATGAAAATGAAACGAAATGTAAATGTACAAGTGGTTATTCGGGATCACTCTAAAATGTTATGGTCCAGTATATCCGGTTCAGAGATTTCTACTGGATGTTACTAGGGGCATAGCTGTTGATATGTGACAACAATTAAATGGTGACCAAATTGATAATTATTTAGGGGAAATAGGAGAATTCGACCCAGAGAGTAAAGGGTGGAACTGCTGGGTTTTTGTAAATTTCTCTAGAGAAATTTGATGTTTTTTTGGCTTATATAAGGGTCTAGTTGGGCTAGCCTTGGTCTAAACATTTCAAGCCCATTTTTGACAATATAGCCCATTAAACCACTTTAAATTAATTCTCCCACTTCCCATTCTCAATTTCTCCCAAAATTAATTCCATAATTCTTAAAATATATAAATTAGATGCCAAAAATTTTTTTAGCTCAATCGAAGTCCATTTTAAATCCGATTCACTTAAACCGGTTTGATTAGATAATTTTCAGCGTTACTGTAAAATTTCTTATTCACTGTCAAAAATTTCTAAGTATTATTATAAGTCTATCCATGCCCTTAAAATAAATTTTGGAGGTCATTTGCTATTTTTTGAAAATCGGTCAAACTTTGGTCAAGCCTAGTTACTATTTGAATAGAGCTAGGTTTTTTATTATTTTCAACTTTTGGGGACCTATTTAATCTCATTTTCATTCCAAATTTTACCGTTAGATTCATCGTGACTAGTGTTTTCTAATGTTCAAATAAAATATTTTTTGCTCTCGAGTGTAATTTCTATCCCTAGTGCACTACTCTCCGTCGGGAAAAACTATTCACAACTAACCTGGTATTTCTGTAACACCCTTATACCCGTAAATGGTATAGATATCGGATGTCACCACACTATACTATAATGCACTTATCAGATTCGGCGAATTTTTTTTGTCCTACAATCACAAACATGCATATACAATAATATAACAATTACACTAACACACCATTCATATACTTATCTTGTAGAATCTCGTGTTCACCCATTGCAATCGTACACATGCCATGTTTAATACTCCTTACTTTGCTTTCAATTCCCATCTCGACTGTCATCAAACCTCGGCCACTTTAAACTTCCTATTAACCTGTACGCAGAAATCACACTACGCGCTTAGCATTAAAATGCCCAGTGGTGGATACATATCCTAAATTTTCCACACCATTACTATATGCATGCACACACAAGTATATATCTTTGTATCTATTATATGAACATTAATTCTTAAGACTTTTAGGTAATTTATGCCTTACTTTAAAATGTCCTAATAGATTTCTTGCTTCAATCATTATCTTATTCCTTTTTCATTATTTAAATAACCATATTTTAAACATTACTATTACTGTTATTAGAATCATCTTTATCCGTAATGTTAACTTTCACATTACTACTATTATATTCAGTCTGTTAATTCAATGATCAGTTATTTTAACAACATTTGTAAACATCTTATTAACTTATTCATTTGTCATTCATTGTTTGTTTATAGCTTATACATTAGTTACAGTCTACACTTGGGTACAATATTAGTTACTAACATATCTATTAAACAGTCATCATCGATGTTATTTATGGTACTGATTAGCCATTATCATTTTCTTTATATTTTTAATATTTCTTTTACATTGCCATTTGTAAGCTATAAACATAATACATTCACTCTATTTTCCTAATTAATTTTACTCAATTATATTTCATATTATATACTTGAATTGTCAAAGTTATTACTTAATCCACTAACTTATTTGTAGACATAACATCGTTATCCTCTTAACTTTATACACAATTTCTATTATCATTATTTGATTAAATGTCTATCAATACTATTTTACATTTAATTTCCTTATTATCATGCCTAACAGTACTAATTTTTACACCAGTACCTAAATTACTCACATTGACAAATTATCATCATCTCAGTAATTATCATTTTACTATTAACTTTCAACATTTAATGACAGTTCTACTTTCTTTCATGTCTTTAGTTTCGTTACTAACATTCTTAGGCAACCCCATTACTAAAATTTCTCACGTACAATATTACAAAATTTATTAATTATCATATTTTGTACTTTAGATAATTAATCCAATCTATAATACTTGTATCAGTTTTATAACAATGTCTTTTACATATTTTTATTACACACTCTTAATTCAATTTGACTTGATTATGAAATTCACAATATTCAGTTAAATTTACCTGACATATTATTATTTATCTTAATTATATTATCTTATCTTCAATTAAATTAGACGGATTTAATTCTATATCTCAGTTATTTCTGATCAGTAATAATAATCCTTTACTAGTCCAAACACTACAAGAAAAAAGCAAAATAGAGACGGAAAATAGAGACGGAATTCCGTCTCTAATGCAAAATAGAGACGGAAATAGAGACCGAAATTTTCGGTCTCTATTTCGGCGGTCTCTAAAATTTAGAGACCGAAATACTCCGTCTCTAAAAATAGAGACGGAAATTTTTTTTCCGTCTCTATTTTAGAGACGGAAAATAGATTTCCGTCTCTAAAAATAGAGACGGAGTCATTTTTCCGTCTCTATTTTTAGAGACGGAAAATAGATTTCCGTCTCTAAAAATAGAGACGGAATCGTATTTTCCGTCTCTAATTAGAGACGGAAAAGAATTTCCGTCTCTATTTTTAGAGACGAAAAATGAATTTCCGTCTCTATTTTTTAAAATATTTTTTTTAAAAAAAATATATAAAATAATAAATAATATTAATTTTAAAATTACTTTAATTAATTTATACAATGAAACAAATATTAAATGGACTAAAAATAAATTTTAAAAAATGTATTTTATAATGTATTAATATTCTCCAACTTTTTATTCAATTAATTAATATAAATTAATTAGAATAAAAATACAAAATAAATATAAAAAATTAACCAACAAATTGAAATAAACAAAATACATAAATTTAAAACATAAATAAAATACAACATTAAAATAATAAAAAATAAAAAATGCATAAAATACAAAATAAATATATAACATTAACCAAAATATTAAAATAAACAAAATACATAAATATAAAACATAAATAAAATACTACATTAAAAAAATACAGAAAATACAAAATAAATATAAAACATTAACCAACAAATTAAAATAAATAAAATACATAAATATAAAACATAAATAAAAAACTACATTAAAATAATAAAAAATAACAAAATACAAAATAAATATGAAATATTAACCAACAAATTAAAATAAACAAAATACATAAATATAAAACATAAATAAAATACTACATTAAAATAATAAAAAAATACAAAATAAATATAAAACATTAACCAACAACTTAAAATAAATAAAATACATAAATATAAAACATAAATAAAAAACTACATTAAAATAATAAGAAATAACAAAATACAAAATAAATATGAAATATTAACCAACAAATTAAAATAAACAAAATACATAAATATAAAACATAAATAAAATACTACATTAAAATAACAAAAAATAAAAAAAATGATCTAAATAAAGGACATGTGCAGCAAATCTGGCCGGAGAAGAAGATCCGCCGGCGGTGGTGAAGCGGGAGAGTGACGGCTTCGGTGGGCGCGGGGGAGAGCAGTGGTGTAGATTTGCCACAGAGAGAGGGGAGAGAAGGGGAAAAAGAAGAAAGGGAGAGAAGGAGAGAAGAAGAGAAGGAAAAAGAAAAGAAAAGGGATATAAATATCCTGAAAAATAGAGACGGAAATTTATTTCCGTCTCTAAATAGAGACGGAAATAAAAATTCCGTCTCTAAATAGAGACGGAATCTAATTTTCGTCTCTATTTAGAGACGGAAATAAAAATTCCGTCTCTAAATAGGCGAGATTAATTCCCGCCTATTTAGAGACCGTAAACTTTTTCCGTCTCTATTTAGAGACGGAATTAAAAAATTCCGTCTCTATCTAGAGACGGAATGAATTTCCGTCTCTAAATAGAGACGGATATTAAATTCCGTCTCTAAATAGGCGGGAATATTTCCCGCCTATTTAGAGACCGCAAATAGAGACCGAATTTAATTCGGTCTCTAATTAGAGACCGAAATACAATTCGGTCTCTATTTAGAGACCGAAATGCAATTCGGTCTCTAAATAGAGAAAGTAAAAAGGGAGAGAGTGAGAATTAATTCCCGAAAATTAGAGACCGAATTTGATTCGGTCTCTAATTAGAGACCAAATAACAATTCGGTCTCTAATTAGAGACCGAAAGGCAATTCGGTCTCTAAACTATTTAGAGACCGAATTGCATTTCGGTCTCTAAATAGAGACCGAAATTTTATTCGGTCTCTAATTAGAGACCGAATTAGAGACCGAATTAAATTCGGTCTCTAATTTTCGGAAATTACTTCCCGCATCTCTCTTTTTTACTTTATCTATTTAGAGACTGAATTGCATTTCGGTCTCTAATTAGAGACCGAATAAAAATTCGGTCTCTAATTAGAGACCGAAAGGCAATTCGGTCTCTATTTAGAGACCGAAATGCAATTCGGTCTCTAAATAGAGAAAGTAAAAGGGAGAGAAGTGGGAATTAATTCCCGAAAATTAGAGACCGAATTTAATTTGGTCTCTAATTCGGTCTCTAATTAGAGACCGAATAAAATTTCGGTCTCTAAATAGAGACCGAAATGCAATTCGGTCTCTAAATAGAGACCGAATTCCAATTCGGTCTCTAAAAATTGAGACGGAATACTTTTTCGGTCTCTATTTAGAGACGGAAAAACAATTCCGTCTCTAAATATGGTCTCAAATTATGGAGGAAAACAATCCCGCCATATTTAGCGACCAAATTTAGAGACGGAAAATTTTTCGTCTCTAAATAGAGACGGAATTCATTTTCCGTCTCTATTTAGAGACGGAAAATCGAATTCCGTCTCTATTTAGAGACGGAAATTTTTCGGTCTCTAAATTTCCGTCTCTATTTTGCTGTTTTCTTGTAGTGAAAGACATTTCTATTCTTTTATTAATGCAAATATTACTCATCTATACTTCTTACTTTTAATCCTATTGCCATTTCCATGATGTTAGCTTTAACAGTAATATTTCTATTAATATTAATATAAACATCATTGTTTTCTCTATTGTCAATTGGTTATAAAATTAATATTCAAATTACTTATCAATTATCTTTTAAATCCCTTATTTTACCTTACTATTGACAAATTTATATTTAACTTCCTAGATTTTCATTAATTTACAGTATTACCCTTTTACTTTTTACTTATTTATAATAATGCCATTAGTTAACTTATTATTATCCTTATTTCATTATCTAACATGCAATAATATTTTAATGTCAATTAAATCACTCATTTAAGGACATATACATTTATAGCACATATTAAATTACATATTTACATTTGGGTCCCTTAACGATGATATAATTGCAACTAGGTCCTCATATTATATCATATTTACATCTAGGTCCTTTAATTATGCCATATTTACACTTAGGTCCTTTAACTATGCAATATTTACACTTAGGTCCTTTACTATTATTAAATTATAATTTTACCCCTAACTTTCTCATAATTACAATTATGCCACCAAATTAACTTATCAATTTAACAAAATTACAATTTAGCCCCTAAATATGGAAAAATTACAATTAGGCCCTCAAACTTTACCAAAACTTACAAAAATGCTATTAATTCATCTTATTTACCTTTTTAAACATTATTTTATTATCTAAAATATTCAAATTATGCTATCATTATTTTCCTTAATCATTATCTCTATAAATAATTTAATTAAATATCAAAATAAAATTCTAATTCACTTTGAATTATAATCCAATTAGAGTTCTAATCCAAATAGACTTCTAATCCAATTAGAGTTCTATTACAAGATGACTTCTAATTCATTTAGAATTAAAATCCAAATTGACTTCTAATTCATTTAGAATTATAATCCAAATTAACTTCTAATTCATTTAGATTAGGGTTCTTCAATTTCATTCAAATTATAATTTTACCTTTCTTGTTTACCTTAAATACAATCATGCCACTAATTTGGCTCATTAACTTATTAAACTTCTTATTTAACATACAAATTACCATTAGATTCTTAAAATATCATTCTCATGCCAAATTATATTTTAGTCCTTAAATAATAACAAACTTCTAATGAGCCATTAAAAACACATAAAAATCTCATTTTTACATACATATACCATTCGGCCTACATATTGTCCATGGTATATATTTTATTGCTTTTCATTTTAATCATTCAAAATCTCTTTTTTAACCTTCCTAAGCATGATTATATGGTTTTGATTCAATTAAACATGCATATTTCAAATACTTTATGTTCAAACATAACTAAAAATCATACTTTTGACATGGAAAAAGAAGGATATTGTATCCACTATCCTTATTTTCTTGTTCTCCACATCTTAAACATCCTTTTCTTGCCTTAGCTCCTTAAAACACTAACACTTTCCTTATATTCCTTAAGTGGCCGAATAGAAATATCAAAGAAATCACCATAAATTTACTTCCTTTTTGCAATATAATCACATAAAGATGCTCTGGACATCCTAAAATACCTATTTAAACCTTTAAATCCATTTAAAAATATCAACTTTACATACGTCAATTTGACACATAAACTTTTCACTTATTTTCTCCCACTTATTCCACTTCAAACGAACTTTAATCACCACCATCCGATTCTATAAAGGCAAAAATTTTTTTAGGAGGATAGATTTGAGGAGAGATTGAAAGAAAAATGAAGAAAATGGAGGAAAAATGGAGAAACATCACTTTGGCCCAAGGCAGGAAGAGGGAGGTCGGTTTATCTATGGTATCTCTAGAGAAATCTAGTGAAGAGATGTATTTTTATGGGTAAAATTGAATTGGAGCATGTCCAACCGAATTGGTAGAACTAATTTGGGTCAATTTTTTATTTTTGGGTCATTTTTCACTGTTTCAAGGCATCTATAAGTTCCTCGACTTCATTTTACTCTCGACTAATTCCCTCATTCTTAAAATACCAAATATAGCCTCCACACAAAATTTTAGCTCAATCGGAGTCCATTTGGGGCTCGGTTCACTTAAACCGGTTCGATTCAATACTATTTGGTTCTGCCGTAAAATACAAATCTAATGCTGTCAAAAATTTCTAAAAATAATTTTAAGCTTATACACTTCCCACTTTAAAGCCTTTTAACCTCATTTACTATTTTTAAAAATTCAGTCAAAATTCAGTCAAACTTAGGTTCAACCGAACCGAACCAGAGTCCAAATTCAGATGGACTTTCGGGGACCTAGTTGACCTCATTTTTGGACCAAATTTTACCTTTAGACTCCTGACAGTCCACAGATCAATATGAGTAATTAACATTTCTGAGTAACTGTTGTCAATTTCAACTGTATAGATGTCTCAAGACCACCCATCCTTGGATTATTTTGCCTCAAGCATACTTAACTTTTTAATTCTACTATAATAAGAGATACTTAGGCCATCACTCTATTCTAGAATCACATTACAGACTCCATAAAATTCACTGAATACTGCTAACTTAGTGTAGACACCGGTTCTTTAGGCAATCCAGGTACATCCTTGTTTTAAAAGGTAGTGCGTCCCTTGTGGATTTTCACACTAGCTTTCTTAGCGGGAAGTGCGTCCTTTCGGATTTTCACACAGCCCTATGCCTAATTTTTGCCTGAAGTAAATCCAACTTACTCCAGCGGCTTATCTTTGCCTTTTATTTTATTCTCTTTGGCTTTTATTTTCTTTGTTTCCCCTACCAGATTTGGTTGCAAGAGAAATTAAAGCTTTTGTCAGAGCCCCCTCCTAGAGTCGTCAATCAGTACTCTACGAAGTGTTTCCTCCCTCGACGTCATCTGTATTTTCCTGGGACTCCTGATGAGTGCATTACCAGATTCAGTGAGATATCAGACGATGATATTAGCTTTACGCACGCTTGGCTTCCCTTGTCCGGTGCAGTTATTGATGGGTCTTCAGGATGTGTTCCCTTATGCGGGCTCCGTGAGGCGACCTTCTACTTCACGACCCGTTGCTCCCATCAACTCGGAGTAACTCAGGACGTGGTGAGACTCCCTTTATCTTTTCGAGGTGGAGTCCTTTCTGTGGCCTTTGCCTCCCGCTATCATGAGCTTTGGAGCCGACTTCCATTGAAAACCGTCATACCTTTGTTCGGGAACCATTCTACCATCTCTTCCAGGGCGTACAAAAGATGGATACTTAGCCCGGCGGCTGATAATCGAACCTGACAACTGAGGCATTTGGCCAGCGAGGGTAGTAGTAGGGCATAGTTTAGCTTTACATGCATTTTAAGCAGTATATTTCTTTTTAAAGCAGAATTGGACAATAATGTAAATGAATAAATTAAACTTATTTCATTTCACAAATTTGTGTACATTTCAGTACGACTTCAGCATACATGATCTCTTTTAGACATTAATTCACTTATGCAAGACTACATTCATTCATGGAACTAAATCTTGACAGCATCCAACTCCTGTCTCCAATCAGCCCTCTCGGGTTTTCATGACTGGATATTTTCTCTCAAGCCTCTAATTTTTGCCCAGGATGCCTTTTTTCGGTTTTCACCCTGATGAGGCACCCGATTTTAGCTGGGCCGCCTTTTTTCGATTTTTGACCCGTGGGGCTTTTATTCTCTTCTTTTGATTTTGGTCTTTAGTCATGGAACCTTTTGAGTCTGTCGATATTGACCGGTTCCTTGAATTCATTACCATCGCTATCCGATAAGATTGCAGCTCCTTTGGATAACAGCTTCTTGAGGATATATGGTCCTTCCCAAGTTGGTCTAAATTTTCCTCTGATATCCGGTATGCCTGGTCTCATCTGTTTGAACACCAAATCCCCCTCGTTCAGCGGATGCTTTTTCACCTTTTTCCCAAATGATCTGGCCAGCCTTTTCTGATAGATCTGATTATGATAGTAAGCTTTCATCCTGCTCTTATCTAATAAGTTCAAATGTTGTAACTTCTCTTGTATCCATTCGGCCTCCGGAATCTGAGCTTCCATGACTACTCTAAGTGATTTGAGCTCTACCTCAACCGGCAGCATGCCTCTATTCCATAAACCAAAGAATACAGAGTAACGCCTGTAGACGTCCTTACCATCGTTCTGTAACCCCATAATGCAAAGGGAAGCTTCTCTGCCCAGTCTTTGTAGGTTTGGACCATCTTGGCTAGGATTCTCTTCACATTCTTATTGGCGGCCTCTACCGCCCCGTTAGCTTGTGGTCGATAGGGGGAGGATTTGTGGTGCTCGATCCCGTTTTTCTCAAGAATATTTCTGGTTTCCCCCATGAATTGCACCCCGTTATCAGACACTATGTGATGTGGGAGGCCATATCTGCATATCAGATTTCTTTCAATGAACCTGGCCATGTCTCTTGCATCGATCTTCTTAAAGGACTCCGCTTCCACCCATTTTGTAAAATAGTCGATTGCGACTATTATATATATGTGTCCGTTGGATGCCGTAGGGCGAATTTCTCCAATAATGTCTATTCCCCAAGCAGCAAATGGCCAAGGTGACGTTAGGCTGTGTAGCTCTGACACTGGCAAATGCCTTAAGTCTGCGTATTGCTGGCACAGTTGGCACTGCTTCACATATTTTGAGCAATCGTTATCCATCGTAAGCCACTAGAAGCCTTGCCTCATGATCTTTTTGGCTAATGTCAGCCCATTCATATGGGCTCCGCATATTCCGGCGTGTGTTTCTTCCATTACCCTCCTGGCTTCTTCTTCGTCCAAACACCTCAATTGGATACCATCAGCTTGCCGTTTGTACATTATCCCATTTATACAAATGAACTGGGTAGACAGCTTGCGAATCATCCTTTGATCCTTTTCGGTAGCCTCCTCTGCAAATGTCGCATTCTCTATGTAATTCATAATGTCATGATACCATGGCTTTCCATCCGCCACTTCTACTTCCATAACTGATCTTGATTCGAAGCTAGGGCTCTCAGAACTATAGATTAAGACTGGCTTCATGTGCACCCCTTCAGGGTTATCCCACATTGATACTAGCGTGGCGAGCGCATCGGCTAACTGATTTTCATCCTTGGGAATAAAATGGAATGTGCATACTTCGAATTGACTGCTCAGGTCTCTCAAGTGCCGGATATATGGCATTAGCCTCTCTTCTTTCACGGCCCATTCGCCTCGGATTTAATTGACCACCAAGGAAGAATCACTAAACACTTCCACATTCTTCGCTCCTAAAGCTATTAACGCCTCCAATCCAAAAACACATGCTTCGTATTCAGCTTCGTTATTGGTAGCCTTGAATCTTAACTTTTTTGCCAAGGCAAGCTTTTCGTCATCCGGGGTTATCAGAATGACTCCTACACCTGCCCCTTTGTTATTTATAGCTCCGTCAAAGTGTAATTTCCAACCTTGAATCCCGATAGCTGCCATATCCTCATCTAGAAAGTTAAACTCGTATGAGTCTCCTTGGATCGGGTGTTCTGCTAGAAATTCTACCACTGCACGCCCTTTGATGGTCTTCCGGGTGAGATACTCCACATCAAATTCTTGAAGTAACAGCAACCACCTACCCATTTTCCCAAGCAAAGATGGGGCCTCTTGCAAATATCTCAGGGGATTTTGCCTCGCGACTGCCTGCACTTTGTAAGCATGAAAGTAATGTCGCAATTTCTTAGAAGCCCAGATTACTGCAAGGCAAATCTTTTCTACCTCTGTGTATTTGACTTCGTAGGCTAAGAATTTCTTGCTGAGGTAATAAACAACAAATTCCACTCCAAAATCATCCTCTTGGGCCATCATAGCACCTACAGAACTGTCTTCTATGGCCAGGTATATGATCAGTGGCTTGACTGGCCATGGCGGTCTCAGTACCGATAAATTCAACAAATATTCTCTGATAGTATCAAAAGCCTTTTAGCAATTCTCATTCCATACTACTGGTTGATCTTTTCTGAGTAGTTTAAAGATTGGCTCACAGATCGAAGTAAGCTTAGCGATAAACCCACTGATGTATTGCAGCCTGCCCTGAAAGCTTCTTACATCCTTCTCTTTCTGCTGTATCGGCATTTCTTTGATGGCCTTAACCGTATCCGGGTCAATCTCAATCCCCCTTTTACTAACTATGTGTCCTAGGAGCTTCCCTGAGGTAACGCCAAAGATACACTTTTTGGGATTCAACCGTAAGTTGTACTTGTCTATCCTTCGGAAGAACTTTTTCAGGGCTTCAAAATGGCCTTCTCTAGTGGCTGACTTGATCATCATATCGTCCACATATACCTCTACCTCTTTATGAATCAATTCATCCAATATCTTCGTTGCCATCCTCTGATAAGTGGCCCCTGCATTTTTCAGGCCAAAAGGCATCACACGATAAGCGTAAGTCCCCCACTCTGTGATGAAGGCCGTCTTGATTCGATCAATTATTTCATTGAGAATTTGATTGTAGCACGCGTAACCATCTCCGAAGCTATACATCTCACAAGCAGCGGCACTGTCTATTAGTACGTCTATATGAGGCAATGGAAAATCATCTTTTGGACAGGCCTTATTCAGATCCCGATAATCCACGCATACTCTTACTTTGCCATTCTTTTTGGCTACAGGGACAACATTGGCCAACCATGTTGGGTATTGCACCTCGACTAGAAACTTGGCTTTGATTTGCTGGCTCATCTCTTCTTTCACTTTCTCTGCCCATTCCGGACTGAGCCTTCTCAACTTCTGCTTAACAGGTTTATGGTCTGGATAGGTGGGGATAGCATGCTTTGCGACTTTTCGATCGATTCCTGGCATATCTTCGTAGGTCCAGGCAAAGACTTTTTCATATTTTTTCAAGATTCTCTCAAGTTTTTCTCGCTCTTCAGGAGTTATATTTGATGCTATCAAATTTTCTTTTGGATTGTCTAGGGTTCCAAGATTGAATGGAGTAGCATCAGTTGAATCAATATCAAATATGGATGGATAATGATCATGATCATGCATAGTGAAATCATCAAAAACATCACACAAGTAAGCAAAACCATTCAATTTATTAATAAGATTGAAATTGTCATTAACATCATTGAAAAGTTCTGGAGCAAAAAGAAAATCTAAACTATTTTCCTCTTCCTCCTCTGCTAGTGTATCTGCTGCAGTCGACGTTTCCGCATCACATCGGCCCTTTGGAGTCTCCTCATCCATCTTCCGCACAGCTTCCTCTATCTTGGCCTTTCCTTTCAGCTGGGTGGTTATCATCTTTTCAGTAATTATTTCTTCCGGCGTCTCGCGGTCCCAAATTGTCCTACTGGTCATGATTTATTCATCCCAAAACCCCTCTGCTGGCTTGATTAATCCAACGCCCCACTCATAGACATCATTGAAAACCTCGAACCCTGGCACAATTCTTCCATCCAGCCACTGCAGTTCATTTTCTCCTGCATAGGCACATGCTGCGGTAGCTGGCACAAAGGTCTTCAAAATATGGGCAACTTCCATTTTCGACTTCTCGTCTTTCTTTACAGCACCTGTATATCCAAGACCCCTCTTGTCCTTTTGACCCTTAGTGGTAACGGCTGTCGGCATCCCTTGGGAATTCTTGCCCAGCCCTGCACCAGGGAGGAATGACATTTTCTTCATCATATTCAACACCTGGGGCTTTCTCCCTTCTGCTCTTCTTTGCCTATCATGGTGACATGAAACCCATTAAACGGCTGCCTGGCTATCTCCAGCACTGAAACCTGATTCTCTCGTGCAGCTTTTATAGTCACGATCTGGCCCTTGTGAGGTATCTTTACCATCTGATGCAGTGTAGAGGGGACTCCTCCCAATCTATGAAACCATGGTCTGCCTAGCAAAGCTGAGAAATTGGCGGGTATGGGCAACACCACAAACTCTACTTCTGACTCTACCGGTCCCGTTTTCACCACTGCTATGAAGGTTCCCGAAGCCTGCCTACGCGAGTTGTCATATGCCGTGATGGTAAGATCAGATTTTGCCAACATATCCTCTGTTACCCCAAAAGCTGCTATTGCTACCTATGGGCATACATTTATGGAAGAACAATCATCCACCATCACACAGGCGATATGCTTTTGGTTAATCTGCGCCCTTATGTACAGAGGGCGATTATGGTTGCGACCTTCTGCCGGCAGATCCGTACTGGTAAAAACAACATTTTCTCCCGATCCTCCTTTTACTACCTCCAGAAGTTCCGTAGGTGAAATGGTTGTAGCCACAGTTGCTTCGCATAAAGCCTCCACCACCTTCTGCCTATGTGATGGCGACTGTCTCAAAAGATCTCATATTGAAATCTGAGCCGGCATCTTTTTCAGTTGCTTGACAATCGGATCTTCCTCCGGCTCCTTTCCCCTCCTGTCCTCAATCGGCTCTTGTGGCTTCTCTACTTCTGGGGCTACCCTTCCACTCCGGGTCATAGCTCCCACTTCTTTCCTCTTTGGTTCTTCTCCTTCCTCTTCCGAACCCCAAAGGTCGAAAAATGTTTCTAAATTATCACTTTCAGTTCCACTATCATCAGTGGACCAGCAATCGATTACTGCAGCGGGAAGCCCTTCTTCACTCCCCTCATAGAGGCTCATGATAGCAGTGAGGATATCGTTTGCGTATAATTCCTTCAACACAAAATTCTCGGGCAAACTGGACCCGATCATATTCACTGGCAGAGGCATGTTATTGTACCCGGCTTTCTTTTGACCCCCTCTCTTCTCTGGATCTGTGATCTGTTTTGAGTCGATCAAATCCTGAATTGCGTGCCTCAAAGTCCTAAAGTTATCGGTTACATGTCCAGTGTGCTGATGATATGCATAATACTCATCGTCTTTGTGTCCTGGCATGCCTTTACAAAAAAGCAAAGGTCCAATGCCCTATTTTTATCCAATAAAGATCATCACAAATAAAAATATCCACTTTTGATAATGGTGCATGCAAGGACCAAACTCCTCAAAATAAGCAATGCCCCGATTTATGCATGATTCGCACATTTATGAAAGGGAGTTGTATTCCGCTCCTTGTATTATTGTAATTTATCGCTTTCCTTATCTATCTGATCATTTATCGCTTTCAAAATGTGAATAAATGCGCCTTTTAATCAATTGCATAGTGTGGAGAGAGAGCGAATTAATGATATTAAGATTTGATCATAAAATAATTGAGGTAGAAATAGATGAGAAATCCCGGACCCAGCTCTGGTCTTTGGGCTCAAGAGGTTAGAGGTTATCCTCCAAAATACTTCTTGGGTCACGAGGCTTTAGCGCTAATCCTAGGCTCTTTAGGGTGTGAAGTTCACCTTCCATGACCCCTCTGGCTGGCCCAAAATGGATACCAAGCGCAGTCTTAGGCTGTCCGAGGCGAGAGTAACTTTCCTAATATTCTATTGGGTGGCGACTCCATGAAACCTCCTTGTTGCCCAACATAGACGCACTTGCAATTTATTTGCAAGATGTCAACGAACCCACAAATGCCCCGGTCGCCCACGTGCGGGCGGCCGCGGGGATCCGACGCGCGTTACAGTGGCGACTCCACTGGGGACATTTATGTTTCGAGATTTCAATTTGAAAATACCTCGTTTAACATTTATGATTAAAATTTAATTCATAAATTTGCTTTCTCTCAAATTTGCATTTGCATATCATTAGAGCCTTAGAATACGCTAGTTTGGTCCCTCTTCTAGCCCCGGTGCGTTCCTGAAGCACGACCTCATTTTCACTCAATTTGGGGAAGTGTCAAGGATAATCAGCAGCCCAAGGCACGTACCTCAAATGGTATATCAAAATGATGACCCGATCGGTCGCTATGCTCGTGATGAGTTAGACCCGTCGACAGGGATCATGCTTGGGTAGCCTTAAAGAAATATCTCCCATGTCCAAAGCTCATGTAACGGCCGTAGCTATTTTCCACAGGTGAAATGAACCTTAATTCCATGCTTACTGTATGGGTCTTCATGTATTGGGTGAGTCCAAATGTCTCGCTTGGTAACCTAGCCAAAGGCTATCAAGCCCCGGTAGGGCCATGTCGAAATTTATGGAACGTCCAAATACGTGACGATCATTATCCATCCGCTTGTATATTAGCATAGGAGTGTCATGCTGCCGGTTTTTCGCCGTGCACCATGCGCATCCATCGGGTCCCTCGTTGACCCCTGGGCTAATCCCACCTAGGAAAGAGACTGCACGACCACGTGTGTGGGAGAAACAAGGGTGGAAGGACCTACTTGCTTGCTTGTGCTCTGTGAGTGTTGCATATCACGACCATGCATTATACCTACATTTCATGCATCATACCTAATGTTTTGTCCCTGCAGCCATCATAGATCTACCCAGGTGGACTAGATCACCAACCGGATGACTGATCCGAGTTCCTGCTCCTGAGCTGTAAGATAGAGAGGGTATACCAGAAATTTTATCAGGAACCAGTGGTATAGTATCTCAGATGGCAAACTCGCCTAGGGGGGAAGACGCCACCAGGGCCATGATTGCGGAAGAAGTGGGCCGCCGATTTGAGGAATTCGAGGGTAGGATGATGAATATGTTGACTGCCTTGGCACAGCAGAATGCTCCGCAGAATCCTCCTAAGAAAGGGTTGAAAGACGAGAAGAGCCTATTAGGCCACCTCCAGTAGAGTTAAGGTTAGTAGCCTTGGGAGAGCAGAGAAGAAGGCTCGTGCTGAGAATTGATGATATCGAAAATGATAGGATGAGCCTTGCATCTGAGAGGGGGAAAGCACCTCAGACCGATGACTTCATTCTAAGGAAGATGGAAGAGAGGTTTGAAGCTATGGCTCGTATGTTGAGCAGGGGCCAAGGGATGAACTCGGAGGATAAAGAGTTGGACGGAGAGGACCCGATCCCTTACAACTTCAAAATGCCAGATGTGCCGAAGTTTTACGGTACTTCTGACCCAACCGCTCATGTGAAACAGTATTCTCTGGTCATGAAGGGGACCACGTTGTCTAAGAAACAGAAGGTAGAATACTTTTGTCTGAGTCTGACCTCTCATGCCATCGACTGGTATCATGGCCTTGACCGCCGCACTAAAGAAGATTGGGATCTGCTCACTGAGGAGTTTTTGAAACAGTATGACTGTAATACATGGATGGAGGTGACTTTAAAAGATCTTGAACTACTCCAGCAGAAGACCGGGGAATCATTCCATGATTATCTCACCCGATGGAGGAACCGAGTAATGGAGATGCGGAGAAAGCCTGACTATAACACCCCCATCCGACACACCCGTTGAAAGGGCGCCGGCGGTTGCGCTACTCGGAGCGAAGCATACATTCACACATCATAAGCATACAGAAATACGAGGGAATTAAAAACTTTTGAGGGCACAAGCTGATCATGCATTATATCGCATACACACACAAGCACTAAGCGGAGGCATACTCTCATACAAACATGCATTATTACAGCGGAATCATTCATTAGGCAGAAAAGGTACAAAAGTAATCTAAAATGTCAATACTTGAAAACACTTACATAGCCCAAATATTACATCAAGATCTTTATATATATACATATACAAAATGTTACTGAAATACAAACTCCAAATTATATAAGCTGGTAATAAAATACAAAACTTCTAACTCCTACGTGGCTGACCTTGCAGATGCGCAACTCGAACAGAACCTAACCAGCCACCTGCACGGGAAAAGAGCCTGTGCTAAGCGATAACGCTTAGTGGGGAGAACACACAAGCGAGATGGACGGCCATTCACAATAGTCGCCAAGGAAAGTCACATACACAAATGGCATATGCGAATAATCATAGCAGATAGAATATCATATAAGATGAAGATATTATCATGCAGAAATACTTACAATCCCACATGCATATACTTATCGAGGTATCCGATGTCAAAACTGCACCATGCATAAACACAAACCTTTAAACATGCAATTATCATACTAGAATATCTAGGCGCTCAATAAAAGCCAATTCACATGAGTTGCATCACAATAATACATATACCAATTCACATATTTAACCATAGAATTCAATAATTCAAGCCAGAGTATTTGTACATATTAATTCGCATGCTTATAAGCATAACTGATCGAAGTCAAACACATTCACAAATACGGTATATACGGGTAATCGCATACAAAATACATGCTTGAGTCACATTCAGCCCATTCAGAGATTCATGATCACGTTCGGATAATTAACTGATTCACATAACTGAAGCTTTACACATTCGGATATCACATTCTTTTGTTCATATTAGGCAAAACAAACAGAATACCTGCTGACTCAAAATAGTGGATAACGAGTAAACGAATATTTTTACTGAGGGATCTTAAACAAGATCCTATACTGAGGATTCACGACGAACCAGATGGACCTAATCGGGGTCCACACTAAACTGAGGGATCTTAAATAAGATCCTATACTGAGGATTCACGAGGAACCAGATGGACCTAATCGGGGTCCACACTAAACTGAGACTGCAGCTAAAAGACTCTATTAGGCATGCCTAACTATCCACTGACTTGACTCTAGCAGGTCATGTATAACACAATTCACATTTGTTCAATGAGAATAACTATTGAATTTAACATGCATAAATTAATTATTTTTAAGCATGACACATTAAGTCAATAAGTTAAGCATAATATGGCATACAAACATTTAGCATAATAAAGATACAATTATAAGATGTAAAGCATATAAACACATTATATAGTTCTTGTCATAAGTATTTGTTCATAAAGCAAATTATGCTTATGGTTTAATTTATGGTTAATTATCATATTTATTAATTCTTCATTATAATAATTTATTTAATTCACAGTTAATTTAATTACATAACCTCATTACCTAATTATAAAATAAGTAACATTAAATTTTTCAGGCGTTTCTAGACACTTTGGGGCTAATTCGGAGGTGTAGAATCGATTCTAGGATGAATTGGTAAAGAGGGACAAATTTTATTAAAACACAGCTGTGCTTTATAAAAAGCACAGCTGTGCTCTGCTGTATATGGTCGATCTAAAAGCCAAGACACAGCTGTGTCCTACCAAAAAGCACAGCTGTGCTTTCCAACCAGTCCCCAAACATTATCAGACACAGGGCAGAATTAATTTACTGAATCTATATGCATTTTTGAACTACTAAATGACATTTTTAGACAAACTGATCTTCATAACAATTAATCCTCAAGATGTTAGCTTTCTAGTGACAAAATGTCAGATAAATAGGAGCTGAAATCGTTGAGATATACTCAATTTCTCTAACCTGCTCCACAGATACACCTGACAAATTTTGCTACTGTAATGGGCGATTTTAAAATAGTTAGAGTCCGAATTAAATTATGGTTACTTCTACAAAGTTTTAGATACGGGAGATATGGTTCTAACCCAACTGGAATCATGTATTTTGGAGTTGTAAAACTCAACTTATACTAAAATGAATGACCAAAGGTCAATCTGACCCACCTAAGCAGAGAGGTCTCGGTTTTTAGCATTTTTGAAGATCCTAAGTCCAGAATTAGCTCCAGCATTCTCTTAGACAATTTTAGATACGGATCTTATCTGTCAGATGAAATTTGAATCAACTCAATCGGAGATCTATAACTCTACTTATAACAAAAACATCACACTGAGGTCAGATAAAAACTGAATAAAATTTCAGAACACAAACATCAATATTGAACAAATAAATCCCAAACAAATCACAAACAATTCCCAAACAAAATTCCAAACCTGAATTTTAACTTCTAATCACTTTGCTCCACTAGATCCAGCAATTTCTTTACCCTTGGAAATTTTGAGGAGATTTAACTAAACATAGATCCACCAAAAATACACAAAATAAATCCTAAATTAATACCCAATTAAAGAGTAAAAGAAATTGAAGAAAGAAATGAAATTATGTGTTAATCTTACCCACAAAAATTCTAGAATTACTTGATTTTTACCCACCAAGACTTAGATCAATTTTAGAGTTTGAAAAACAAAGGAAAGGAAGAAGAAGAAGAAGGAAATGCAAATGACTTACGGGAAATGAATTCTTCATTCTTCATTTCATTTTCTTTTCCCAAATTTGCCACATGTCACCTTCCTATTGGTGGCAACCAATTATTCACACCCAATTACCATACACTTCTCACACTCTATACATTCTCCTATGCAACACCTTACTAAAGTGTGAGTGAAACACACAAACATAACCCACTTAGATTCTTTCTACTATGCTATGCTTACCACACCCAATCAAAACTCAACTTAAAACACCCTACTAATGTGTGAGTAAAACACACAATCACTACACCATTACTCATATCCCACAATGGTATATGCATGCACACACAAGTATCTTCCAACTAATTCACACCCTATTCACATATATGCACCACATGCTAACAAAACCCACTTAAATCCTTGCAACTTCCATTATACTCCCTAAGACAATTATTTCCTCACTTGAACTTTATTTATCTTTTCAATTAGGTCCTTAATATTCCAATTTTACATGCACACATTACCATTTAACTCCAAACATACTGATCGAAATTATTAAAATACCCTCAATAATTCCGACATAGCATACACATTCCGACTAAGCCCGATTTGGGGTGTGACAACTCTTTCCTCCTAAAAGAATTTCGTCCTCGAAATTCACTTACACCGAAAAGAATTCCCAACACTACACTCCAAACCATATCAAACTCATACACTTCACTTTCAAATTACTCCTTGCTTACACTTGTCACTCTCGCTATACTCTTAAATCACTTTTTTATATCCAAATCAAACACGTTCATCAGAATAACCATTACTCAATTGCACATCGGATAGCAAAGCACAAACACTTCACACTATAAACTATTTAACTTTCATCGATAGCTACACAAATCCTTTAACACTTCAAAGATGTCTATCTTACATGCTCTTTTCCCTTACCAAAACACTTCTATCAAACTCCAAAAATCTCTTTACATTCTCTTGTAAAATATTCCCAAAACACTCTTTCTACTCAACTTTAACGAAACACAGAACACTTTCCTTAACCGTTGCTATACTCGCCATTATCACCCTTAATCTTAATATCAACTACTCCATGTACACTCTGTCAGCTTTCTCTTAATCAAAATGCATATGCAAATGCTTCTCATGTATGGTCAAAGGGATGATGTGATGAGAATGTGATGGTTCATGTATGCAGAATGATGCTAAAGAAATGCAATTGATGCTATAATGATGCACTTTGTCGCATCCCCATGATTCAATATGCTTTTATTCAAATACTTTTTTTTTCTGGAGATAGCTGACAGGTATACAGAGTATTACCAAAACCTTACAGAATCCAAATACCCTTCCATTTCAAAGTACCAAAACAAACTTTGCTCGAACACACCAAAGAAAAACTCACCGGAAGGCTCTGTCACTTCACTGCGGTGTGCAACAAATCCCGACGGCACACTGATGGCTCTAAGCAATTCCTCCACATCTTTTCTAGCTTGCCGAGCTAGATTCTCACTCATCTTAGGACAATCAATAATTTGATGTCCCATGCTGCCTTATCTAAAATAAGCACCCGAGTTTTTTACACGGACCCCGATGTCGCTTCTGACAGTGCTGACATATTGGCGGTACGCACTTCTTACACTTGTCACAGTTTTATTTTTGACAATGTTGACACATTGAAGGTTCTCGGATCCTCTTTCTCATTGGCACTTCTTTTCCGAACACCTTTCTTTTCTGAGGTACCCTTTGAGCAACATTTTTAGAAACTTGGGGAGCAGTCAACTTATCAAAAATTCGAAACAACCTATGCACTATTAACCTATCATCAGAAGCAGGACTGGAACCTCCAACTGAAGGATGCTCGAAAACACTTTGATCAGCACTAATTGGGTTAACACTATCCGTTGTTTCGCCGACATCCTCACTAGGATTAGACTCCATCTAGACATAACACAAGACGAGACACATCTGCATTAGGCCACGACACGGAATCGACTTACATGCAAGGTCACAACACATAACTGACTAACATGCAAAGACCCAACAATCAAAAAAAACAAAGGCAACCAGAACCTCCAAACCAGGGCTCTGATACCACAACTTGTAACACCCCCATCCGACACCCCCGTTGAAAGGGCGCCGGCGGTTGCGCTACTCGGAGCGAAGCATACATTCACACATCATAAGCATACAAAAATACGAGGGAATTAAAAACTTTTGAGGGCACAAGCTGATCATGCATTATCTCGCATACACACACAAGCACTAAGCGGAGGCATACTTTCATACAAACATGCATTATTACAGTGGAAGCATTCATTAGGCAGAAAAGGTACAAAACTAATCTAAAATGTCAATACTTGAAAACACTTACATAGCCCAAATATTACATCAAGATCTTTATATATATACATATACAAAATGTTACTGATATACAAACTCCAAATTATATAAGCTGGTAACAAAATACAAAACTTCTAACTCCTACGTGGCCGACCTTGCAGATGCGCGACTCAAACAGAACCTAACCAGCCACTTGCACGGGAAAAGAGACCGTGCTAAGCGATAACGCTTAGTGGGGAGAACACACAAGCGAGATGGACGGCCATTCACAATGGTCGCCAAGGCAAGTCACATACACAAATGGCATATGCGAATAATCATAGCAGATAGAATATCATATAAGATGCAGATATTATCATGCAGAAATACTTACAATCCCACATGCATATACTTATCGAGGTATCCGATGTCAGAACTGCACCATGCATAAACACAAACCTTTAAACATGCAATTATCATACTAGAATATCTAGGCGCTCAATAAAAGCCAATTCACATGAATTGCATCACAATAATACATATACCAATTCACATATTTAACCATAGAATTCAATAATTCAAGCCAGAGTATTTGTACATATTAATTCGCATGCTTATAAGCATAACTGATTGAATTCAAACACATTCACAAATACGGTATATACGGGTAATCGCATACAAAATACATGCTTGAGTCACATTCAGCCCATTCAGAGATTCATGATCACGTTCGGATAATTAACTGATTCACATAACTGAAGCTTTACACATTCGGATATCACATTCTTTTGTTCATATTAGGCAAAACAAACAGAATATCTGCTGACTCAAAATAGTGGATAACGAGTAAACGAATATTTTTACTGAGGGATCTTGAACAAGATCCTATACTGAGGATTCACGACGAACCAGATGGACCTAATCGGGGTCCACACTAAACTGAGGGATCTTAAACAAGATCCTATACTGAGGATTCACGAGGAACCAGATGGACCTAATCGGGGTCCACACTAAACTGAGGCTGCAGCTAAAAGACTCTATTAGGCATGCCTAACTATCCACTGACTTGACTCTAGCAGGTCATGTATAACACAATTCACATTTGTTTAATGAGAATAACTATTGAATTTAACATGCATAAATTAATTATTTTTAAGCATGACACATTAAGTCAATAAGTTAAGCATAATATGGCATACAAACATTTAGCATAATAAAGATACAATTATAAGATGTAAAGCATATAAACACATTATATAGTTCTTGTCATAAGTATTTGTTCATAAAGCAAATTATGCTTATGGTTTAATTTATGGTTAATTATCATATTTATTAATTCTTCATTATAATAATTTATTTAATTCACAGTTAATTTAATTACATAACCTCATTACCTAATTATAAAATAAGTAACATTAAATTTTTCAGGCGTTTCTAGACACTTTGGGGCTAATTCGGAGGTGTAGAATCGATTCTAGGATGAATTGGTAAAGAGGAACAAATTTTATTAAAACACAGCTGTGCTTTATAGAAAGCACAGCTGTGCTCTGCTG
Source organism: Excoecaria cochinchinensis (assembly GCA_947683425.1). NCBI lineage: Eukaryota > Viridiplantae > Streptophyta > Magnoliopsida > Malpighiales > Euphorbiaceae > Excoecaria > Excoecaria cochinchinensis. The sequence continues at coordinate 308,188 of CANTUQ010000205.1, forward strand.
TATATGGTCGATCTAAAAGCCAAGACACAGCTGTGTCCTACCCAAAAGCACAGCTGTGCTTTCCAACTAGTCCCCAAACATTATCAGACACAGGGCAGAATTAATTTACTGAATCTATATGCATTTTTGAACTACTAAATGACATTTTTAGACAAACTGATCTTCATAAAAATTAATTCTCAAGATGTTAGCTTTCTAGTGACAAAATATCAGATCAATAGGAGCTGAAATCGTTGAGATATACTCAATTTCTCTAACCTGCTCCAGACATACCTGACAAATTTTGCTACTGTAATGGGCGATTTTAAAATAGTTAGAGTCCGAATTAAATTATGGTTACTTCTACAAAGTTTTAGATACGGAAGTTTTGGTTGTAACCCAACTGGAATCATGTATTTTGGAGTTGTAAAACTCAACTTATACTAAAAGGAATGACCAAAGGTCAATCTGACCCACCTAAGCAGAGAGGTCTCGGTTTTTAGCATTTTTGAAGATCCTAAGTCCAGCATTAGCTCCATAATTCTTTTAGACAATTTTAGATACAGATCTTAGCTGTTAGATGCAATTTAAATCAACTCAATTGGAGATCTATAACTCTACTTATAACAAAAACATCACACTGAGGTCAGATAAAAACTGAATAAAATTTCAGAACACAAACATCAATATTGAACAAATAAATCCCAAACAAATCACAAACAATTCCCAAACAAAATCTCAAACCTGAATTTTAACTTCTAATCACTTTGCTCCACTAGATCCAGCAATTTCTTTACCCTTGGAAATTTTGAGGAGATTTAACTAAACATAGATCCACCAAAAATACACAAAATAAATCCTAAATTAATACCCAATTAAAGAGTAAAAGAAATTGAAGAAAGAAATGAAATTATGTGTTAATCTTACCCACAAAAATGCTAGAATTACTTGATTTTTACCCACCAAGACTTAGATCAATTTTAGAGTTTGAAAAACAAAGGAAAGGAAGAAGAAGAAGAAGGAAATGCAAATGACTTACGGGAAATGAATTCTTTATTCTTCATTTCATTTTCTTTTCCCAAATTTGCCACATGTTACCTTCCTATTGGTGGCAACCAATTATTTACACCCAATTACCATACACTTCTCACACTCTATACATTCTCCTATGCAACACCTTACTAAAGTGTGAGTGAAACACACAAACATAACCCACTTAGATTCTTTCTACTATGCTATGCTTACCACACCCAATCAAAACTCAACTTAAAACACCCTACTAATGTGTGAGTAAAACACACAATCACTACACCATTACTCATATCCCACAATGGTATATGCATGCACACACAAGTATCTTCCAACTAATTCACACCCTATTCACATATATGCACCACATGCTAACAAAACCCACTTAAATCCTTGCAACATCCATTATACTCCCTAAGACAATTATTTCCTCACTTGAACTTTATTTATCTTTTCAATTAGGTCCTTAATATTCCAATTCTACATGCACACATTACCATTTAACTCCAAACATACTGATCGAAATTACTAAAATACCCTCAATAATTCCGACATAGCATACACATTCCGACTAAGCCCGATTTGGGGTGTGACAATGACACCCAGGACCAGATTTGTTTATTCATCAAGAACGCAAGCTCGTACTTGAAAGATGGGTTGAAGATGAAGGGGTTGAAGGACTGGGAGTCTCTCAAAGATATAGCCATCGAGGCAGAGGGAGAGTTCTTGATTAGGAAGGCTAACAACGATAATTTTGCCAAAAGGGCTAACCCCGGTCAAGGAGCCGGTAGGCCAACAGGTCCCAATAATGGCACTAGAAGAACAGGCAAAGTGTGTACTACCGAGGTGACCACCCAGAGGAAGTTTTCGAACTTGGGGAAACCATTATCTTGGGTCTTGAGAAGATTAATGAAGGAGGGAAAGTTGCACCCTCTGGCTCCTAGGCCAGCTTTGACGCAAGGGAAGCCTGGACACAAAGATAATGAATTCTGTGCGTTCTACCAGCACTCAGGCCACATCACAGATAAGTGCAAAGCGCTTCGGCACTCTATCCAAGACTTGATTGATAGCAAGCAAATTTTTGACCCTGAAAAGAGGAAAACTGAGAAGAAGCCTGGTTATAATGCCGTACCACCGCCCGTGTTTATGATCGGATCTAGCTTGCCAGAATGGTATGTGCTACAAGATCTATATGGGAGCGAGAATTTTACCGCCGTTTGTTCCGAGGATAGAGAGAAGAGAGCAGTCATGGCAACCCTTGATTGCTGGTCTAGCAGTGAGAGCGGTGGAGAAGTCGAGGAAGAAGGGGAAATGAACCTTGATTTGTGGAGGTCCGATGGAGACAGGGCTGTAATGAGAAGCGGAAGAGTGGTCCCCGAGGTTACCAGGCTGCCTGAGCCAGTGCAGATGCCAGCAGAGAAAGAGCCAGAAGAGAATCAGATTGTCAGACAGTTGAAGAAAACTGCAGCTCAAATATCCATCTGGGATCTGTTGAGACAGTCCCCCTCTCATAGACAGAAGGTAGTAGAGGCTTTGGTTGAGGCCACGGTCGCCACCACAATTTCCCCATCAGAGCTTTTGGGTCTAATTAAGGGAGGATCCGAGGAGAGATTGGTCTTTTCGGATGCCGACCTACCGGTTGAAGGCCGTAATCATAACAGACCCCTGTACATCAAAGCACAAATTAACGATAAGCATACTGCTTGCGTTATGGTAGACGATGGTTCTTCTATCAATGTGTGCCCCCTGATAGCTCTGCAGGCTTTTGGTTTAAACGAAGATATGCTCAGTGGATTAGATCTGACTATCACAGCCTACGATAATTTGAGGAGGCAAGCCTCGGGAACCTTTAAGACCTTGGTCAAGACAGGACCTATTGAAGTGGAGGTAGAATTTGTAGTGCTGCCCATCCCTACTAACTTCTCAGCTCTGCTTGGGAGACCCTGGTTTCATAAGTTAGGTGGAGTGCCATCCACACTACATCAGATGATAAAGTTCCCACACGAAGGGGAGGTGGTGACTAACAAAGCGGCCAGGGAGAACCAGGTCTCAGCGCTAGAAATAGCTAATCAGACATTTAGCGGCTTCCACGTGTCCATGATAAGGGAAGAGTACGGGTCAGTGGATAGCCCAGCTGTGGTAAATATGATGAAGAAGATGCACTATCGCCCTGGGGCTGGTTTGGGCAGAAACTCTCAAGGGTTGCAAACCGCGATCACCACTCGAGGTCAGAAAAATCGGAAAGGTCTGGGGTACAGAGGTGGTTTCGGCAAGAAGAAGGCGGCGGATAAGATCCCTTACATTTCAGAGAGCTTCGTACCAGTATCTTCAGTTTGTGCTTTTACTGGCGAAGACGAGCCGTAATGGGTAGATGGGAGGATTGTCCCTGGTTTTGAGATCTTCAATGATGTATTTGACTGGAGAGTCGGGTTTATCAAGACTGCTGAAGATTTTTGGGATGAGGAGGTCATGACACAGGGTATCACTTGGGACAGATGAGAGCCTGAAGAGGTCGTTACCGAGAAAATGATAGCTGTCAGGCTGAAAGGGAAAGAGAAGATAGCATAATTAGAACTGAAAATGGGGGATTTAAAGATTTCTTCCGACATGCCTGGAGGTCCTCTGCTGAATCAGGAAGCCAGTATACAAGCTGCAACGGCATTAACCTCGGGAGTGGCAGAAGAAGACTCTAGCTTAGACTGTCATTTTATTCCAGAACTCTTTTATGATGTAAATGACAATTATAATATTATTAATAAGGCAAACAATTTCTCTTATTTGTGCAATGTTTCTAATAATTTCAACATGCATGAACATGATCATATTCCATCAATTTTTGACATTGATTCCACTGATACAACGCCTTTTAATCTTGGAACCTCAGAAAATCCGAGAGAAATTCTAATAGCATCGAATATAACTCCTGAGGAGAGAAAAAATTTTGAGAGAATAATAAGAAAACATTAAAAAGTCTTTGCCTAGACCTATGAGGACATGCCGGGAATTGACCGAGATGTGGCAGAACATGCTATCCCGACTTATCCGGATTATAAGCCTGTAAAATAGAAGTTGAGAAGGCTCAGACCAGAATGGGCTGACAAGGTTAAGGAGGAAATTCGACAGCAGATTGAAGCCAAGTTCCTTGTTGAGGTACAGTATCCTACATGGCTGGCAAATGTGGTCCCTGTAGCAAAGAAGAACGGAAAGGTCAGGGTGTGTGTGGATTATCGAGATCTGAACAAAGCTTGCCTTAAAGATGATTTTCCACTACCTCATATCGATGTATTGATAGATAGTGCCGCCAATTGCACGATGTATAGCTTTGGAGATGGATATGTGGGGTACAACCAAATCCTGAACAAAATAGCTGACCGGGTTAAAATTGCTTTCATCACGGAGTGGGGGACCTACGCCTACCGAGTCATGCCTTTCAGCCTAAAGAACGCAGGTGCCACATACCAGAGAATGGCGACCAAGATCTTAAGTGACCTGATCCATAAAGAAGTGGAAGTGTATGTCGATGACCTAATGGTCAAGTCAGCCACCCGAGAGGGGCACTTTGAAGCTCTAGAGAAGTTCCTCACCAGGATTGAAAAGTATAATCTGCGATTCAACCCCAAGAAGTGCATTTTCGGAGTGACTTCAGGAAAACTATTGGGACATGTCGTCAGCCAGAGGGGGATAGAAATTGACCCGGACAAGGTGAAGGCCATCAGAGAGATGCCCGTGCCGCAAAAAGAGAAGGATGTAAGGAGTTTCCTGAGCAAGCTGCAGTACGTCAGCAGATTCATTACCAAGCTCACTTCAATATGCGAGCCTATTTTCAAGCTGCTTAGAAAGAATCAACCTGTGGTCTGGAATGAAGACTGCCAGAAAGCCTTTAACAGCATTAGAGAATATCTATTGAATCCGCCGGTGCTAAGGCCGCCGCAACCGATCAAACCACTTATCCTGTATCTGGCAGTAGAGGAAAGTTCAGTGGGCACCATGATGGCTCAAGAGGATGAATTTGGGGTGGAGTTTGCAATTTATTACCTCAGCAAGAAGTTCTTGGCTTATGAGATAAAATATGCTGAAGTAGAAAAGATCTGCCTCGCAGTAATTTGCGCATCAAAGAAGTTGAGACATTACTTCCACTCATACAATGTTCAGGCAGTGGCCAAGCAGAATCCGTTAAGATATTTGCAGGATGCGCCGTCTTTGCTTGGTAAGATGGGGAGGTGGCTGCTCTTACTATAAGAGTTCGATGTGCAATACATCACTCGCAAAACTATTAAGGGGCGGGTCGTAGCAGAATTTCTTGCCGAGCATCCTATTCAAGGAGACACTCCCGAGTTTACCTTTCCTGATGAGAACATAGTCACAATTTCTGTCCAAGGATGGCAGTTACACATCGATGGGGCAGTAAATAATAGAGGAGCCGGAGTTGGAATCATCTTGACGACCCCAGATAATGAGAAACTTCCCCTCGCTAAGAAGCTGAGGTACAAAGAAACCAACAATGAAGCCGAATACGAAGCATGCACCTTCGGGTTAGAAGCTTTGGCTGCATTGGGGGCAAGGAACATAGAAGTCTTTGGTGACTCATCCTTGGTGATCAACCAGATCCTAGGTGAGTGGGCAGTAAAAGAAGAACGGCTGATGCCCTATGTTGAATATTTGAAAGAGGTATGTGGGCAGTTTGAGACTTGCACTTTCCACTTCGTGCCCAGAGATGAGAATCGTTTAGCTGATGCGTTGGCAACCCTGGTGTCAATGTGGGATAATCCTGAAGGAGTAGCCATGAAGCCAGTACTAATTTCGAGCTCTGAGAAGCCCAGCTTTGAGATTAAGCCTGTGATGGAAGTAGAGGGTGGCGGATGGGAAACCATGGTACTTCGATATCATGAACTACTTGGAAAACAATAAATTTCCAGAAGAAGCTACTGAAAAAGACTAGAGGATAATCCGCAAGCTATCTACTCAGTTCATATCCTTGGAAGGGGTGTTGTACAAAAGACAGTCGGACGGGATTCAGCTCAGGTGCTTGAACGAAAAGGAAGCCCGCAAGGTGATGGAGGAAACCCATGCAGGTGTCTGTGGGGCCCACATGAACGGTTTGACCTTGGCTAAGAAGATTATGAGACAAGGCTTCTATTGGCTTACAATAGATAATAACTGCTCAAAATATGTTAAGCAATGCATGTTCTGCCAACAATATGCAGACTTGAGACACCTGCCAGTATCAGAGCTACATAACCTGACATCACCTTGGCCTTTCGCTGCTTGGGGGACAGATATCATCGGAGAGATTCGCCCTACGGCATCCAATGGGCACAGGTACATCATAGTCGCAATCTACTATTTTACCAAATGGGTAGAGGCAGAATTCTTCAAAAAGATTGACGCGAGGGACATGGCCAAGTTCATAGAGAGGAATCTGATTTGCAGATATGGCCTCCCTTATCACATAGTGTCTGATAATGGGGTGCAGTTCATGGGAGAAACCAGGAAGCTTCTCGAGAAGTATGGTATCAAGCATCATAAATCCTCACCCTACCAACCACAAGCGAATGGAGCAGTAGAAGCCACTAATAAGAATATGAAGAAGATCCTGTCCAAGATGGTCCAAACCTACAAAGATTGGGCTGAAAAGTTACCTTTCGCCCTGTGGGGATATATAACAACGGTGAGGGCATCTACAGGTGCCACACCATTTTCCCTGGTATACGGAACGGAAGCAGTATTGCCAGTTGAGATAGAGCTCAAATCACTGAGGGTGGTCATGGAAGCCCAAATCCCAGAGGCCGAATGGGCGCAGCAGAGGCTACAGCACTTGAACTTACTGGATGAGAGTAGGCTGAAAGCTTATTATCATAATCAGATTTACCAAAAGAGATTGGCAAGAACTTTCGAAAAGAAGGTGAGAAAGCATCCGCTGAAAGAAGGGGACTTGGTGTTCAAGCAGATGAGGCTAGGTATATCAAATATTAGAGGGAAATTCAGACCCACCTGGGAGGGACCGTATATCCTTAAGAAACTGCTATCCAAGGGAGCTGCGATCTTATCGGATAGTGATGGGAATGAATTCAAAGAACCAATCAATGTCGACAGACTGAAAAGGTTCCACGGCTAAAGACCAAAATAAAAATAAGAGAATAAAATGCCCTGCAGGTCGAAAACCGAAAAAAGGCGGCTGTGCTAAATTTGGGCGCCTCAACAGGGTGAAAACCGAAAAAAGGCATCCTATGCAAAAATTAGAGGCATGAGAGAAAATGTCCAATCGTAAAACCCGAGAGGGCCGATTGGTAACATAAGTTAATGCTGCTAAATTTGGTTTCATGTATTGACAGCGCGTAAGCAGCTGAGTAAATGCCAAAACTGATCATGTATGCTGAAATTATATGAAAATGTACACAAATTCGTGAAATAGAATGAATATTATCCTTTTCATTTTTGTCATTTCCTAGTTCTGCATTAAAAAGAAATGTAGCACCAAAAGAAATACATATATAGGCTAAGCTAAGTCCTGCTGCTGCTCTCGCCGACCAGATGCTTGAGCCCTCGGGTCCTGTTATCAGATGCTGGACTAAGGATCCACTTCTTGTACTTGTTAGTCGAAGACACGGAATGATTGCCGAACCTCGGGATAACAGTCTTCACTGGTATTCTGCCCCATAGCTCATGATACCGAGAAGCAAACGCAGCCGAGAGAGCTCCTCCTCGGAAGGACAAGGGAACCCTCACTACATCCTGGGTCGTCCCGAGCTGGCGTGTACATCGAGAGGTGATGCAGAAGGTGGCCTGACGGAGGCCGCAGATGGGGACACACCCCGATGGCCCATCAATGACCACATGAGACAGTGGGAGCCAGGCAGACGTAAAACTGATCTCGTCGTCTGACAGCTCGCCAAATCTAGTAATGCCTTCACTAATAGTGGCACACCCATAAAGTCATCGACGCGGTAGAAAGTGGCTCGGCGAGTAGTGTGGAGTAACTCGAGGGGGTGGCTCGGACAGCATTCTCAGTTTCTCTTGCAGCCAGATCTGAAAAAAAAAATAAAAATATAAAATATAAAAAAGAAAGAAGAGAAGAAAAAAAAAAGAGAAAAGCCGCTGGAGTAAGTAGGGTTTACTTCAGGCAAAAATAAGGCACAGGGTTGTGTGAAAATCCGAAAGGACGCACCTCCCGCTAAGAAAAGCTAGTGCGAAAATCCATAAGGGACGCACTACCTTCAAAATAATGACGTACCTGGAGCAATAAGGGGCTGTCGGTAAAGGTTGCAGTGGATCCAGAGCTCACAGTGTCCAAGCCCAGAATGGTCTCGGCCAGAATGAGTGGTAAGGGTGATAATCCCAGATGAAAGTCGCCCAAGACTCCAAACAGGCGAGAGTCACCTGTCAAACCCCCTGGAACAACAGTAAGGAAGTTCAACATGCAAAATAAGAATATGATGCTTACCCGGTAGGTGGGGATGCCGGTGAACTTATCCAGGGCCTCGATTAATAGTCCCAGAGCAAAGGAAGGGCCTGGGTGAATCAGCCGGATGGCATCAGAAGAAGGTATGCCGAGGGCCATGGCCATGTCCCGGATCTGTAATAGACCGCAGCGGGGGACGCAAGGCAGAGCACTAGGAGGGAACCAGGCTCCCAGAATGGTAGCTAACTCTTCAGGCAAAGGGCACAGTTCCTGATAGGTGAACCGGAAAACGTGAAACCGGGGGTTCCAGAAGTGGGTCGCCGCCAGGAGGAGGTTCTGGTCGATTTTCACCTGGCACAGATATTTCAGCCCAGACAGAGAAGAAAGGGCGCCCTCTTCCCAAGTGTGTTTGTCATCTAAGATACGATGCATCCTTTGGGCTAGAGAGGAAGACATGTTGAGAAAGGTGAAAGGCTCAAAATGTTAGAAAATGAAGAGACTCAAGAAGAGCAAAAATTTTGGCAGAATTTATAGGGAAGGGTCACCGACGGCCTACCCGTCTCTTTATAGAGACGGCCTGCCCGTCGGTAGAGATTCACCTAGCAGGCGCATGCGTCATCATTGCATTTATCACGCGCATTAACTCGCATTTATTGCACGACAGACGGCCAGCCCGTCAGTCGCTTCTACAGACGCCCAGCCCGTCGGTCACGAAATTCTATATAAGGGCGAGTGACAGACGGTGCAAACGCTGCTGTCCCTTTCATTTCCTCTCCCAAACCATTTTTTAGCGTTTTTTAGTGTTTTTTCAAGCATTCTTCATCTATTTTTCGAGATTTCTTCATATTTTCGCATTATTTACTCACTGGGCGCTTTGATATTTATATTTGCTTCAGTTTCTACACTTCTCGCGATTCCAAGTAAGTATATAACTACTTTTTTTGAATTTTATTCAATTTATTTCTTCATTTCTTCTTCCTTTAACCTCAGAAATGGTTACGATACTTTAAAAACCTTAGGAATTTAGGGAGAATGCTGCCCATTTTTTCTTTTTTATTTTAGTGCAATTAAACCTGAATTTTTGTATGATCACAAAGAAATAGAATTTTTCTATAACTTTGGTGCTTTAGAAATAGAATTTTTCTGTATATACATTTGCTTGTGAGGCCTGAGGCCATTATTTTGTGTTGTTGGGGACTCACTCTTACCGGGGTGTGTCCCATTTACATGCGTATATTATTGTCGAGGCCTGAGGCCTATTTTGTTGCCCTTTTATACAGGAGGTCGGGCATACCCCTGCTGGGGTGCTGCCCAATTTTTTGTTATTTATTCTAGAATTGAATATTTTCACGCGTAATGCATGCCTCGGGACCTAGAAAGCCCATTTCCTTTACTCGTTTCAATTTATTTCCATGCTAATTGCATGTTGCCTTTGCCGCGATGTGTGCGGGGCATATTGGGGCTACTTCCTTAGACAGAACGTTTACTCTATTCATTTATTATCAATTTTCTATCTTGTTTTGGGTCGCCATTGCCCTGGTGAGGCCTAAATGGGCCTTCACCTGGAAATAAGTCTGAAAATTTTTGTTTTGTTAAATTTTCGCTGTCTAATTTCTTCTCCTTTGCAGGATGCCTCCTAGACGTAGAGCATCGCAGGCCCAGCCCGAGCTTGTAGCTCCGGATTGGATGGATGATGAGTCAGCTCAGAGGTATAGAGCATTGGCTCAGGTAGAGCTTTGGGCCAGTCGTTTTGTGTCCCGACCGTTCCTAGAGGCCCTAGGGTTGGCCCCAGAGTTCGATTTACTTGTCGAGGGTGCTGGGTGGACAGAGTTCCTTGAGCCCTCCTTCCAGACTTTTCCAGAGGCAACTCGCCAGGTCCTGGCCACTCTTCGTTACGCCGATTTTCAGAGTGCAGATACCGACCCAGGGGTGGTTCAGTTTTGGTTCGACGGCGAGCACTTCAGTATTACCAGGCAGAGATTTGCACAGGCCATGGGGCTCCCTAGAGAGGAGGGGGTCGAGATCCCACGGCGAGCTGTTAGACGAGCCCATTGGGCGGCTATTGCCCTACCGGGAGTGCTGTATGATCATGATACAGCGAAGAGCACCGTACTGGTGTCTCAGGCACTCCGGTATTTGCACAGAGTGCTCTCCAATTCGTACCTCGGCCGAGCTGGTAATCTAGGGTCGCTTAATGCGGCCGAGATCTGGAGCCTCTGGGCTATGGTGGCAGGCCAGCGTCTCAACATTAGCCACGAGATCTTGGCCAACTTGACCAGAGTCGACAGAGGATTGACACCGGTGGTGATAGTAGGAGGAGTTATCACCTGGTTACTTTTGAGGTTGGGGGTTAACCCTGATAGGTTGAGAGGACCTTTGGAGGAGGGGATCCATGTGGATGCCGCAGCGGCAGTACAGATGGGGATGATCTCCCCGATATCAGGGCAGGCAGAGGCCTACAGGGTGTTGACCATTCATGAGACCAGGCGGATGTTTTCACTCTCACCCTTGGGTGCAGATCCAGACCACCCGGAGCACTAGGAGGAGCAGCCTCCACAGCTCGCGCCGCAGCCAGAGCCCCAGCCTCAGCCTGAGCCTCAGCCAGAGCATTAGCCTCCTCAACCTTCTCAGGCACAGACTGTGCCACAACCACAGCAGCAGGAGCAGCCCAGGACTCCCTCGGACTTTGACTTCGAGTTCACGATGGACGACCTCTTCGCCGCTTCACCGGCATCCAGAGCGCCGACTCCAGCCCCATCATCGAGCGCCAGGGTACAGAGGTCTATCCACAGGCCCTCCGAGAGATACCACCCGTACTCCTGAGGCGACCTAGGGGCATCCACCTCCTCGGCACCACCGCCAGAGCCAGCACTGCAGTAGCCTGCGCAGCCTGACTTCTCTCAGCTCCTCACATCCATGTTTACAGCCTAAGAGCGGCGGCAGGATGAGAGGGACAGGGCTATTCACGAGAGGTTGGATCGCCAACAGGCTACCATTCAGGAGCAGTCCCAGTCAGTGGAGCGCTTAGCTCAGGAGCAGGCCGCTTACATCGGGCATACGACTCGGGAGCAGGCTCGGGCCTTGGATGTTTTCAGGGATGAGCAGGCTCGGGCCTTAGGGGCCTTCAGAGGTGACCAGATGAGGCTGATTGAGCAGATTGCTCAGGGGCAGAGGGAGCTTAGGCAGCAGCTCGCTCATGATTTGAGGACGTCACAGGACCAGGCGTCTCAGAGGGTTGACATGACCCTACAGATGATCGACGAGTCGCTCGACTCTCTGAGATCCCGCGTTCAGGCGATAGAGGGGATCCTCCCACCTCTATCTCAGACCATGAGAGAGTTTAGAGAGCAGACGGAGCAGAGCCTGGAGCAGAGGAGAAAGGCCGCCAGCGAGCAGACCATTCAGTTGAGCCAAGCCTTCAAGAAGTTAGGAGACAAGGTTTCTGAGACCATAGGGTTTATGAGCACCTGTACCCAGCCTTTCTTGGATGGCTACGCTCAGATCCGATTCAGGCGGGCCCATGATCACGAGGCAAGACCCTCCACGGCTCAGCCAGCTCCACCTCCACCTCCGCCAGGGACATGCACATATCAGATGACGAGGATCCCGATGAGCCCCCCGACTACACACCTCTCTGATCTTCAGGGAGTTATTTTTGTATCTGTTATACATTTTCATTTTGTATATGCACTGTACAAAAATGACATTTCTAGTGAAAACTTTTGCTTCATTATTGCATGATCATTCGATTGTTAATTGTTTAATCACATCACAGAAAGTGTATGTTCTCATATTTACTTATATGTCAATGAAAATGACAATATAATAAAAACGAAACAAAAATGATGAATAACAATTCAATAATAAGAAAAGATGAAAAATGAAACATGGCATAGCAAATAAAGCAAGATAACGCCATCAATAGACAGGTTAAAAGATGACCACTCAAACATGAACTAACCAAATCTTTTATCACGTAGGTACAGAGAAATACCGATCTGAACGTATACATTGATTAAAAAGATCCCTTTTGGGACGAGGAACCCGGTAGGGTCTCCTCTTCTTCAGATCGAGACTGTAGGCAAAGCATGCTGCATCTCACAGATCGAAGCTGTGGTCAGAGAGTGCCGCACTTCACCAAATCGAGACTGTAGCCAAAGCATGCTGCATCTCACAGATCGAAGCTGTGGTTAGAGAGTGCCGCACTTCACCAAATCGAGACTGTAGCCAAAGCATGCTGCATCTCACAGATCGAAGCTGTGGTCAGAGAGTGTCGTACTTCACAAAATCGAGATTGTAGCCAAAGCATGCTGCATCTCACAGTTCACGCGGCAGCCAAAGAGTGCTACGCACCTTGCATTTCGAATGGGGGTTAGCAAGGGAACTTCAAATCGAAGCTGTGGTCAAAGCATACCGCACTCCAAACCGGGGTTGTGGCCAAAACCTGCTGCATCCCGCCGAGCCCTACAGGTCGAGATGAGACCGATGGGAGTATCTTCGCATCGCCGAATAAATCAAGATGAGGTCTAACCGGCATAAGGCACGGAGGGTAAAAAGCCGTCATAGGTACGCTTCCTTTCTGACCTTCTCTGAGTTTTGGCTTATCTAGGCGCTTGTGCACTAGTTGCTCCAAATCTGGGGGCAACTGTAAGCACCGTGTCGCGGAGCGGTCCGGATCAGAGGTTACCCCGTGATGAAATCAGTATCCTAACCTGTATAAATGGTATGGATTTGGGGGTTTTAGTCCTGCGTTCTACGAGAAATGAGTCTTTTTTACCTTTTGTAGGCAGAGGGGGAGAAAATAGGGATTTTCAAGTCAAAAGGGGGCTTTTTGGCCTCCATAGACGGCCAGCCCGTCTGTGAAGTCAGCCCGTCGCTTCGAGTCACTGACGGCTTGTGGTATTTTTCGACGCCCATCGGAAAGTCACCGCCCCTGTCAGAATGCCGCCTTGTTTCCCGGAGCACGCAACCTTTCCGACGACCGTCGGTGGATGTGGCAGGACCGTCGGACGAATCCTTGTGTCAGAAGGATTCTTCCGACACCCGTCGGTCGTGTCTGGCTTATAAAAGCTCCGGATTTTCAATTGAAAAGGGTTCCAAAAATTTTCTAAGGGGGAAACTATGCCCAAATTCAAGCAAATTTTCTCTCTCCTCCAACAAAACACATTTACAAAGGAAATCTATTTAACCAAGGATCAAATCAATCAAAAGGGAACTAAAAATAATTAGTTTTCTTTAGATATTGATTCCAAAATCAATCTTTTGAGGGGTTGAAGAAGAAATAGCCCATTTTTCTTTCTTTGATCCTTCACCTTTTGCTTCTCGTGGAACGCGCGGGGCTCTAATCAACACAAGAATCTCACCCAAAGCGATTATCTGAGGGTAAATATTCCGGATTCCTTCTCTGTATCATTTTATATTTATTCCTTATTTTGTGGAATTTTTCTATATCTGTCATTATTTTCCTTTATTTTGACTCTCTTTATCTCCTTTTGCGATAAAACCTTTTTTGGCTTTGGAAAGAATTTTCTCTCTTCTGTTTTTTCTGAGACAGTGGTGACCGACGGGTCATCTTTATCACCGACGCCCGTCGGTCACCTCACCTACAAATGCCTCTCCGTGAGTGACAGACAGACATGTCGGTTACCTTAACCGACGCCCGTCGGTCACCTAAGGAAGGTCGTCTGTGGATTCTGCCTCCATCCTTTTAAATCGTTTTTTTATCTTTTTCAATCCCTTTCGATTTCCTACATGTTAATTTTATGTATATTAACATCTTTCAACTTTTCTATGAGTGTATATTGATTTCCCTTGGACTACCACAAGCTTGAGAGGCTATCTACCATATTCGGAGGATTCCATCCGGTTTAGTTTCCTAACCCTCCCGATTATTTCTTTCATTTTTGTTATTCATTGATTATTTCATGTATATGAATATACTCTTTTCATATCTCGTTAATGTATAAAAATGACTCAATGTTTTATATTCAATAAAATGAGGTTTACAAAAAAGCAAAGGTCCAATGCCCTATTTTTATCCAATAAAGATCATAAAAAATAAAAATATCCACTTTTGATAATGGTGCATGCGAGGACCAAAGTCCTCAAAATAAGCAATGCCCCGATTTATGCATGATTCGCACATTTATGAAAGGGAGTTGTATTTCACTCCTTGTATTATTGTAATTTATCGCTTTCCTTATCTATCTGATCATTTATCGCTTTCAAAATGTGAATAAATGCGCCTTTTAATCAATTGCATAGTGTGGAGAGAGAGCGAATTAATGATATTAAGATTTGATCATAAAATAATTGAGGTAGAAATAGATGAGAAATCCCGGACCCAGCTCTTTTCTTTGGGCTCAAGAGGTTAGAGGTTATCCTCCAAAATACTTCTTGGGTCACGAGGCTTTAGCGCTAATCCTAGGCTCTTTAGGGTGAGAAGTTCACCTTCCATGACCCCTCTGGCTGGCCCAAAATGGATACCAAGAGCAGTCTTAGGCTCTTCGAGGCGAGAGTAACTTTCCCAATGTTCTATTGGGTGGCGACTCCATGAAACCTCCTTGTTGCCCAACATAGACGCACATGCAATTTATTTGCAAGATGTCAACGAACCCACAAATGCCCCAGTCGCCCACGTGCGGGCGGCCGCGGGGATCCGGCGCGCGTCACAATTACTTACATTGATCATTTATCATTCTTATATCCTGTGTTGTCTTTTCTGTCACTATACTTTGACATTTCCAATTCTATTATCCGTGTGACTATTAATTATACCAATACTCTTAACAATAATATTAATTTAACTATTATCTTAAACTTAGTTAAGTTTTACACACATACATATTCATCATATATAAATCAATTATAACTATTATACATTTAATATTTATTTATACCACAACATTCTATAATCCTTGATTATTTATTCACTAATTATCAATTACGTATATCATACCTATATTATTGATTAATTACAATTTAATCCCTTAATTAGCCACACTATTATAAATTTATAATTAGGTCCTTAAACTTTTATCAATTTATAATTTTATCCTTCACTATCTTTTATTTACAATTATACCCTTATCTACCTTTATTTTCTCATTTACTTCATTTTACACATGTTTTACATTTACACTTATTCAATAATTACAATTAAACACTAAATTCATCATTAAAAGTCATTTATTTATCAATATAGTAAAATTACTAACTATTTACACTTTAGTCCTTCAATTAACCTTACAATTTCAAAAATTACATCCAGGTCCTCATCTATTTCAATAATTACGATTATGTCTCTTACTTTCTCTTAATTACCAAAATCCCTTATTTACACTTATTTTTCATCTTATTTCTTTTCTAACCTACAAAATTAAATTTTAGTCCCTAATTTACTACTTTCATGCCAAATGACCTTTTAGTCCCTATTTTTCGATTTCTTCTTACTATTATCATTTTAATTACACTTCATTTAACTTACTCCATTTTTTTATCTATTAAGTGTATAATTACTGTTTTACCCCTAACTTTCTATTTCTTTCATTTTAGTTCCATCTTCACTTTTTTTCTTATTTATCATTATTTTAATCAATTTAATTAAATATTTACCAGAATGCCCCTGATCTTTTACATAATTACCATTTAGTCCTTAGAGTACCTTTTTCAAGTCATATCTCATCCTTATTCTTATATCTATCTTATCTTATCTTTTCTTATCTCATCCTTATTCTTATCTCATCTCATATCTATCTTATTTTAACACTTATCTTATCTTATCACTTTATTACATATATAATCATTTAATTATTCATTTTTTTCCATTATTACCCTTTTTTATGGCATTTCTCAAATACTCTCATTTTAATTTATTTCTTTTCATTTTCTTTAATTTGCTCCTAGTATCACCCAGTAATTATCACTAGACTGGATATGTAGGACTAGGCTCTATGCCCTAACCTACTGAAGTGGCCATTAATGGGCCAAATTACACTTCGGTAGTATCGGAGTGGCCAATAAGGGGCCAAATTACACTCCGGTAGGGTCAGAGTGGTCACTAGGGTGCCAAATCACACTCCGGCGACACTACACTTACACTTTACTCTACACTCACATTTGTAAGTAGACCGTCATTGGTCTACAATTGCAAGTCGCCATGACTTGCTACCGCGGCATACACTGACGTCCCTATGGCTAGCCAACTATATCCTGAACTAGATTTACTGCTAGATTACTAAGGGAAAGGCACAATCATCTTCACTTTCACTTTCTTTATGCATTCCTTTAATTAGATATCATGTTATACATCACTTTAAAATCATTTATAAGCCATAACATTCAAGTTCACATGAATTAATCTTAGATATAACATTCGGCCTCAATGTGAACACTCCACCAAAATTTTATCTTTTTAGTTTAATAATGGAAACCATCATTTTTCATCTTCTTAAATATTATTATAAGGTTTAATTCAATTATACATACTTATTTCTTACACTTTATGTTCAGACATAACCTAAAAATATGCTTTTTCAATAGAAAAAGAGGGATATGTATCCACTAACCTTATTTTCTTATTCTCAATTTCTTAAACACCCTGCTATAGTCATGGCTCCTTAAAACACCATCACTTTCCTTATGCTCCAATAGTGGTCGAATATAAACATTAAAGAAATTACCATATTTGTTTCCTTTACGCAATAAAATTGCATAAACATACTCTAGACATCCTGAAATACCTATTTGAACTTTTAAACCAATTTAAAAATATCAAATTTACATACCTTAATTTGACACATAAAATTTTCCACTTATTTTCTTCCACTTCTAGCACTCCAAATTGACTCCAATCACCATCACTAGATTCTAGAGAGGCTTAACTTTGTTTGAGAGGCTTAGATTCGGGGAGAGATTGTAACACCCCTTACCCGTATGTGGCTCTCCACACAGTAATATGGTTGGAGTACAATGACAAGTAAAGGATGCTACCGGACAAAACACTACAGAAATAATATCAAAAAGAGAGTTATATTTTTTTTTCTTTATACACAATACTTTCACATACCAATTCGTATAATACTTTTACTATACATATATTATATACATATCTTTTACCAATGAACCCATAGCTTATAACATTACAATTAACAATTAAAATTTAATTAAAGTACTGCTACAGACTCGTTGGCCTTGACTGTTGCGGAATGTCCCTGGCGACTCTTCTATCTTCAAACCTACACAGATGAAACACTCGTGCTAAGCTTAAAGCTTAGTGGGGAATACATAAATATAATATAAACGACCACTCACAATAGTCGTCAACATAACATTCATTTAATATGCACTTATAACAGTTTTATAACCTTACTTTATTCAATAAGATAGGCATTTCCACATTCAGAACATCTAATGGATATTTGCACATATAATTATCGCATACAATCATTTACTCATTATGTTATTATATATTTACCCAGTCATTTTATTAGCCATACCTTTTTAAGACAGTTTACATATTCTATAACTTTCTTTCAATTGGCACATATTATTTATCATTAATTTTACACATATGATAGCTTAACTTCATATTTACATGCTTATCCATTAGGTGCAAAATTGCCATTATGCCTACAAACTTTTTATTAATTACAATTATGTCCTTTTTCACACAAATAACATTTTTAAATTACAATTCAACCAATTAAAGCACATATTTACCATATTGCCCCTAAATATTTTACATATTATGATTTTTGCCGTTTCTTTTTCTTTATCCATACATCACTACAAGTAACATATTAAACCAAATATTAACAATCAATCACTTTTGTCACTTTTATTCAATTATGTATAAAAACATAATAATATAAATATTTACAATATTCTAGCTTATTGTAAGCATTTGATCATTATATTCCATATATCAATTCACATTACTTATAAACTAAATCATAAGTCAAATTATAACATAATCAATCAATAAATCTCTCTAGAGGCAAATTGCAATATACTCAATCAATTAATTATATTAGAAATATATTACCATAATGATCCCAAAATTTCATTTAATTACAAATTTATCATTAGCTAATAATATAACCACTTGATTTCATTAAATGGCATGCAATAAACACATTAGACTTCCGATAAGCACATTTAATACACAAATACATTTAAATCCAATTAATATAAAATAATCCAAAGATTAACTATATAATCATTCATTACAATCACGTATGCTAATTAAAACATTTATGTCACTTTAATCATTTTAAGCTCATTTTATTATTTTTCTTTACCATTTGCCCCTGTATAAAATTGGAAGACATCTATAACTAGGATAAACGAGACACGAACCCCTAAAGGCTCGAATAACTTAAAGGACCATGAAAGATCACTTCAGTCTTTAATACATATCAGAGGAATCCCGAGGTAATACCCCTGTATTTAAATACAATACAGTACAATTCAGATATTTAGATATTAAGATACAGAGAGGTAGGACTATCATTGCTCTACCATAAGTGAGACGCCATGCTCACACTCGCGGTCTTATGTCCCTATGGCTAGCAACGTATCCTGTACTAGACTTGACTACAAGATTACTACATAGGGCATCATTATTCCATTTTTCATATCTTTAAGTAATCATACATACATTTCATGGAGTTTTATCATACTATTCCCTTACTTTTCATTCTTATGCCATGTCATCATGATATACATGGATACACAAATGAATACCATTCGGCCAACATGTCAATAATTCACCATAAATTTATTTTATATCATTTATCATCCATTTAACATAATTACATGTTGATTAACATAGACACACCATTAATTATCTTCAAAAATCAAGTCTTTCATATTTTAACACTTTGAGAAACTTGTACATTTCTAGGCACACATCCATTTTTCATAATTTGGTTCGGACTTGGAATAAATATTTCAAGTTTTCTACATATCTCAAGAATTGGGAATTAGAACCACGTAGTTCTACATACTCCAATCTACTGTGTAAAAACATAGTACACATATAATCAGGTAGCAGATTAGAAAACAGATTAGATAATAAATTATACATCATAAAATAATAATTTGCATATTTCTTAAAATTTCCTATTTAATAGTGTAAGGTCAGAATAAATAATATTTAATATTTCTAAATATTTATTAAATAATATCATGCATAATGTTATTTGCATATCATCAATTTAATACCAATCATATCATTTATATTATAATCCAATATATTCCTGATCAATCTTTTAATCACAAGTCATTCAAAAATACCAACAAGTTTCAAGGAGTTCAGGTTAAAAGCAGATTTAAAACAAAAATTAAATCATACGAATAATTAATAAAATAACATAAAAAACTTAGCAAATATAATTTATTATTGTTAAATAATCATCATATTAATTAATTCATCATCACAAGAATTTATTCAATTCACATGTAATTTAATTAATATCCTTATTGCCTAATCATAAAATAAGTAACATTTAATTTTTCGGCATTTCTAGACACTTTGGAGGTAATATGGAGGTGTGGAACTGATTTTATGATGAATTGGTGAAGAGAGAAAAATTACTCGAAAACACAGCCATATTTTATCAAAACCATAGCTGTGCTCTCTAATTATTTTGTCAATATGATTGCCCAAAACACAGCTGTGTTCTACCAAAAGCACAGCTATGCTTTTCAGCCAGTCACAACACAGGGCATAATTCATTTACTGAATCTACCTGCATTTTTGAACTTATAAACGACATTTTCAGACTATATGGTCTTATAAGATTTAATCCTCAGGATGTTAACTTTATAATGACAAAATATCAAGTCATTTGGGACTAAAATCAAGGAGATATACCCAAATGTGTCAACACTGCTCCAAAGACCCACCTGACAAATTTAGCTACTGTAATTTGCAATTTTGAGGTCCTTGGAGTCAGAAATAAATTACGGCTATTTCTACAACATTTTTAGGCATAGATGTTAAGGTTCTAACCCAACAAGAATTATACAATTTGGAGTTGTAAAAAGCAACTTATGCTAAAAACAATGACCAAAGGTCAATCAGACCCACCTAGGCAGATTTACACTTTGGAATTCAACAAGCTTCAAACCAACTCATTTGACACCATCAATTCACCAAATTTAATTCAAACCAACATAACACGTAAATTAACACTTCAGAATATTCAATTTAGGAATTAAGAATCATTAACACACAAATTAACAAACCAAATTCCCAAACCTCATTTAATGGCTCCTTCTTTTCTACTTGTACTTCCTTTCTTGCCTTTCGCTCTTGAATAACCATTTTCCTCCAAATTCCTCATCATGGAAGAATTTTCAACAAAATCAAACATTCATCAATTTTCTTCTTTTATCAAATCAAATCTCATAAATATACTCCAGACACCCTAGAGTACTCATAAAAATATTAAATCAAATTAAAACCATCAAATTCTCTTACCTTATTTTGAAGTCATAACTTTCAATCCTTTATTTTCTTTGCTTTTTAACCCACCAAATGAACACTAGAGGCTGCTATAGTCTCAAACAGGGTTGATTTCACTTTAGATTGCTTGAATTTAAGGAGGAATCAAGCAAATTATGAAGAAAAATGAAAGAAAATGGGGACAGGAAGCTTTCGGCAAACAATAAGTGTCACACCCCGTTTGCCCCCTAGTAGTATGAGCCTATTTGTGTGTGTGCATGCATTGTGTGCTTTGGGCATGTCATAAAGGTATTTTCGTAAAAATGCATCTTTTAATGATTTTTTGTAGCATATGGATGCATGTATGTTATTAGGGTGTGAATTAGTTGGGTTAAGTTTGGGTGCACATGAATGTACCATTGTAGGGTGTGAGTAGTGGAGTTAGGGTTGTGTGCTTTACTCACACATTAGTAGGGTGTTTTAAGTTGAGAGTGCATTGTGTGTGAGTAGTGTATGCTTGTCGAGTGTGAGTGGTCAAGTTCAACCAATCTTAGGATGATACGTGGCTAGGGTTTTTAGAAATGGGTGTAAAAAGAAAGAGAAAAAAAGGCAGCCACTCCTACTGCCTCTCGCCCGTTTTCTCTTCTTTATTACTCCTTCTTCCTCTTTTCCCTTCCCATTTGTGTCCTGGTATTTGATTTAAGTGATTTGTGGTGGAATTTAATCGCTCCTCAACCTCCGCTAGGTAAAGTTTTCCACATTTTCATCATTTTCTTCACACTATTCATTTTCTCCTTTGCATTTATAGATTGGGTTTTGATTTAGGGTTTTTGTTTGTGTGTTCTTGGTGTGTCTGCTGTTAGTTGAGCCTCCCCATGACCTAAAAGGCAAAAAGAAAGCTGGAAGTAGTGGAACCAAGTGATTAAATCTAGGATTACAGGTTTGGGAATTTCTGCATTTTTGTGTTTATGTTGTGGTTGAATGATTTGTGGTAATTTGATGATCGTTGTGATGCATGCTGGAAGTAATGTAATGTGTTTTAGTTGATTTAAGTTTCAAACCAAAAGAACGGATTAGTGTGTTTTGGGTTTGCTGTGACTTTCTGGGTTACTGCGATTGGAATTTGCTTCTATTCAAATGTGATCTAATTGTGTTAAGGGTGTTAAAAGTTATGTCTGTGCATTGCTGGTGGCGAGGAAAGTAGTTATCTGAGGTAAGTGATTTTTGAAGAAATGTGTTTTAACGTTCTGGGCAAGTTTAGGAACTAGGGATTTCTGCAGAGTTCCTGTAGTTGCAAAATGCAGAAAATCAGTCAGTCCAAGTCTCGATCGGCCTACCATCTTCCGATCGAAAATGCTTGAGTGCATCACGCTTGGCTATCGATCAAAAGATGGGAAGTTCCGATCCGAAGAGTGGATCTCGGCACTCGTGACCCTAGCTTTTCCTCCCCGATCGGCTGTGTGGGGAGAGACCAGTCACAAGTCTTGATTGCCAGTCATGACTCGTGACCAACCAAGAGGCCAGTCACGAGTGGTGATGGCAAGTCACGACTCGTGACCAGCCAAGAGGCCAGTCACGAGTGGTGATGGCCAGTCACGACTCGTGACCAGCCAAGAGGCCAGTAACGAGTGGTGATGGCCAGTCACGACTCGTGACCAGCCAAAAAGACCAGTCACGAGTCGTGATTGCCAGTCACGACTCGTGACCGGCCAACCTTTTGCTATTGGTCACCTCTGTTTGGCCTTTTTTCTGAAATTGCCCAGTTTTAACTAAAAATGAATTTTGTATCTCTTTTGAATGGACTTATACTACTCTATGATACATGTCATGCTTTTATATGCTTTTATATGAGTGATACCATGATTCTTCAGATGAATTGTATGATGTACTTTGAAATATGATTTGTATTATACATGACCTGCGAGAGTCAATTTAGTGGATAGTTAGGCATGCCTAATAGAGTCTCTTAGCTGCAGCCTTCAGTTCTGTCTAGACCCCGATCAGGTCCCCGTTTGGTTCCTTGCGAACCCCTTATGCGTTTTGGATCTTGTTTAAGGTCCCCCCTTTGTAAAATGTTTCAAATGTGACAAAAATAAAATGGTTTTTGATTCGTACCCGTAAGGTACACTATGCGTTCGATTCATGCCCGTAAGGTACGCTTTGCATTTACTCGTTATCCTCTATAATGAGTCAGCAGGTGCTCTTTTTATTTTGTTCCGCTTTGATATGATTACAAGAATATGGTATTCGGATGCGTATAACGATGAGTATGAGAAATTAATTAAAGTGTAAATGCATGTGGATGTGAACTTCTGAATGCATGTCTTTATTATGCAAGTATGATTATATAGATGATATCATTATCCGCATTTGTTATATTATATGTGTATGGCATTGACGACCATTGTGAATGGCCGTCCACTCTTTTGTTATGTGTTCCCCACTAAGCGTTTATCGCTTAGCATGGTGTTTTATCCGTGCAGGTGAGGAGGATGGTGTTCTTTTGGGAGAGTCATCGCCAGTCAAGCCAACACAAAGGGATTAGTGTTAGGGCTTTATTTTTGATAGCATGACTGATTATTTTGTATCGGAACTCTCTTTATACCATTGTTTTGTAAAGTTTCCGCATTTATATGCTTTTGGATTATGTAATTATCTTATTCTAACTTTTGATCGGAACATTTTTTGTAACGAATTTTGCTATTGTAACGATGGATTACTCTGATGCTTAGGGAGGTTTTAATTTTCCTGTAATGATGTATGGTTATTATGTATGAATGTATGCGTTGTATCTTTATATGCTTGGTGGCACACCCAGCTCATACAGCTTCTCACTCCTGGAGGATGGGTATGCCTATGTATGGGTAGGGGGTGTTACAGTTTTTGGTATCAGAGCCTGGTTTAGGCATTTCTGGGTGCTGTTGATGTGTTGAGGTGCATAGATGTGTATATATATTCAGGATTGTGTTAGCTGATGCGACTGTCTTCTTTTATTTGTTTAGGATGTCTCCTAATTCGGTTCATGGATCTCTTGAGGGATCAGCTGAAAGCGTGAATCCCCAAGCTGTTGATCCCTCTGTCTCTGTGTTGGGTCAACATGCTAGGGTCCAGCCTGAGGCCGCTGCCATGCCTTTTGAAGCTATGTTCAGGCTGTCGCAGGATATGGCTAGGGTCTTGGAGGGAGTGACTGCTCCTAGAGCCCCTATAGAGACTTGAAAAGGGCTGGTGCTGAAGATTTCTATGGTATGGGTTCAGATGAGTCAGAGCTGGCTGAGAAATGGTTAGACAAGGTGAAGCGTGCATTGAGAGAAGTTCGGTGTCCTCCTAATCAGCAGGCAGAGTGTGCAGTGGCTTTGCTACAAGGGTCTGCTAATGAATGGTGGGAATTGGTTTGAAGACATCCTCAGCTACCCGATCCGATGACTTGGGATTTCCTGGAGAGAGAGTTCACAAAGAAGTATGTTACTCAGACATATAAGGATGCTAGGTGGGCATAGTTTTTGAGTTTGAAGAAGAGGGCTATGTCGGTCTCAGAGTTTGAGAAGGAGTTTAACCGGTTGGCTAGGTGTGCTCCTGAAGGTATTATAACGGATGAGTTCTGGATTAGGCATTTTGAGGCAGGATTGAATGAGTCCTTGAGAGCTATGTTGATTTCCTTGATGAGCACTCCAGGGGTAAATTATTATCAGATTGTGGAAGCTGCTATTAAAGCTGAGAGATCAGAGTTTGTGTTGAGAGAAAGGGCTCAGAGGAGGAATCCTTCTCGTGGTGGTTCATCTTCATCATCCTCGGGTAAGAGATCTAGGAACCCGCAGGATGAGTCATCATTTGGTCCAGCCACTAGAGGTAGAAGGCAGGGTTTTGGCAGGGTATCTTGCTCTGGTAGAGGCAATTCAGGTTCTAGGATAGAAGTGTTACCTGAGTGCGCACACTATGGCAAGCTGTACAGGGGTGAGTGTAGGTGGCTCACTGGTGGGTGTTTCCGTTGCAGGAGCTCCGAGCACTTTTTGGCCAACTGTCCGAGATCATATGAAGCTTCGGGTGATCGGAGGGAGGCCAGTAGAGTTGGTTCGAATGCCACCCAGGCTACTCGCGGTAGAGGCTGAGGTAGAGGTCGAGGCAGTCGACCTAAAGAGGGAGCTGCATCAGAGTCTATTGAGTGTCAGTTGCCAGTTGCAGCTAGAGCCTATGCTGTGAGAGCTAGAGAGGAACAGGATGCGCCCGATGTTATTGCTAGTAAGTTCCTACTCCATGACACTGAATTGTATGCTCTAATTGACCCTGGGTCCGCACACTCATACTTGTGCACGGATAAGATTGTTGATAAGTTGCATGTGGTAGATCAGCTAGATTATGAGATATGTGTGACCAGTCCATTAGGGCATAGTGTCAATGTGAGTAGAGTCTATAGGAATTGTCCTTTGTTGGTTGAGGGAGTTGTGTTTCCAGCAGATTTGATTGAGTTGCCTTTCAGAGAGTTTGATTTAATTCTGGGTATGGACTGGTTGGGTAAGCACCGAGCTGTGGTTGATTATCATAGGAAGACAGTTGTACTTCGAGATAGAGATAGGTCTTTTGTGATTGTGAAAGGTTTGGGTGCTAGTTCTTTGAACAATGTGATCTCAGCAATGCAAGCTAAGAGGTTCATTAGGAAGGGTTGTGAGGCTTTTCTAGCAGTTGTATTGGATTCCAAGAGGGATCAAGTTCAGATTGAGGACATCCCGGTTGTGCGGGAGTTTAGTGATGTGTTTTCGAGTGAATTGTCGGGTTTGCCTCCCGAGAGAGAAGTTGAGTTATCTATAGAGATTATGCCGGGTACCACTCCCATATCGAAAGCACCTTATCGGATGGCTCCTGTGGAGTTGAGAGAACTCAAAACTCAACTACAAGAGCTATTAGATAAGGGGTTCATTCGACCCAGCATATCTCCATGGGGAGCTCCTATTTTGTTTGTTAAGAAGAAGGATGGATCCTTGCGGATGTGTATCGACTATAGACAGATCAATAAGGTCATAGTGAAGAACAAGTATCCTTTGCCTAGGATAGAGGATTTGTTTGATCAGCTTCGAGGTGCGGGTGTCTTTTCAAAAATTGATCTTCGGTCGAGTTACTATCAGTTGCGAGTTAAGGATGAGGATGTGGTTAAGACTGTATTCCGGACTCGATATGGCCATTATGAGTTCCTTGTGATGTTGTTTGGTTTGACCAATGCTCTAGCGGCATTCATGGATTTAATGAACAGAGTGTTTAGGCCATACTTAGATCGGTTTGTAGTGGTGTTTATTGATGACGTCTTGGTGTATTCTAAGAATGAGAGTGAGCATGAAGAACATCTTCGGTTGGCTTTGCAAGTATTGAGAGAGTATCAGTTGTTTGCTAAGCTTAGCAAGTGCGATTTTTGGCTTCGGGAAGTGTCGTTTTTAGGTCATATTGTTTCGGCTAGGGGTATTCGAGTTGATCTGGCTAAGATTAAGGCGATAGTTGATTGGAAAGCGCCTAGGAACGTTTAGGAAGTGAGGAGTTTCCTCGGTTTGGCGGGATACTACCGTCGGTTTGTTAAGGGCTTTTCAGTTATTGCTACTCCGATGACAAGGTTGTTAAGAAAAGGCGTCAGGTTTGAGTGGTCGGATAAGTGCCAGGCTTGTTTTAAATGGCTGAAGCAGTTGCTAGTCGAGGCTCCTATACTTACTCAACCCATCTCGGGTAAGGAGTTTGTAATGTTTAGTGACGCTTCGGGTGTCAGTCTTGGTTGTGTTTTGATGCAAGAAGGTAAGGTTGTGGCTTATGCTTCTCGACAGTTGAAGCCACATGAGAGAAATTATCTGACACATGATTTGGAGTTAGCAGCTGTTATCTTTCCTCTAAAGATTTGGCGCCATTATCTGTATGGGGAAAAGTGTAGGATCTTCACGGACCATAAGAGTTTGAAGTATTTCCTCATGTAGAAGGAGTTGAACATGAGACAGCGCCGTTGGCTTGAGTTGTTTAAGGACTACGACTGCATAGTGGATTACCATCCTGGTAAGGCCAATGTAGTCGCTGATGCTTTAAGTCGAAAGTAAGTTTTAGCTTTGTTCCTGAGACGGTTTAGGTGGAGATTGGATTCAGATGGAACTTTGATTGCTCAGTTGAGAGTGTTGGGTTTTAAGCAGAATAATGCAAATTAAACGCAGCGAAAAATAAAACCCAAAAAACAGGATCCATGTATTTCGATTGATTCAAATGGAAGTGATAAGATTTACTAACCTTTTCAGTGTGGGAATTCGAATTAAACACCTTTAAATCGAACTGAAGACGCTGCCTTTAACACGAACGTCCTCTACTGGTATCCACACGTACGAACAAAATGAACCGAAGTCGCAGGGTTGCTAGTTCCCTTTAGATGCGAATGGATTTTACGATTTTTTTCCTTCTCAAGGAAGAACAATGGTGGCTGTGTTTTTCTTTTCAGAAAATTAGCTAGAGTTTTTCTTTTCTTCTTCTCAATAAGAAGTTAAGCTAGCTAGGGTATCCAATGTTGGTATCCTATGTTGGTATCCAATGTTTTTAACCACCTTAAAACTCTCATTCCTTTTGAAAAACGGAAATTGAGTTTTTATAAGAGTTAATAACAAGAGATAATAGCCCAATAGCCCAATAAAATCCATATTGTTCATTTTGGTCTTGGTGTGTGACCCAATAGGTTTATATTATGTTGGCAGTGGGCCTTATTCCATAATAAGCCCACAAGTCATAATTGGTCTCTAGCAAGACATTATGACTACCCAAATAAAATAAATATCGTTAGTCCGATTTTAACCTGTCAATAGAACATGTTATTATCCTTTTATCACACGATACCTTATTTGAACATAAGTCATGGTACATGTCAAACTTATATTGTTCAAACATTTAATTTCCCAATCACTAAGTAGACTGATAAATTTAAATGATATTGATGACACTATCAATTCATTTGAGCACGACCATGCATTTTACAGTCCTACTTATCGAGGGGCCCAATAGATATCTCTCTTATTAGAGAGGGACAAATTCCATCTTGATTATTCACTTTCCTCCGCATAATTTGTAACACCCCCTTCCCATACGTAGGCGATCCCATCCGAGAAGGAGTGAGATGTCGTATGAGTAAAGGTGCCACCAAGCAAGTACAAAGTAAAACATACATTCATTCATAACATACATACAGAAATACGGTATAATTAAAACTTTACATACAGAAAGCAAAAGCAATAGCTGATCATTCATTAATATAATAAAGCATTACAATAATGTTCTGATCAACTAGCTGATACAAAATAATATTACATATCCAAAATATAATTACAAATGCGGAAGCTGAAACAAAACTGATACAGAGAGTTCTATACAAAAGAATCATCACTGATACAAAACTGAGCCCTACACTAAAACTCTTCTGTGTTGGCTTGATGACGGCGACTCTCTCAAAGCAAAACGCCTTCCGCACCTACACGGGTAAAAACACCGTGCTAAGCGATAAACGCTTAGTGGGGAAACAAACATAAAAAATGGACGGCCATTCACAATGGTCGCCAAGGCATAACACATTCACAATGGCAGAATGCAAAGGCTATATCACAATCCATACAAACATGCTCATATTTAAAAGCCATACAATCAGTATCTCATAATCGTATCCATTCCAGAATAAACCAACATGTATTTCATCATTAAACTCATTCAGATATTCCATTTAATAGCCAAATCATATCAGAACAATTCGACTAAACATTTAAAGAACACCTGCTGACCCTAGATAGTGGATAACGAGTGTACTGAAAGTACCTTACAGGTACGAATCGAATACTGAGGGTACCACACAAGTACAAGTCAAAAGTCATTTCATTAATCAAAACACATTATTATATAAATATACTGAGGGGATCTTAAACAAGATCCTAATACTGAAGGGTTCGCGAGGAACCAAACGGGGACCTGATCGGGGTCCAAACTGAACTGAGGGCTGCAGCTAAAGACTCTATTAGGCATGCCTAACTATCCACTTAATTGACTCTAGCAGGTTAAGCGTCATTCAAATCACATTTCAGGGTACGAAATAGAATTCATCAGAAATTCATGGTATCATTTATATCAAAGCATATAAATATATGGCATGCATCATACCGCAATATAAGTCCATTCAGAAGAAACACCAAATTCATTTCTGAGTCAAAAGATGGGAAATTTCGGAAAAAGGGCTGAACGGGGTAACGGGTGAGGTTGGCTGGTCACGAGGCGTGACTGGCCTCCCCACAAGGCAGGTCACGAGACGTGACTGTGGGTCACGCCTCGTGACTTGCTTCGTCCCACGCAGATCACGCAACGTGATCTCGCAGATCACGCGGTGCTCACGCAGGTCACGCGACGTGACTGGACGTCACGTCTCGTGACTTGCTTCTCTCTTCAGCCGATCACGCGACATGCCTTCTATCAGGCCGGTCACGAGGCGTGACGGGGAGTCACGTCTCGTGACTGCCTTCCTCAAGGCCGGTCACGCGTTGTGATAGACAATCACAACTCGTGACTGGCTTTGCTCTGGCAGGTCAAGAGTCGTGACTGGAAGTCACGTCTCGTGACTTGCCCTCTCTTCCTTGGCTAGTCACGCGACAAATCTGGAAAACGGGATTTCTACAGTAACTCGATTTCCAGTTTTCCAGAATACAGAAATCAATCCCAAATTTGATTCAAAACCAATCAAACCTGTTCTTACCTTCTGGAAAACGTCCCAAACAATATAAGCAACATATATACAATCCAGTTTCAACATTTAATCAACCAAATCAAGAATATATGCAATCAAGTTCATCAAGAACATAAACCCTAGAAATTTACAGTAAACTCAAAATCATACAAATCACAAGCAAATATTCCCAAACCTGAAATCTAAGCTTCTCTTCACTTAGTCCCACTGCTCCCAGCAATCTCCTTGCCTTTGGGATCGCGAGGAGTCTCAGCTAAACACAAACATTCAATAATGCAACCCTAAATTAAACCTAAACTCAAGGAAGAAGAAGAGAATTACAGTAAAACAAGGACAAAGATATGTACATACCAAGTTAGAAGCAAGAGTGAGCAATCTCCACAACACAACTTGATTAACAGTTAACAGTATTTAGGAAAGGGAAAAGGAGGAAGAAGATGAAGGTTGAAGAGGAAGAACGTAAATCTGATCTTCTCTTCTTTCTTACTTCTTTTCTTTATTCATTTTCCCCAACCTAATACACATGTCATTTTCTTGGTAGTGGAACTTACTCACTCACACCCTAACCCCACACATCACACACATCTAATGCAAACTCCCTAAAAACACCCTACAATGGTATGCTCCAATGTACACAAGCAATTCCCAATTAAATCACATACTAATGCCATGTATGCACCCACATAATAATAGACCCAAAAACATACATTTTTACTAAAATACCCTTATCACATGCTGAACACATACACATGCATGCTCATACAGACAGACTCATTCTACTAGGGGGCAAACGGGGTGTGACAACTCTCCCCTACTAATAAGAATTTCGTCCTCGAAATTCTCACCTGAACTGAACAACTGCGGATACTGAGCTCTCATCGACTCCTCTGGTTCCCAAGTCGCTTCTTCGACTCCATGATGGATCCACAACACTTTAACCAACGGAATCTGCTTATTTCTCAACTGCCTCACCTCTCGGGCTAGAATAGCTCGCGGTTCCTCATCATAAGAGAAGTCTGGCTGGACCTAAATATATTGAACCGAAAGAACATGGGAAGGATCTGATCTGTACCGACGAAGCATCGAAACGTGGAAGACATCATGCAACTTTGCTAACTCCATCGGTAATGCCAATCTGTAGGCTACAGGTCCTACCTTAGCCAAAATCGCATAAGGTCCAATGAAACGAGGACTAAGCTTGCCTTTCTTGCCAAACCGAAGCACTCTCCTCCAAGCTGAAACCTTAAGGAAAACCTTGTCCCCGATCTCAAAATGCACATCTTTCCTTTTCAAATTGGCATAAGACTTCTGTCGATCCTTGGCTGCCTTCAAATTTCGCTGCACTACTCTGATTTTCTCTTCAGTATCTCTAACCAAGTCTGGTCCAATCATAGATCTCTCGGATAGCTCGGTCCAACAAATCGGAGTCCTATACTGACGACCATACAAAGCCTCATATGGTGCCATACCGATGCTCGACTGAAAACTGTTGTTGTAGGCAAACTCCATAAGTGACACATATCTGTCCCAGCTACCCGGAAAATCCAAAGCACAAGCTCTCATCATATCCTCCAGAATCTGAATGACTCGCTCTGACTGACCATCGGTCTGAGGATGAAATGCTGTACTGAAGTTCAACCTAGTGCCCAAAGCTCTCTGCAACTCCTTCCAAAACTTGGAAGTAAACCTCGGATCTCGATCTGACACTATGGACAAAGGCACACCATGCAACCGAACTATCTCATCCACATAGATACTGGCCAATCTGTCCATCGAGTAGTCCACTCTAACTGGCAAAAAGTGAGCTGATTTCGTAAGTCGATCCACAATAACCCAAACTGAGTCATGTTTCCTCTGAGTCAAAGGCAAACCAGAAACAAAGTCCATGGCGATATTATTCCATTTCAACTCAGGAATAGATAAAGGCATAAGCAAACCCGAAGGAACCTGATGCTCGGCCTTTACCTGCTGACAAGTCAAGCACTTGGAAACAAAATCCACTATATCACGCTTCATACCGGACCACCAATAGAATTGCTTCATGTCTCTATACATCTTCTCACTGCCCGGATGCATAGTAAAGACTGAACTATGCGCCTCACTCATAAGCTGTCTCCTCAAATCCTCAGACTCTGGCACACACAAACGATCTCTGAACATAAGCACTCCATCCTGAACTGAGAACTCTGACTGCTTACCCGATCTGACCTCATGCACAATCCGCTGAAGTCTCACATCATCTCTCTGAGCATCCACTATCCTCTGTCTCAAGGTAGGCTTCACACGCAACTGAGCAATCAAAGCCCCATCTGAACCAAATCGCCATCTGAATCGCCTCAAGAACAAAGCTGAAACTGACTTCCGACTCAAAGCATCAGCAACTACATTGGCTTTACCAGGATGGTAATCCACAATGCAGTCGTAGTCCTTAAATAACTCAAGCCAACGGCGCTGTCTCATGTTCAACTCTTTCTGTGACAGGAAGTACTTCAAGCTCTTGTGGTCCGAAAAGATCCTACACTTTTCCCCATACAGGTAATGACGCCAAATCTTCAAAGCAAAGATCACAGCTGCCAACTCAAGATCATGCGTCGGATAATTCCTCTCATGTGGCTTCAACTGTCGAGAAGCATAAGCCACTACTTTTCCTTCCTGCATCAAAACACATCCAAGACCAACTCCAGAAGCATCACTATAAATGACAAACTCTTTACCCGAGATGGGTTGAGTAAGAATAGGAGCCTCAACAAGCAACTGCTTTAACCGATCAAAAGAAGACTGACACCTGTCTGACCACTCAAATCTAACTCCTTTCCTCAACAATCTAGTCATCGGAGCAGCAATCACAGAGAATCCCTTAACGAACCGATGGTAGTAACCTGCTAAACCGAGGAAACTCCTCACTTCCTGAACATTTCGAGGCGCTTTCCAATCAACTATCGCCTCAATCTTGGCTGGATCTACCTGGATACCTCTAGCTGAAACAATGTGTCCCAAGAATGATACTTCTCGAAGCCAGAAATCACATTTGCTAAGCTTGCCAAATAACTGATGCTCTCTCAACATCTGCAAAACCAATCGGAGATGCTCCTCATGCTCACTCTCATCCTTGGAATACACCAAGATATCATCAATGAACACTACTACAAATCGATCTAAGTATGGCCTAAACACACGATTCATCAGATCCATAAAAGCTGCTGGAGCATTAGTCAAACCAAACGGCATCACAAGAAACTCATAATGGCCATACCTAGTCCAAAATGCAGTCTTAACCACATCTGCATCCTGAACTCGAAGCTGATAGTACCCTGATCGAAGATCTATCTTGGAGAAGACACCCGCACCTCGAAGCTGATCAAATAAATCCTCAATCCTAAGCAACGGATACTTGTTCTTCACTGTAACTTTATTAATCTGTCAGTAGTCAATACACATCCGCAGGGATCCATCTTTCTTCTTGACAAAAAGAACTGGAGCTCCCCATGGAGATATGCTCGGTCTAATAAACCCCTTATCCAATAACTCTTGTAGCTGAGATTTAAGTTCCCTCAATCTCTACAGGAGCCATCCGATAAGGTGCTCTCGAAATAGGTGTAGTACCCGGCATAATCTCAATGGACAACTCAACCTCTCTCTCAGGAGGCAAACCAGGCAACTCGCTCGGGAACACATCACTAAACTCCCGCACTACAGGAATGTCCTCAATTTGAACCTGATCCCTCTTAGAATCTAACACAACTGCTAGAAAAGCCTCACAACCTTTCCTGATAAATCTCTTAGCTTGCATCGCAGAAATCACATTATTCAACGAACTAGTACCCAAACCTTTCAGAAACACAAGTGACTGACATCTATCCCGAAGCACAACTGTCTTCCTATGGCAATCAACCACAGCCCGATGCTTACCCAACCAGTCCATACCTAGAATCAGATCAAACTCTCTGAAAGGTAACTCAATCAAATCCGCTGGAAGCACAGCTCCCTCAACAATCAGAGGACAACTCCTAAAAACTCTACTCACACTGACACTATGCCCTAATGGACTGGTCACACAAATCTCATAATCTAACTGATCAACTGCATGCAACTTATCAACAATTTTATCTGTGCACAAATATGAGTGTGTGGAACCAGGATCTATTAGAGCATATAACTCAGTGTCATGGAGTAGGAACTTACCAGCAATAACATCAGGCGCATCCTGCTCATCTCTGGCTCTCATAGCATATGCTCTAATGGCACCCTGAGGAGGATGCTCAACAGTCTCAGAAGCAGCTCCATCTCTATGCCGACCACCTCTACCTCTACCTCTGCCT
The DNA here is from genome assembly GCA_947683425.1 of Excoecaria cochinchinensis. Lineage (NCBI taxonomy): Eukaryota > Viridiplantae > Streptophyta > Magnoliopsida > Malpighiales > Euphorbiaceae > Excoecaria > Excoecaria cochinchinensis. The sequence continues at coordinate 342,087 of CANTUQ010000205.1, forward strand.
CTGCCATGAGTAGCCTGAGAAGCATTCGAACCGACCCTACTGCCCTCTCTCTGGGAACCTGAATCCTCATGCAATCTCGGACAACTGGCCAAAAGATGCTCAGAACTCCCACACCTGAAGCACGCACCGGAGAGCCATCTACACTCACCCCGATGAGCCTTACTACAATGAGGACAAGCTGATGCATTCTCAGATCTACCACCTCTACCAGAACCTGATACAGCTGCAGAACCCTGACATCTACCTCTAGAAGCCGGACCAGATGCTGACTCGTCCTGTGGGTTCCTAGATCTCTTACCCGAAGAAGATCCTCCACGAGAAGAGTTCCTCCTCTGAGCTCTCTCTCTCATCACAGTCTCAGACAACTCAGCTCTCACAGCAGCCTCTACAATCTGATAGTAACTAACCCCAGGTATGCACATCAAAGAAATCAAAGCAATCTTCAAAGACTCATTTAACCCTGCCTCGAAATGCTTGCATCTAAAGTCATCAGTCATAACTCCACGTGGGGCATAGCGAGATAACCTGTTGAACTCTTTCTCATAATCTGCTATAGACATGGCCCTCTGTCTCAAATTCAAAAACTGCGCCCATCTCGAATCTCTATAAGTCTGAGTGATGTACTTCTTTGTGAACTCACCCTCAAAGAACTCCCAAGTAATCGGATCCGGTAGCTGAGGATGCCTGCAAACCAATTCCCACCACTCAAAAGCAGACCCTTGCAGAAGAACTAATGCACACTCTGCCTGCTGGTCGGGAGGACAACGAATCTCTCTCAAAGCACGCTTCACTTTATCTAACCATTTCTCTGCCATCTCAGATTCATTCAAACCAGTGCCATAGAAATCCTCAACTCCTGCCCTCCTCAAATTCTCCATAGGTGCTCTAGGAGCAGTCACTCTCTCCAAAACCCTAGCCATGTCCTGATGCAACCTGAACATAGCCTCAAAGGGCATGGCTGCGGCCTCGGGCTGGACCCTAGCATGCTGAGCCGACACAGAAATCGATGGATCTACGGCTTGAGGGTTCACACTCTCGGCGGATTCCTCAAGTGATCCACGAGCAGAATTAGAAGCCATATAAACAAACAAGAAACAACCGTATCAGCCAACACAGATCTAGACTCATTCACATCTAAGCAACTCAGAACAATCATAACTTCACAACAACACCCAGAAACGCTTAAACCTATGCTCTGATACCACAAACTGTAACACCCCCTTCCCATACGTAGGCGATCCCATCCGAGAAGGAGTGAGATGCCGTATGAGTAAAGGTGCCACCAAGCAAGTACAAAGTAAAACATACATTCATTCATAACATACATACAGAAATACGGTATAATTAAAACTTTACATATAGAAAGTAAAAGCAATAGCTGATCATTCATTAATATAATAAAGCATTACAATAATGTTCTGATCAACTAGCTGATACAAAATAATATTACATATCCAAAATATAATTACAAATGCGGAAGCTAAAACAAAACTGATACAGAGAGTTCTATACAAAAGAATCATCACTGATACAAAACTGAGCCCTATACTAAAACTCTTCTGTGTTGGCTTGATGACGGCGACTCTCTCAAAGCAAAATGCCTTCCGCACCTTCACGGGTAAAAACACCGTGCTAAGCGATAAACGCTTAGTGGGGAAACACACATAAATAATGGACGGCCATTCACAATGGTCGCCAAGGCATAACACATTCACAATGGCAGAATGCAAAGGCTATATCATAATCCATACAAACATGCTCATATTTAAAAGCCATACAATCAGTATCTCATAATCGTATCCATTCCAGAATAAACCAACATGTGTTTCATCATTAAACTCATTCAGATATTCCATTTAATAGCCAAATCAGATCAGAACAATTCTACTAAACATTTAAAGAACACCTGCTGACCCTAGATAGTGGATAACGAGTGTACTGAAAGTACCTTACGGGTATGAATCGAATACTGAGGGTACCACACAGGTACAAGTTAAATGTCATTTCATTAATCAAAACACATTATTATATAAATATACTGAGGGGATCTTAAACAAGAACCTAATACTGAAGGGTTCGCGAGGAACCAAACGGGGACCTGATCGGGGTCCAAACTGAACTGAGGGCTGCAGCTAAAGACTCTATTAGGCATGCCTAACTATCCACTTACTTGACTCTAGCAGGTTAAGCGTCATTCAAATCACATTTCAGGGTACGAAATAGAATTCATTAGAAATTCATGGTATCATTTATATCAAAGCATATAAATATATGGCATGCATCATACCGCAATATAAGTCCATTCAGAAGAAACACCAAATTCATTTCTGAGTCAAAAGATGGGAAATTTCGGAAAAAGGGCTGAACGGGGTAACGGGTGAGGTTGGCTAGTCACGAGGCGTGACTGGCCTCCCCACAAGGCAGGTCACAAGACGTGACTGTGGGTCACGCCTCGTGACTTGCTTCGTCCCACGCAGATCACGCAACGTGATCTCGTAGATCACGCGGTGCTCACGCAGGTCACGCGACGTGACTGGACGTCACGTCTCGTGACTTGCTTCTCTCTTCAGCCGATCACGCGACATGCCTTCTATCAGGCCGGTCACGAGGCGTGACGGGGAGTCACGTCTCGTGACTGCCTTCCTCAAGGCCGGTCACGCATTGTGATAGACAATCACAACTCGTGACTGGCTTTGCTCTGGCAGGTCACGAGTCATGACTGGAAGTCACGTCTCGTGACTTGCCCTCTCTTCCTTGGCTAGTCACGCGACAAATCTGGAAAACGGGATTTCTACAGTAACTCGATTTCCAGTTTTCTAGAATACAGAAATCAATCCCAAATTTGATTCAAAACCAATCAAACCTGTTCTTACCTTCTGGAAAACGTCCCAAACAATATAAGCAACATATATACAATCCAGTTTCAACATTTAATCAACCAAATCAAGAATATATGCAATCAAGTTCATCAAGAACATAAACCCTAGAAATTTACAGTAAACTCAAAATCATACAAATCACAAGCAAATATTCCCAAACCTGAAATCTAAGCTTCTCTTCACTTAGTCCCACTGCTCCCAGCAATCTCCTTGCCTTTGGGATCGCGAGGAGTCTCAGCTAAACACAAACATTCAATAATGCAACCCTAAATTAAACCTAAACTCAAGGAAGAAGAAGAGAATTACAGTAAAACAAGGACAAAGATATGTACATACCAAGTTAGAAGCAAGAGTGAGCAATCTCCACAACACAACTTGATTAACAGTTAACTGTATTTAGGAAAGGGAAAAGGAGGAAGAAGATGAAGGTTGAAGAGGAAGAACGTAAATCTGATCTTCTCTTCTTTCTTACTTCTTTTCTTTATTCATTTTCCCCAACCTAATACACATGTCATTTTCTTGGTAGTGGAACTTACTCACTCACACCCTAACCCCACACATCACACACATCTAATGCAAACTCCCTAAAAACACCCTACAATGGTATGCTCCAATGTACACAAGCAATTCCCAATTGAATCACATACTAATGCCATGTATGCACCCACATAATAATAAACCCAAAAACATACATTTTTACTAAAATACCCTTATGACATGCTGAACACATGCACATGCATGCTCATACAGACAGGCTCATTCTACTAGGGGGCAAACAGGGTGTGACATAATTCTCATTATGTCCAATCATAAACTTTATAATTATCCGATTAAAGATAACGTTTGATTATGTCAAAATATAATGATCCTTATGTAGGAAACTATGATAACCTCAGGTCAAAGGATTCAATAGCATATCTATTATAAGATCACTTATGACACTATCCCATGAATTGATCTTATAGTGGGTCTATCCAATACTTTGTTCTCTAGCAAGTACCTATAGATTTGATTTATATCAACATATATAATCATCCCATGATTATCAATGCAAATCTATACTAGTCTTAATTTATCTTTATGCCCTTTATTGATAAATGACTAGGGACAATCATGAATAACATTGTTATTCATAACATTACAATAATGTAACATGCCAATAATATCAATGTGAAGAAAACCATTATATAAATGAAAATGTATTGATTACATCAAGGTCCAAATGTTTGGCCTAGGGCATAACCACTAACAATCTCCCACTTGCACTAGGCCCAATCATACATATATCTAATACCCATTCACCTAGTATGTCCATCATGTGTGGCTTGTGGGAGAGCTTTGGTAAGTGGATCAGCGATGTTATCATCAGTAGGTACTCTGCATATCTTGACATCTCCTCTCTCAATTATTTCTCGAATGAGATGAAAACGCCTGAGTATATGTTTTGATCTCTGGTGAGATCTAGGCTCCTTAGCCTGTGCAATAGCACCATTGTTGTCACAATAAAGATCCACTGGGTTGCTGATACTAGGTACTACTCCCAATTCAGCAATGAATTTCTTGATCCATACTGCTTCTTTAGCTGCATCTGATGCTGCTATATACTCAGCTTCTGTTGTAGAATCAGCGACAGTGCTTTGTTTAGAACTTTTCCTGCTTACAGCACCTCCATTTAACACAAACACATATCCTGACTGCGATCTAAAGTCATCTTTGTCAGATTGGAAGCTTGCATCTGTATAACCATTTATTACTAGCTCATCTTCCAATCCTCCATATATTAAGAATGCATCCTTAGTTCTTCTTAAGTACTTAAGAATATTCTTAACAGCTGTCCAGTGACTTTCACCGGGATCTGACTGGTATCTGCTCGTCATGCTCAAAGCATACGAAATGTCTGGTCGAGTGTATAACATGGCATACATGATTGATCCTATAGCAGAAGCATAAGGAATCATACTCATGCGATCTCGCTCATCAGATTTCATTGGACATTGAGTCTTGCTAAGAGTAATGCCATGAGACATTGGCAAAAATCCTCTCTTGGAATTTTGCATACTGAATCTATTTAGCACCTTATCTATATAAGTGCTTTGACTCAGACCAATTATCCTTTTAGATCTATCCCTGTAGATCTTAATCCCAAGGATATAAGCAGCTTCACCCAAATCTTTCATTGAAAAAGATTTTCCTAACCATTCTTTTGTCTTTTGCATGATAGGGATGTCATTTCCAATGAGTAATATGTCATCGACATATAACACAAGAAACATCACAACGCTCCCACTAACCTTCTTGTATACACAAGGTTCATCCTCATTTTTGATAAACCCAAACTCTTTGACTGTTTCATCAAAATGAAGATTCCAGCTCCGAGAAGCTTGTTTCGATCCATAAATGGATCTTTGCAGCTTACATACCTTCTTAGAATTCTTAGGTTGGACAAAACCATCAGGTTGTGTCATGTACACATCCTCAAATAAGTTTCCATTAAGAAACGCTATTTTGACATCCATTTGCCATATCTCATAGTCATAATATGCAGCAATGGCAATAAGAATTCTTATAGACTTAAGTATTGCGACTGGTGAAAAGGTTTCATCATAGTCAATACCATGAGTTTGTTTGAATCCTTTTGCAACAAGTCTTGCTTTAAAGGTATTTACTTTGCCATCCATGTCAGTTTTCTTTTTGAAAACCCATTTGCACCCAATGGTTTTAATTCCTTCAGGTGGATCAATTAAGTTCCAAACTTGATTATCATACATGGATTGCATCTCAGACTTCATGGCTTCTAGCCATTTCTGAGATTCCGGACCTGACATGGCATCTTATAGGTAGTAGGCTCATCTTGATCCATGAGCATCACTTCACGACTATCTGTCATGAGAAATCCATATCTCTCGGGTTGAAGTCGTATCCTATCAGATCTACGTGGTACTTGTGTAACAGGTACAGGTTCCACAACAGGTTGTGAAACTTGTTGAGTTTCCACCAATGGTTCAATGTTTTCTTGTGGTTCTTGAATTTCTTCAAGTTGTACTTTACTCCCACTGGTTCTTTTAGAAATGAATTCTTTTTCTAGAAAGACACCATTTCGAGCAACAAACACTTTGTTCTCAGAAGGATTATAAAAGTAATATCCTTTAGTTTCCTTAGGATATCCGACAAAAAGACATTTATCAGATTTTGGTGCTAATTTATCTGAGACTTGTCGTTTGACGTAAGCCTCACAGCCCCAAATCTTTAGAAAAGACAAATTAGGAATTTTCCCAGTCCATATCTCATATGGTGTCTTTTCAACCGCTTTAGATGGAACTCGATTCAAAGTGAATGCGGCTGTTTCTAATGCATAACCCCAAAAGGATGATGGAAGATCTGTTTGACTCATCATAGATCGAACCATATCTAATAAAGTTCGATTCCTCCTTTCAGATACACCATTCCATTGTGGTGCTCCTGGTGGAGTTAATTGTGAGACAATTCCACAATCTCTTAGATGATCATCAAACTCTTGGCTCAAATATTCACCACCTCGATCAGATCGAAGTGCTTTAATAGTTTTACCAAGTTGATTTTGTACTTCATTTTGAAAGGTTCTAAACATTTCAAATGATTCATGTTTATGTTTCATTAGATAGACATAGCCATATCTACTGAAATCATCTGTGAATGTAATGAAGTAATGAAATCCTCCTCTGGCATTTATGCTTAATGGGCCACATACATCAGAATGTACAAGGCCTAATATGTCAGTGGCCCTTTTACTATGTCCAGTAAAAGGATCCTTTGTCATCTTGCCCAATAAACAAGATTCACAATTTTCAAATGACTCAAAATCAAATGATTGCAAAAGTCCATCTGAATGGAGTTTAGCTATGCGTTTCTCATTTATATGACCAAGGCGACAATGCCATAAATATGTTGAATTTAAATCATTTGGTTTGGATTTCTTTGTAGTTATGTTATAAATATCATGATTATTGGATGTTTCTAGGTTTAGGACATAAAGCCCACAATATGAATCAGCAATACCATAAAGCATATCATCATAATAAATAGAATATTTCTTATTCTTAATAAGAAAAGAAAAACCTTCATCATCCAAACTTGAAACTGAAATAATATTCCTATTGAAACTAGGAACATAATAGCAATTGTTCAAAACTAACAAAAGCCCATTAGGCAAAGTCAACTCATAAGATCCTACAGCTAGAGCAGCAACTTTTGCTCCATTACCAACTCGTAGGTCCACTTCACCCCTTTTCAGCTGCCTACTCCTTTTGAGTCCCTGCACATTAGTACAAATGTGAGATCCGCATCCAGTATCTAATACCCAGGAATTAGAAGTAGATAAGTTAATCTCTATAACAGAAATACCTGAAGGAGTAGTCTCACCACTCTTCTTCTTCTTCAATTCTTCCAGGTAAAGCTTGCAGTTCCTCTTCCAATGACCAGGTTCATTGCAGTGGAAGCAAACTCCTTCCTTTGGAGGTTTAGCCTTGGGCTTGGGTTTGGGCTTAGGCTTACCACCAACTTTTGCCTTAGCCTTAGCCTTACCCTTGACTTTCATGCCTTTCCCTTTGTTGACCATCAGAACATGGCCAGGCTTTTTGCTTATGCTTTGCTCAGCTGTTTTGAGCATGGCATGCAGCTCAGCTATTGATTTCTCCATATTATTCATGTTGTAGTTCATGACAAAATGGTCATAACTATCAGGTAATGAATTAAGGATCAAATCCATTGCCAGTTCCAAACTGAGAGGAAATCCAAGCCTCTCAAGGTGATCAATGTAGCCCTTCATATTCAAAACATGAGCGCTAACTGAAGCACCTTCAGCCATTTTGCAAGAATGCAAAGCTTTGGTAGTCTCATACCTTTCTTGCCTAGCCTGCTATTGAAATGTTTGCTTCAGATGAGTACTCAACTCATAAGCTTCCATGTTTTCCAGATGCTTCTGAAGCTCTGGAGCCATGGTAGCTAACATTAGACAGCCAACATCCACAGAATCATCAACATGTTTCTTGAATTTCTCTTTGACTGCCCTTGTGGCATCAGCAGGTGGCTCATTAGGAATAGGCTCATCCAGCACATACAATTTCCTTTCTTGCTTAAGGACAATCCTCAAGTTTCTGAACCAGTCAAGGAAGTTTGTGCCAGTTTCTTTAAGTTTGTCCTTCTCAAGGACCGATCGCAGTGACATAGCAGAAGTGTTATTTGATGCCATTAATCTATAAACATGCAAGATAAATTATATTAGTACCAATTTCATTTTAGGTTTTCTTATAAACTCCCACTAAAATAATAACCCTCAATAATAATTACAATAATTATAATAATTTTAGTGGGCTAAGATCCATATTTCACTTAACTCTAAGTCAGCTTTGGCATGACGCTTATCGTTAAGTTATTTAGGTAGGTAGCTCGTTTACCAATTATATCTTATATAACTCTTAGATCATTTATGGGATTTTGACATCATATGTCCCGGCATGTTATAATCCCATCTTATGCCCTTAGGCCCAAAACCGTTTTGGTAGCCTAAGTAAGTCTAACCATTTTAAATATATGAGTAGCACCATTACTCATCTTGCCTTACTAGGATAACCTAATGTACTTCGCTTTGGCAGAACCCACATTTTGGTGATCTTAGTCTTGACAAGTGTTTTAATAATGGGTGGCATATGACTTAAAATTATGGTGAGGGATTTAATTTTAACTTATGATGTCTAATTATTTATATACATCATGCATCAATTCATACATGCCATCTCATACACATATATAAACATTCATCGCATCACATACTAAGAATATATGCATAATATATATAAAACCGTGTCATAGCATGGCCAAATCTACATTGATCCCCATAAGCCAATATGAAGATCAAAGGTCAATCCTAGATGTGAGAATGGACTTGATCAAAATCTTCCATCTTGCACCTCCATCGCCATGAACTTGGATTGATCTCCATTGTTGCTCTTTGTCTTCATTACAATAATAAATACAAAGATATTCTACTACAACTATTGAATAAAATAAAGATTACAACTGAATAAACGACACGCAGGTCGTATTTAAAATTACAAACCCTTAAATAGATAAAATAAAATTCATCCATAAAAAGGTTCAATTGGCCATGCTATGCACCATGCAAAGACATCATACATAAACATAATAAATCATATATTATTCATATCATGCATAATATACCTTATTTCATAAAATGATATATTAAAATTACCGAGTGATAATTATTAATGACATATAAGGGGTACGAAGAGGTAGCACGGCTGCCCCGCTATGCACCATGCAAAGACATCATACATAAACATAATAAATCATATATTTTTCTATTTTGTCAATCTTATTAACAATTTTCTGCCCAAAAACTCTATTCTGTATGTATGAAAAAACGATTTTGCTAATCATATCAACCGTCATTTAATCACATTAAACAATTTAGTAAACACAGAATACCTTTAGTTAATCACATTAACACTTAATTGAGTTCGTTAATCATATTAACATAATGTAATTTCGTAGCCCTTAAAATACCAAATTAATATTACCAAGTTAATCTCGTTTTATCACATAAATTCATTCGTTTTTAACACTTAAAATCGAAATCAATCTCCAAGTATCAACATACAAATCGATCAACAGAATAATATATATATCACATACATATATAAAATATTTGAATCAATCGAATATACAAGTGGCTCTGATACCACTGTTGGGTTTTAAGCAGAATAATGCAAATTAAACGCAGCAAAAAATAAAACCCGAAAAACAGGATCCATGTATTTTGATTGATTCAAATGGAAGTGATAAGATTTACTAACCTTTTCAGTGTGGGAATTCGAATTAAAGACCTTTAAATCGAACTGAAGACGCTGCCTTTAACACGAACGTCCTCTACTGGTATCCACACGCACGAACAAAATGAACCGAAGTCGCAGGGTTGCTAGTTCCCTTTAGATGCGAATGGATTTTACGATTTTTTTTCCTTCTCAAGGAAGAACAATGGTGGCTGTGTTTTTCTTTTCAGAAAATTAGCTAGAGTTTTTCTTTTCTTCTTCTCAATAAGAAGTTAAGCTAGCTAGGGTATCCAATGTTGGTATCCTATGTTGGTATCCAATGTTTTTAACCACCTTAAAACTCTCATTCCTTTTGAAAAACGGAAATTGAGTTTTGATAAGAGTTAATAACAAGAGATAATAGCCCAATAGCCCAATAAAATCCATATTGTTCATTTTGGTCTTGGTGTGTGACCCAATAGGTTTATATTATGTTTGCAGTGGGCCTTATTCCATAATAAGCCCACAAGTCATAATTGGTCTCTAGCAAGACATTATGACTACCCAAATAATATAAATATCGTTAGTCCGATTTTAACCTGTCAATAGAACATGCTATTATCCTTTTATCACACGATACCTTATTTGAACATAAGTCATGGTACATGTCAAACTTATATTGTTTAAACATTTAATTTCCCAATCACTTAGTAGACTGATAAATTCAAATGATATTGATGACACTATCAATTCATTCGAGCACGGCCATGCATTTTACAGTCCTACATAACGAGGGGCCCAATAGATATCTCTCTCATTAGAGAGGGACAAATTCCATCTTGATTATTCACTTTCTTCCGCATAATTCTCATTATGTCCGATCATAAACTTTATAATTATCCGATTAAAGATAACGTTTGATTATGTCAAAACATAATGATCCTTATGTAGGAAACTATGATAACCTCAGGTCAAAGGATTCAATAACATATCTATTATAAGATCACTTATGACACTATCCCATGAATTGATCTTATAGTCGGTCTGTAGACACCGGGTCCTGAGTAAGCCTAGATCGAAGTTACCCAATGATGATAATTGCCTTCACAGGCTTAAAAGGTTAAAAGTGATGGTTTTCTCGTCAAATTTGCATTTTAGAGTGAAAAACTAAAAAATAATAAAAAAATATTTTAAAAATTAATTTTAAAAAATGGGGGCTTAAAATTATGGTGTTTTTAGTCAATTTAAAATTTAAAAAAAAATAGAAAAAAAATAAAAAAAATAAAAATTTTTTTCGGACCGCGAGTGTCGGGCGCGGCAGCGCGCAGGCGCGCTGGCGCCCAGCTCGCAGGCGCCCATTGCGCAGCGAGCGCAAAGGCGACGCTCAGCGTCGCCGATGCTGCGCGTCGCTAAAGGCGCGCGCAGCATCGCACACGCTGAGCGCCGCACGGAGCGCTCGTGCGCGAGCGCCAGCGCGTGAGGCTCGCCTGGCTGCCGCTCTGACGCCCGCCGCTCTATAGCGACGGGCATACCGGCCGTCGCTACAGGGTCTGATACCCAAAAATCCTCTTTTCAGCCTTTTTTCCGATTTTTTCACCCAAAAATCCGTTTTTTATCCCATTTTTTTGGGGTTTTTGACTTCAAATTAAATTCTAAAATATTTTGTTAGGTAATTAAATAATAAAACTTGATTTTATCATTAAAAATAAAATAATTTCGGGTTAAAATAGGTTTTTTTCCTTAATTAAATTAGGGCAACCTATTTTATCCTATAAATATTTTATGATGAAATCAAAGGAGCCTCCTCCACACATTTTTTAGACCATATTTTTCTCTTCATCTTCTTCTTCTTCTTCTATTTTCTCTTCAAAAATTCCAGATTTATTCCCCAACCAAAAATCAAAAAGAAAAATCAAATGTTTCATTCTTTTTTCAACATAATTTCTTCTAAACATATTTTTTAGAGGAAGTTTTGTTGTTTGATTCAATTTTTGTGGCAAATAGAATAATTATTTGTTCTCAAAATTGTTTTTAATCTTTTATTTTGGGTTCAATCAAACTTTTTCATTGATTTTGTTTTGAATCTCTTTTTGATAAAAAATTGATTTTGAGACAAATAAAATAATTGTTTGTCATCAAAATCTAATTTTTATTTGATTTTCTTAAATAAAACTTCAATCATTTTTTTTGTTATGAGCAAAGTGATTGATTGTTCTTGAAATCATTTTTCTTTATTTTAATCAATAAAAACTCTTTTTGATCAAAATCATTTCTTTAGGCAAAGGTATCAATTCTTTGTTCTTAAAGAATTTTTGATCATTTTTTTTCATGTTTCTTGGAATAAAATTCCAACATTTTCATCATATTTCACTTTAATATTGTGAATCATCAAACAAAGAAATCGATCATCTTTTACCTTCATCGAATCCGAAACTCTGAGGGTAAACATTCTGGGCTTGTTTTTATTATTTCTTTCGGTTCACATCTCATTTATTTATGTATATTTTATTTTATTGTTTTCATTTATTTTATTTTATTATTTATTTCAGATTTGATTTATTTAATTTGTTTATATATATGATTTTTATTTACATAAATATTGATTGTTTATTAATTTTAACATGTAATCAATTTATTTCACTTTAATTCATCATTATTCCTAACATGTAATTAATAAATTCATTTTAAATTAATCTTTTTGCCATGTAAATGATTTATATCATTTGTGAACATATTTAATTAATCATATTGTTCATTTAATTGTTTTCATCATTCTTTAATTGTTTTCATTCATTATTCTTTTCTTTATCATTTTATATATTCTTTGATTCGTTTATCTTCATCATCATTGTTATCATGTTCATATTTTCATGTACTAATTAATTAACATGTTTTACTTTCATCACATCATTTAATCATTTGTCATATATAATCCATGTTTCTCATCTTATTTTGGTTTGTTAATATTTTTGATTCTATTATCATTCTTTTCATATCACCTTATTTTATTTTAATTTGTTATTCATTATTTTGTATGTTTAATTAATTTAATTGATTTAATTACTAACATTATTTTAATTGTATTTTGTTTTTATGTCTAAACTCATTTTTTTTTCGCTTGGCCGTTTTTGCGAGCACACCGGGAGGTCCAAAAAAGCTCGTTTGATTCATATATTTATTTTCTTTATTTGTAATATTTTATTTAATTTTGCCATATATTTTTCTTGTAAAATTCTTTATTTAGGCTTGCTAGAAAGAAAATCACAAAAACGTTTTTATTAATTAACTTGACATTCTTTTTCTAAATAAAAGGGGACCAATGTCCTAGTTTTTCATACCCAAATAAATCATCACATAAAAATTGTTTCATAATAAATATGCATGCGAGGACCAATGTTCTCACTATTAATGAATAACCCGTTTTATGCATGTATTTTATTTTTATAAATGGGAGTTGTATTCCGCTCCTAGTGTTATTGTAATTCATTTTTGAATGCTTTATTTTGGATTTTGCTTACATTTACCGTTTTTGATATGAATGATTGCGCCTTTAATTTTAAATTGCATTGTGTGGAAAGTTGATGAAACAATGAATTCAAAACTTAATTATAATATTAATCAAAGTACGAATAAATGAGAAGTCCCGAACCCTGCTCTGGTCTTTGGGCTCAGGAGGCTAGAGGTTATCCTCCAAGACACTTCTTGTGTCACGAGACTTAGACGTTAATCCTAGGCTCCTTAGGGCGAGAGGTTTACCTTCCAAGACCCCTTTGGCTGGCCCAAAATGGATACTAAGCGCAGTCTTAGGTTCTCCGAGGCGAGAGAAACTTTCCCAATGTTCTATTGGGTGGCGACTCCATGAAACCTCCTTGTTGCCCAACATAGACGCACTTGCGATTCATCGCAAGCTGTCAACGGACCCGCAAACGCCCCGATCGCCCATGTGCGGGCGGTCCGAAAGGGCGGCGCGCGGGGATCCGGAGCGCGTCACAGTGGCGACTCCATTGGGGACATACTCGAGACTTTGATTCGAAAGTACCTTATTTAAAAATCATAATTGAGTTTTAATTTAAAAATTTCATCTTCTTTCAAAACTGCATTGCATCTCATTAGAGCCTTAGATATATGCTAGTTTGGTCCCTCTTTTAGCCCGGTGCGTTCCCGAAGCACGACCCTATTTTCACTCAATTTAGGGAAGTGTTAAGGATAATCACCAGCCCAAGCCTCGTACCTCAATGGTATATAAAATGGTGACCCGATCGGTCGTTATGCTCGTGATGAGCTAGACCCGTCGGCAGGGATCATGCTTGGGTAGCCCTAAAGTAACACCACCCTTTGACCAAAGCTCATGTAATGGCAATAGATACTTCCCTTAGGTGATATGAACCGTAATACCTTGCTTGCTATATGGATCATTTTGTATTGGACAAACCCAAATAATCTGATTGGTCACCTAATCAAAGGCTTTCATGCCCCGATAGGCCCATGTCAACTTGTTCGGGCTGCCTAAATACATAACGATCATAACCCATCCGCTTGCACATTAGATAAGAGATGTTACGATGCCGATTTTCCACCGAGCACCATACGCATCCATTGGGTTCCCCGCTAACTCATGGATCAAGCCCACCTAGGAAAGAGATCGCATTACCTCGTGTGTGGGAGTAATAAGGTTGGAAGGCTTTACTTGCTTGCATGTGATTGTAAATGTTGCATAGCTCACTATCATGCATTGTATATGTCATTCATGCATCATCCTAACAATCTAATTTTTTCAGCCATCATAGATTCATCTAAGTGGACTAGAGGTTCTGACGGTCGGCTTGTAAGGACAAATCTGCTCTTTGAGTTACCGGAACAAGTGTCTGACTGGGATTCTGAGTCATTCTCATCAATCAGTGAATCCTCTCTTGAATCATCAATGGCAGAAGAACCTGGAGTTTTGACCACTCAAGACCTAGCTAGGAGGCTAGAGGACTTCGAACGGAGAGTGCTAGACATGATGGGTGCCATGGCTGAAAGGATTGCCCATCCACCTGCTGCCCCACAGCCGCCTGCTGCTCTACAGCCACAAGCAGCCCCTCCTCGGGGGCAAGCCGAACCACCTGCTGGTGGGGAGGCTCCCTTCGTTGGAGCTGCTGCTCGCCAACCCAACAATGAGCATAGAGCTGCTGCACCCATCGAGCTAAGAGGGGAAAGGATTCACAATCCCAACGATGATTTCCTGATGGAGGAGGAAGAAGAAGTGGTGCCGATAGTCCACCAAGCTGCGAGGCCCAGAGCACCCAGAGTAGAGGATGAAGCTTTAAGAGGTATGAGACAACAGATCGAAGCTATCACCCGCATGCTCTCAGCTGGCAAGGGGATCAACCCAGAAGACAGAGATCTGGGGGATGAAGAGTTGCTGCCCCAAAGATTCAAGATGCCCGAGCTGCCAAAATTTGATGGCACCTCGGACCCATCCGCCCACATCAAGCAGTACACCCTGGTCATGAAAGGCACAGGGCTGAGCAAGAAGCAGAAGGTGGAATATTTCTGCCTTAGTCTGGTGGGCCCGGCAGTTGATTGGTACCACGGGTTGGATAGGAGGTCCAAAGAGGACTGGGACCTTTTGATCGAAGAATTCATGAAGCAGTACGACTGCAGCACCAGGATGGAGGTCACCCTAAAAGACCTCGAGCTTCTACAGCAGAAGAATGATGAGTCATTCCATGAGTACCTTACAAGATGGAGAAACAGGGTCATGGAGATGAAGAGGAAGCCTGACACTGCAGACCAGATCAGGTTGTTTATCAGAAACTCATGCCCTTACTTAAGTGACTTGCTCAGTTTTAAGGGGCTCAAGGACTGGGAGTCGCTTAAGGATATCGCTATAGAAGCTGAGGCGGCTTACCTGGCAAAGAAAGCAAGCCAAAATAACTTTGCTGGGAAAGGCTATGGGAACCAGTCGGGATTCAAATCAGGAGGTGCCGGGGGTAGCAACAGCAGAAACGGTAGGACGGCAGAGGTCTCAGCTACTGGAGTTGGGCAGGGTCAGAGATACTACTCCAACTTAGGCCGCTCTCTATCTTGGGTATTGGAAAAACTAATGAAAGAAGGCAAGTTGCAGCCATTGCCACCCAGACCAGCCTTGAGTCAGGGACAGCCGGGACATAGAGGTGATCAGTACTGTGCTTACCACCAGCACACCGGCCATTTGACTGACCATTGCCGTATTCTGAGAAACAAGATCCAGGATCTCATTGACACCAATCAGATCACAGATCCTAAGAAGAGAGAAAAGAATAAAGCAGGTTATAATGCAGTCCCTCCACCGCGAACGAGACCGTGTCTTGCAGCCCACTAGTGATATTGCTTTTAGATCTTTTTATTTCTAGAACATTTTATGCTACAATTTTCTGTTTGTAATAAAGAGAACAATTTTTTGCTTATTTGAATAATGTTTCTATTGATTTCATTTCGCATGATCATGACAAATTAACTTTGGCATTAATTCAAATAATATGACTGCAGTTAATCTCGGAAACTTTGGGGAACCCAAAGAAAATTTTGATAGCATCTGACATAGCTCCTGTAGAGAGGGAAATTAAAAATAATAATAAAAAAAACTAGTTGCAACTAGGGGACTGGATGGAAACTCACTAAGAGCACTAGAACCTTTCTGATTACCTGTCAAAGCGATCCCTGGATAAGACGGAACCTAGAAAATGATTTAGGCAACATTTTGTTTGTATAGCTCTCTAAATGACCATTTCCTACCCTTACTTCACAATCTCTTGCTAGCCCATTGAGCCTTTATGTGGGTATGCTAAATGCGTGCCAATTTTATTGTTACACATGTTAAAACTATCCCCTCGCCTAAAATGATTTTGGCTTCCCCTTAGAAGAGTGGCCTCTCTAGCAGGGATGGATGAACGTTTTAACAATCAACAATTTCTTTGTGAGTTATCAAAGTTGCCTTGGTAAGGATGAGTTTACACTTTGAGAAGAGGGTTTCAGTCATGCGCCAAAGACATGAGCTCCTTAAAAAAAAAAGTAGAGCTCAAAATAATAACCACTTGACGAGTTTTGATGATTACCTTTTTAACTGTCAATCTGATCTTAAATGAGCTAAAATGTTATCAAATCCAAATTCAAGAATACCTTTGTATATACAACTGAGCTGAGAATGGTTCATCCACCAGTCGAGAAAATATTGCGGCCATTTTTCTCTAGCGACCTGATCCTCCTTTGATAGCCATCTACCTAAGCCTAACATTATAACCAAAGTAAGACCTTTTGATTCTGGGCTCAGTCTTATCCAATTAGCGGAGATGACCTTCTAAAAAGGTTTGGTACGTAAGAAGAGGCCTATGGTGTTTCTTGAGCTTCAAGCGAGAAGCCATGAGTGCATTCATGCATTCGAGTTAAGTCTCGTCTCCGACATTGCTTCTAGAATTTGCATTCAAAAGATTAAATGAGAGCAGAGAGACAATATTCAATCATGAGAATAAAAAAGAGGGCTGATTGATAACAGGAGTTTGATGCTTTCAAGATCTATCTCGAGATTAGCTAAAGTCTTGTATTTTTTTAAAGCCAATGCCAAAATAATGATCATGCTTAATGAAATCAAATTGAAACACATACATTTCTGCAATGATGTGATCAGAGCAGTTCTCTTTGTGTGACCAAAGTCGCCTATTGTCCACCGCTCAAGCGCTTCAGCCGATTCATCCTGCTATCAAATGAGAAGAATCAAGCTCATGCAACCATGTCCTAAGACTCCCTAAAGATTCTTGCCAACAACTTCAGCAATCTTAAAAAAAAAAAAAAGAGCCGTTAGAGTGAAAACCGTAACTGGCGCTCTAAGCAAAAACTAGGCAAAAGGATAGGGTGAAAACCTGAAAACAGGCAGTCTGTCCTTCAAAAAAAAAAAGAAGAAAGAGAAAAGCCGCTGGATTGGGTTGGGTCCATTCCAGGCAAAAAATAAGGCGCAGGGTTATGTGAAAATCCGCAAAGGACGCATCTCCCACTAAGAAAAGCTAGTGTGAAAATCCACAAGGGACGCACTACCTTCAAATAATGACTACAGGTACCAGGTGAGAACCTCGCAATCCCAAAGGGCATGAAATTCAAAAGCAACTTAAAAGGCATCGATTATATCGCAAATTGCAGCTAGCCCGGCTATCATCTTCAAGTTCACATAGATGAATTTTTATCCTGCATTCCTGCATAATTTATGCATTTCACTTGCATGCTCACCATTTTTGCATAGTTTAGTTTCCTTATTTTGCAGAAAGAGAGACTTGAGGCGGACACCGACAAAAGCCGAGTGATGACATCGATCAAAACATATATCAAAACCTCAACTCATTCATCAATTCAGACATCGGTCAAATCATCAATCAAAACCTCAACTCATTCATCAATCCAGACATTGATCAAATCATCAATCCACATACCAGCTTAATCATCAAATCCAAGCACCATCCAAAGACCTCTCAGGGGGCAATCAACCAAAGACTTCTCAGGGAGCAGCAAACTGAAGACATCTCAGGGGGCAAACGATAAATAAATCAAACACTTCTCAGGGAGCAGCAAACTGAAGACCTCTCAGGGGGCAAACAATCAATGAACCGAAGACCTCTCAGGGGGCAATGAACTGAAGACCTCTCAGGGGGCAAATGATCAACAAACTGAAGACCTCTCAGGGGGCAATCAACCAAAGACTTCTCAGGGAGCAGCAAACTGAAGACCTCTCAGGGGGCAATAAACCGAAGACTTCTCAGGGAGCAGCAAATCGAAGACCTCTCACGGGGCAATGAACTGAAGACTTCTCAGGGAGCAGCAAATCTAAGACCTCTCAGGGGGCAAACAATCAATGAACAGAAGACCTCTCAGGGGGCAAATGATCAATGAACTGAAGACCTCTCAGGGGGCAAAGAACTGAAGACCTCTCAGGGGGCAAACGATCAATGAACCGAAGACCTCTCAGGGGGCAATCAACCAAAGACTTCTCAGGGAGCAGCAAATCTAAGACCTCTCAGGGGGCAAACAATCAATGAACGGAAGACTTCTCAGGGAGCAGCAAATCTAAGACCTCTCAGGGGGCAAACAATCAATGAACGGAAGACCTCTCAGGGGGCAAACGATAAATGAACTGAAGACCTCTCAGGGGGCAAACAATCAATGAACGGAAGACCTCTCAGGGGGCAAATAACAAATGAACCGAAGACCTCTCATGGGGCAATCAACCGAAGGGCTCACAGATAGCACCGCTTCAACAAACAAAAACACACCATGGTAATAACCACCATCTCAGAATTCTCCAGTTCGGAAAGACGGCCGACTCAGGTACGCGTCTCTTTCCTTTTCTTCTTTGAGTTTAGGCTCACCTAGACACTAGTGTACTAGATTCCCCTAAACTGGGGGCAACTGTAGACACCGGGTCCTGAGTAAGCCTAGATCGAAGTTACCCAATGATGATAATTGCCTTCACAGGCTTAAAAGGTTAAAAGTGATGGTTTTCTCGTCAAATTTGCATTTTAGAGTGAAAAACTAAAAAATAATAAAAAATATTTAAAAAATTAATTTTAAAAAATGGGGGCTTAAATTATGGTGTTTTTAGTCAATTTAAAATTTAAAAAAAATAGAAAAAAAATAAAAAAAATAAAAAAAATTTTCGGACCGCGAGTGTCGGGCGCGGCAGCGCGATGGCGCCCAGCTCGCAGGCGCCCATCGCACAGCGAGAGCAAAGGCGACGCTCAGCGTCGCCGATGCTGCGCGTCGCTAAAGGCGCGCGCAGCATCGCGCACGCTGAGCGCCGCACGGAGCGCTCGTGCGCGAGCGCCAGCGCGCGAGGATCGCCTGGCTGCCGCTCCGACGCCCGCCGCTCTATAGCGACGGGCATACCGGCCGTCGCTACAGGGTCTGATACCCAAAAATCCTCTTTTCAGCCTTTTTTCCGATTTTTTCACCCAAAAATCCGTTTTTTATCCCATTTTTTTGGGGTTTTTGACTTCAAATTAAATTCTAAAATATTTTTTTAGGTAATTAAATAATAAAACTTGATTTTATCATTAAAAATAAAATAATTTTGGGTTAAAATAGGTTTTTTTCCTTAATTAAATTAGGGCAACCTATTTTATCCTATAAATATTTTATGATGAAATCAAAGGAGCCTCCTCCACACATTTTTTAGACTAGATTTTTCTCTTCATCTTCTTCTTCTTCTTCTATTTTCTCTTCAAAAATTCCAGATTTATTCCCCAACCAAAAATCAAAAAGAAAAATCAAATGTTTCATTCTTTTTCCAACATAATTTCTTCTAAACATATTTTTTAGAGGAAGTTTTGTTGTTTGATTCAATTTTTGAGGCAAATAGAATAATTATTTGTTCTCAAAATTGTTTTTAATCTTTTATTTTGGGTTCAATCAAACTTTTTCATTGATTTTGTTTTGAATCTCTTTTTGATAAAAAATTGATTTTGAGACAAATAAAATAATTGTTTGTCATCAAAATCTAATTTTTATTTGATTTTCTTAAATAAAACTTCAATCATTTTTTTTTGTTATGAGCAAAGTGATTGATTGTTCTTGAAATCATTTTTCTTTATTTTAATCAATAAAAACTCTTTTTGATCAAAATCATTTCTTTAGGCAAAGGTATCAATTCTTTGTTCTTAAAGAATTTTTGATCATTTTTTTTCATGTTTCTTGGAATAAAATTCCAACATTTTCATCATATTTCACTTTAATATTGTGAATCATCAAACAAAAAAATCGATCATCTTTTACCTTCATCGAATCCGAAACTCTGAGGGTAAACATTCTGGGCTTGTTTTTATTATTTCTTTCGGTTCACATCTCATTTATTTATGTATATTTTATTTTATTGTTTTCATTTATTTTATTTTATTATTTATTTCAGATTTGATTTATTTAATTTGTTTATATATATGATTTTTATTTACATAAATATTGATTGTTTATTAATTTTAACATGTAATCAATTTATTTCACTTTAATTCATCATTATTCCTAACATGTAATTAATAAATTCATTTTAAATTAATCTTTTTGCCATGTAAATGATTTATATCATTTGTGAACATATTTAATTAATCATATTGTTCATTTAATTGTTTTCATCATTCTTTAATTGTTTTCATTCATTATTCTTTTCTTTATCATTTTATATATTCTTTGATTCGTTTATCTTCATCATCATTGTTATCATGTTCATATTTTCATGTACTAATTAATTAACATGTTTTACTTTCATCACATCATTTAATCATTTGTCATATATAATCCATGTTTCTCATCTTATTTTGGTTTGTTAATATTTTTGATTCTATTATCATTCTTTTCATATCACCTTATTTTATTTTAATTTGTTATTCATTATTTTGTATGTTTAATTAATTTAATTGATTTAATTACTAACATTATTTTAATTGTATTTTGTTTTTATGTCTAAACTCTTTTTTTTTTTCGCTTGGGCGTTTTTGCGAGCACATCGGGAGGTCCAAAAAGGCTCGTTTGATTCATATATTTATTTTCTTTATTTGTAATATTTTATTTAATTTTGCCATATATTTTTCTTGTAAAATTCTTTATTTAGGCTTGCTAGAAAGAAAATCACAAAAACGTTTTTATTAATTAACTTGACATTCTTTTTCTAAATAAAAGGGGACCAATGTCCTAGTTTTTCATACCCAAATAAATCATCACATAAAAATTGTTTCATAATAAATATGCATGCGAGGACCAATGTTCTCACTATTAATGAATAACCCGTTTTATGCATGTAGTTCACTTTTTATAAATGGGAGTTGTATTCCGCTCCTAGTGTTATTGTAATTCATTTTTGAATGCTTTATTTTGGATTTTGCTTACATTTATCGTTTTTGATATGAATGATTGCGCCTTTAATTTTAAATTGCATTGTGTGGAAAGTTGATGAAACAATGAATTCAAAACTTAGTTATAATATTAATCAAAGTACGAATAAATGAGAAGTCCCGAACCCTGCTCTGGTCTTTGGGCTCAAGAGGCTAGAGGTTATCCTCCAAGACACCTCTTGTGTCACGAGACTTAGACGTTAATCCTAGGCTCCTTAGGGCGAGAGGTTTACCTTCCAAGACCCCTTTGGCTGGCCCAAAATGGATACTAAGCGCAGTCTTAGGCTCTCCGAGGTGAGAGAAACTTTACCAATGTTCTATTGGGTGGCGACTCCATGAAACCTCCTTGTTGCCCAACATAGACGCACTTGCGATTCATCGCAAGCTGTCAACGGACCCGCAAACGCCCTGATCGCCCACATGCGGGCGGTCCGAAAGGGCGGCGCGCGGGGATCCGACGCGCGTCGCAGGGTCTATCCAATACTTTGTTCTCTAGCAAGTACCTATAGATTTTATTTATATCAACATATATAATCATCCCATGATTATCAATGCAAATCTATACTAGTCTTAATTTATCTTTATGCCCTTTATTGATAAATGACTAGGGACAATCATGAATAACATTGTTATTCATAAACATTACAATAATGTAACATGCCAATAATATCAATGTGAAGAAAACCATTATATAAATGAAAATGTATTGATTACATCAAGGTCCAAATGTTTGGCCTAGGGCATAACCACTAATAGAGAGTGAAGCCTACCTTGAGACAGAGGATTGTGGATGCTCAGAAGGACGATGAGAGGCTACAGCGAATTGTACAAGAGGTCAGATCGGGCAAGCAGTCAGATTTCTCAGTTCTGGATGGAGCTTTGATGTATAGAAATCACTTATGTGTGCCTAAGGATGTGGAGTTGAGGAAATAGCTTATGAGTGAGGCGCATAGTACGGTGTTTACTATGCATCCTGGTAGTGAAAAGATGTATCGGGACATGAAGCAATTTTATTGGTAGTCCGGTATGAAGAGGGATATTGTGGATTTTGTGTCCAAGTGCTTGACATGTCAGCAGGTAAAGGCCGAGCATCAAGTTCCTTCGGGACTGCTTACGCCTTTATCCATTCCCGAGTGGAAGTGGGATGATATAACCATGGACTTTGTATCCGAATTACCTTTGACCCAAAAGAAGCATGATTCAGTTTGGGTGATAGTGGATTGGCTTATGAAGTCAGCTCATTTCTTGCCTGTGAGAGTGGACTATCCGATGGATAGATTGGCCAGTATCTATGTGGATGAGAAAGTTCGATTACATAGAGTGCCGTTATCTATAGTATCAGATCAGGACCCAAGGTTCACTTCGAAGTTTTGGAAAGAGTTGCAGAGATCTTTGGGTACCAAGTTAAACTTCAGTACGGCATTCCATCCTCAAACAGATGGTCAGTTTGAACGGGTCATTCAGATTTTGAAGGATATGTTGAGGGCATGTGCTTTGGATTTTCCAGGTAGTTAGGACAGATATGTGTCGCTTATGGAGTTTGCCTACAATAATAGCTATCAGTCGAGCATCGGTATGGCACAGTATAAGGCTTTATATGGTGGGCAGTGTAGGACTCCGGTTTGTTAGACCGAGCTATCCAAGCGTTCTGTGATTGGATCAGAGTTGGTTAGGGATACTGAGGAGAAGATCAGAGTGGTGCAGCAAAATTTGAAAGCGGCTAAGGATCGACAAAAGTCATACGCCAGCTTGAAGAGAAAAGATGTGCAGTTTGAGGTCAGGGACAAAGTTTTCCTTAAAGTTTCGCCTTGGAGGAAAGTGCTTCAGTTTGGAAAGAAGGGTAAACTTAGTCCTCGCTTCATTGGTCCTTATGAGATTTTGGCTAAGGTTGGTCCGGTAGCCTATAGATTGGCTTTACCGATAGAGTTGGTGAAGTTGCACGATGTCTTCCACATTTCGATGCTTTGTCGGTATAGGTCAGATCCATCACATGTCTTGTCGGTTCAAGATGTGCAAGTGCAGCCAGATTTTTCTTTTGATGAGGAACCGAGAGCTATTTTAGCTAGAGAAGTGAGACAGCTGAGGAGTAAGCTAATTCCGTTGGTTAAAGTCTTATGGAACCATCATGGAGTCGAGGAAGCGACTTGGGAACCAGAAAAGTCGATGAGAGCTCAGTATCCGCATTTGTTCAGTTCAGGTGAGAATTTCGAGTACGAAATTCTTGTTAGTAGGGGAGAGTTGTCACACCCCGTTTGCCCCCTAGTAGTATGAGGCTATTTGTGTGTGTGCATGCATTGTGTGTTTTGGGCATGTCATAAGGGTATTTTGGTAAAAATGCATATTTTAATGATTTTTTTTAGCATATGGATGCATGTATGTTATTAGAGTGTGAATTAGTTGGGTTAAGTTTGGGTGCGCATGAATGTACCATTGTAGGGTGTGAGTAGTGGAGTTAGGGTTGTGTGCTTTACTCACACATTAGTAGGGTGTTTTAAGTTGAGAGTGCATTGTGTGTGAGTAGTGTATGCTTGTCGAGTGTGAGTGGTCAAGTTCCACCAATCTTAGGATGACACGTGTGTAGACACCGGGTCCCGAGTAGCCTTGATCAGGATTACCCAATTATGAAATTAAGTGTGCCGATCTATAGGCAAAAAGAATGAAGTTGGAAGTGCTGATTTCCTAGTCGATTTGTTGTTCTAAAATTAAATAAAAATGTATTTCAAAAATATTTTGAAAGTATTTTAAAAATTATTTTGTAATGAAAAAAGTAAGTTTTTAAATTACTATATTTTATTGGAAACTTAAAAAAAAAAAAAAATTTCCCCGCGAGTGTCGGGCTGAGGCAGTGCTGGGTGCGCTCGACCTCGCGCAGCGCCCAACTCACGAGCAGCGCCGCTCGCGCGGACGCGCGCTGACATGCTGCCCGTCGCGCGCGCCTGCGGGCGGGTAGCCCGTCGGGCGCCCCGCACCCCTCCGCGCCCATTTTGGCCTTTTTGGCCATAAATTATTCATTTTGAATGCTTTTTAACTCATTTTTTTTGCAAAATTTAATTCAAAAAGCCTTATATCTTCCAACCCAATAAATTCAGTGGTTTTTTGTAGTTATGAGAATTAAATTAATTTAATTTCTTAATTAAAAAATCTGAATTTTAAGGGGAATAAAAGGAATTTTAAAAGGAAAATTAGGAGGATTTTCTTTAGAAAATATTTTTCGTCTTCTTTCTTCTTTCACGAACAAATTCTCTTAATTTCTAAAGGAATTTTCCAGCAATTCTTAAGGCAAAAAATAGCCATTTTTGTTCTTGAGAATTTTCTTATTTTCAATTGACAATTTTTGCTTTGAGACAAATAAATAAATTAGTTATTCTTGAGTAAAAATTCACTTTCAATATTTTATTTTCTAATTTTATTCCAACAATGCAAGACAAGGAATTGGATCTTACCTTCTCTTCATCAAGATAAATTTTGAGGTTAAATATTCTTGGCTCAATTTCTTAGTTTAATTTTCAATTTGATTTTTTTATTTCTAATTAACTAGTTAACATGTAAATTCTTTTAGTCTTATTATTTTCTTCTTATTTCTTGTTTTTACTTTTTTATTTGATTAGTTAACATGAAAATTCTCTTAGAACTATTTTATTATTTTTATTCAATTGTTCTTATTATTTTTATTTTGTTGTTCATGTTGTTCATCTTCTTCTATCATCATCATCATCATCATCATCATTATTATTATTATTATTATTATTATTATTATTATTATTATTATTATTATTATTATTATTATTATTATTATTATTATTATTATTATGTTTGATTGTTCATATTCTTTGTTATTATTGTGTTATTAGTATTATTATTATTGTAGTTATTACCATCATTAGTATTATTACTATTATCCTCATTCTTGTTTAATTTTTTATTATTACTATTATTATTTATTTCTTATGCATTCTGATTTTTATTATTAACTTTACATTTTATACATGTTGGATATTGTTGTTATTATTTTATGCTTTTACACATGCTGAATTTTATATTTGTATTTTCTATTCATGTTTTTTGCATGTTGAGTTTTATAATTATTATCTTATGTTTGCTTATGCATGTTGCCTTTTATTACTATTATTAATATGTTTTATGCTTGCTAATTTTAGTATTTCTTTTGCTTTTTATGCATGATTGGATGTTATTGATGTTATTTTGTGCTTTTTATGCATGTTTAATTTTATTAACACTATTTTATGTTTTTTTTAGCATGTTGATTTTATTAATTTGTTAAATTACATATTTTTATTATGTCATTTTAATTGGCTTGTCATACATGGTGCAATTTTGTTTGCATTAATTTAATTGTTTTCAAGTTATATGTTTAATTATTTTTTTTACTAACTTCACTTTTATTTGTTTTGTTTTTCTTTTATTTTCAATACTTATTTTTATGTGTGAGTATTTTTCATGCCAAGTGGGAGCCTATGAAGATTTGAAGATCCATTTGGGAGTTGATTTGTTATTATTTTCATTATTTTGCTTTCCTTATTTTATTTTTTTTTAATATGTAATTTGTAATAAACTACTTTTATGCACGTTAATTAAGAAAATCACAAAAATATTTCTATTAAACTAAATTGGGTTTTACTTAATAAAAATGGGACCAATGTCCTAGATTTTTCATCCAAAATAAATTATCATTTTAAAATTATTTTCTTTAAATTATGCATGAGATGACCAATGTCCTCAAATTAATAAATAGCCCGACTTATGCATGAATTGTATTTTATTTACAAATGGTGGTTGTATTTCGCCCCTAGTTTGATTGTAATTTATTTTGCTTTCATTTATTTTATTTATCGCTTTTATTGTGTGTTTGACATGCGTGCTTAGACAAATAATTTAAAATTGAATGAGAAAAGGGATGAAACGCTAAATTCAAAGCTCAATTATAAATTTAATCAAGGTATGAATAAATGGAAAGTCCTGAACTTTCTCTGGTCTTTGGGCACAAAGAGGCGAGAGGTTTACCCTCCAAGACACCTCTTGTGTCACGAGACTTGGCGTTAATCCTAGGCTCCTTAGGGCGAGAGGTTCACCCTCCAAGACCCCTTTGGTTGGCCCAAAATGGATACTGAGCGCAGTCTTAGGCTCTCCGAGGTGAGAGAAACTTTTCCAATATTCTATTGGGTGGCGACTCCATGAAACCTCCTTGTTGCCCAACATAGACGCACTTGCGATTTATTGCAAGCTGTCAGCGGACCCTCAATTGCCCGATCGCCCTAAAGCGGGCTTTCGGGGGCCTACGGGGTTTGGCGCGCATCAGAGTGGTGACTCCATTGGGGACCATAAGAGACTTCCCTTCGAAAGTACCTTGGCTAAAATTTACAATTGAGTTTTAATTTTGAAATTTTATCTCTTTTCGAAATTGCATTGCATCCATGCTAGAGCCTTAGATTATGCTAGTTTGGTCCCTCTATTAGCCCCGGTGCGTTCCTAAAGCACGACCCTATTTTCACTCAATTTAGGGAAGTGTTAAGGATAATCACCAGCCCAAGCCTCGTACCTTATGGTATATCAAATGGTGACCCAATCAGTCGTTATGCTCGTAATGAGCTAGACCCGTTGGCAGGGACCATGCTTGGGTAGCCCTAAAGTATCACTACCTTTAACCAAAGCTCATGTAATGGCAATAGATACTTCCACTAGGTGAAATGTACCGTAATACCGTGCTTGCTATCTGGGTCATCATATATTGAACAAAATCAATTAAATTAAATGGTCTCCATTAAAGGCTTTTATGCCCCGATGGGCCCATCTTAGTTTAATTGAGGTGTTTAAATACATAATGGCCAAACACTCATACGTGTGTACATTAAATAAGAGCTGTTATGCTGCCGATTTTCCACCGTGCACAATACGCATCTAAAGGATTCCCTGTTAACCCTTGGATAAAGCGCACCTAGGAAAGAGACTATGCTACCTCATGTCTGGGGGCAATAATGTTGGAAGGATTTATCTGCTTGCATGTGTTTATCTATGTTACATCAGCACGACCATTCATTGCATTTCAATCATGCATCATCCTAACGAGATGTATTTGTTTCAGCCATCATCGATTCGCCCGGGAGGTTTAGGGGTCCCGACGGTCAGTTGAGAAGGATTCCACTCTTGGGTTACCAGAGCTAGTGCCATATCGGAGCACAGATTCTCTTTCAGATAGTAGTGAGACTTTCTCTTCAGAATCATCAAGTATGTTTAATCCAGCCAGTGGGTCTGATGCAACCAGGGCAATGATTGCCGAGGAAGTGGGGAGAAAAATGGAAGAGTTTGAGGTTAGAATGATGGCCATGATGGGCAATCTTGCCACTACCATAGCTGGGCAACAAGTTGCTACTGCTCCTATTAGGGGGCCAGATGAACAAGGGGCTGTTAGGGAGGATCCCCCTGCTGTAGTTGACCCACCTGCGGTTGAGCAAAGAGCACCAGCACCTGTTGAGCGTAGAGAAGGCTCGAGATCTAAGGTTAACCTATGGGAGGATGAGTAAGAGGAACAGATGATAGCAAAGGGAAAGTCGCCAAAGCTAGAGGAAGCAATGTGGAGGAAGATAGAGGAGAAGTTTGAGGCTATGACAAGGATGATGATGGTAGCAAGGGGAATGAACCCAGAGGATCGTGAGTTGGATGGGGATGATCTGGTCCCCCAGAACTTCAAGATGCCTGATATCCCAAAATTTGACGGCACCTCTGATCCTGCTGTACACATCAAGCAGTATTCATTAGTCATGAAGGGGACAACTTTAACAAGGAAGCAGAAGATAGAATACTTTTGCTTGAGTCTTGCAGGAGCTGCTATTGACTGGTACCATGGGCTGGATAGGAGGTCCAAAGAGGATTGGGACTTGTTGACTGAAGAGTTCCTAAAGCAATACGATTATAATACCCGGATGGAGGTCACACTAAAGGATCTAGAGCTGTTGCAGCAGAAGGCTGGGGAGTTTTTCCATGAATACCACACTCGGTGGAGGAACCGGGTTATGGAGATGAAGCGCAAACCCGATACACCTGCTCATATCCAGTTATTCATTCGGAATGCCAGCCCATATTTGAGAGATGGACTGAAAATGAAAGGGCTGAAAGATTGGGAGTCCTTGAAGGACTTTGCTTTAGAGGCAGAAGGAGAATATATGGCCAGAAGGGCAAGCATTGAGGCTTATGCCAAGAAGGGCTACAATAATCAAGGTGCAACCAAGTCAGCTAGTTCCAGCGGTGGTAATAGAAGTGGGAAGACTGCTCAGGTGTCAGCAACAGGAATGAATCAAAGGTACTTCTCGAATTTGGGTAGGCCTTTGTCATGGGTACTGAAGAGGTTAATGAAGGAGGGGAAGCTACAACCCCTGCCACCTAGGCCAGCTAGGACCCAAGGGGAACCAGGGCATAAAGAGAACGAGTATTGTGCCTTTCACCAACATACGGGTCATCTAACAGACAATTGCTTTAGGCTGAGGCACCAGATTCAGGATCTGATTGATAGTAAGCAGATTACCGATCCTAAAAAGAGGGAGAGCAAGAAGAAGTCTAATTTCAATGTTGTGCCACCGCCTGTCTTCATTATTGGGTCGAGCCTACCTGAATGGTATGTATTACAAGATTTATATGGTAATGAATATGTCGCTATCACTCGTCTTGAGGCAAGTAAAGAAGGGATTCCCATGGCGGCGATAGACTGTTGGTCCACTAGTGAGAGTGGAGACGAAGACGAAGATGAGAAAGATGGAGAGTTCATGGATCTATGGGATTCGGAGGAGGATGAGAGATTTGGGGCTGTAACAAGAAGTGGGAGAGTGGTCCCCGAAGTTGAGAAGCAGCAGGGCTCAGTGCAAGCACCTGTAGAGAAGGAGCCGGAAGAAAATTCCATAGTAAAGCAGTTGAAAAAGACCACGGCTCAGATATCTATTTCGGACCTTCTAAGGCAGTCCCCTTCTCATAGACAGAAGTTAGTTGAGGCATTGAGTGAGTCCACTGTAGCCACCACAATTTCTCTATCTGAGCTGTTAGATCTCGTCAAGGGGGGATCAAGGGAAAGACTGGTGTTTTCTGACGCAGATTTGCCAGCTGAAGGCCACAATCACAATCGACCACTATACATCAAGGCTCAAATTAACGGCAAGTACACCGCTTGTGTTATGGTTGATGATGGGTCATCCATAAATGTTTGCCCCCTAGTGGCACTGTAACACCCCCTTCCCATACGTAGGCGATCCCATCCGAGAAGGAGTGAGATGCCGTATGAGTAAAGGTGCCACCAAGCAAGTACAAAGTATAACATACAATCATTCATAACATACATTCAGATATACAGAATAATTAAAAACTTTACATGCAGAAAGCAAAAACTGATCATGCATTACTATAATTAAACTATTACAATAATGTTCTGATCAGCAAGCTGATACCAAAATAATATTACATATACAAAGTATAGATACAAAAGCGGAAGCTGATACAGAGAGTTCTATACAAAAAGAATCAATAACTGATACAAAACTGAGCCCTACACTAATCCCTTCTGTGTTGGCTTGACAACGGCGACTCTCTCAAAGCAAAACGCCTTCCGCACCTGCACGGGTAAAAACACCGTGCTAAGCGATAAAACGCTTAGTGGGGAAACACACATAATTTAAGAACGGCCACTCACAGTGGTCGTCAAGGCATAACACATTCACAATGTTAGAATGCAAGAATTGTTGCATAAATCATATAGACATGCCCGTATTTAAATACCATACTTTCAGAATCTCATCATCATATACATTACAGAATAAACCAACATGTATTTCATCATTAAACTCATTCAGATATTCCATTCAAAGCCATATCAGATCAGAACATTTCCATTAACGTTTAAAGAATACCTGCTGACTCTAGACAGTGGATAACGAGTGTACTGAGGGTACCTTACGGGTACGAATCGAATACTGAGGGTACCTCACAGGTACAAGTCAAATATTATATCATTTATCAGAACATGTTATTTATATACTGAGGGAATCTTAAACAAGATTCTATACTGAAGGGTTCGCGAGGAACCAAACGGGGACCTGATCGGGGTCCAAACTGAACTGAGGGCTGCAGCAAAAGACTCTATTAGGCATGCCTAACTATCCACTTACTTGACTCTAGCAGGTTATGCGTCACACTGATCACATTTCAGGATATAGCGTATAATTCATCAGAAAATCATGCCATCACGCATATCGAAGCATCAAACAGTAAGACATGCATCATACAACAGTAAAGTCCATTCTGAAGAAATAACAAGTTCAGTTCTGAGTTAAAAACCAAGAAATTTCGGAAAAACGAGCTGAGCAGAGAAAACTGGCGATTCAACAGGCAGGTCACGGCGTGACCTAGGGTCACGTCTCGTGACCTGCTTGTTTCCCGCAGATCTCGCTGCGTAATCCTCGCGGATCACGCCTATGCAGGTCACGGCGTGACCTAGGGTCACGCGACGTGACGCTGCTCTCCCTCGCAGATCACGTTGCGTGATCTGCCTCTTCCTCGCAGGTCACACGACGTGACCGAAGATCACGTCGCGTGACTTGCCTGCTCTTCAGCTGGTCACGCGACTGGCTTCTCAGCAGGCATGTCACGTCGTGACCGAGAGTCACGCGACGTGACTTGCCTTCCTGGGTAGCGAATCGCGCGACAGAGGGAGTTTCAACAGTATTTGATTTTCCAGAATTTTCACGATTTCCAGAACCAAGAATTCAATCCCAATTTGATTTAAAACCAATCAAACCTGTATTTATCTTCCAGAAATCATCTCAAATCACATAATCAATATACATGCAACTCAATTTAGCATTTAAACAATCAAATCAAGACTAATTGATTCAAACTCTTCAAGAACATATAAAACCTAGAATTTTACAGTAAAACATCAAAATCGCACAAATCAATATTCCCAAACCTGGATTCTAACTTCTATCACTTAGCTCCACTTGGTCCAGCAACCTCTTTCCCCTTTGGATCACGTGGAGCCTCAGCTAGAACACAAACACAGTAATTTCAACCCTAGTTAAACCTAAACTCAAGGAAGAAGATGAAGATGCAATTTTACAGTAAAACAAAGACTAAATTATGCACTTACCAAGCTAAGAAATGCAAGGAGAGGTTAATTCCACCAATTCAAACTTGAATCCTCACCACAATGCTTAGAGTAAGGAAAGTGAAGAAAAGGAAGAGAAGAACATGAAGAGATGAAGAATACGTGAATCTGTATCTTCCTTTCTTTCTTTCCTTTTTCTTTTTCTTTTCCTTGTCCTAAGCATATGTCCAATTCCAATTGGTGAAACTAACCCAACATACCCAACCAACATACATTACACACATCTAATGCAACCTCAATAAAATGTACCCTACAATAGTATGAGCACAAGCACACAAGTAATTCCTAATTAATTCACACACTAATGCCATGTATGCACCCACATAATAATAAACCCCAAAATCATACATTTTACTAAAATACCCTTATGAAATGCTGAACACATGCGAATGCTTACACTTACAGACAGACAGACGAACAGACAGACAGGCTCATTCTACTAGGGGGCAAATGGGGTGTGACAACTCTCCCCTACTAATAAGAATTTCGTCCTCGAAATTCTCACCTGAACTGAATAACTGTGGATACTGAGCTCTCATCGACTCCTCTGGTTCCCAAGTCGCTTCCTCGACTCCATGATGGATCCATAATACTTTAACCAAAGGAATCTGCTTATTCCTCAACTGTCTCACCTCACGGGCTAGAATAGCTCGCGGTTCCTCATCATAAGAGAAGTCTGCCTGAACCTGGATATCCTGAACTGACAGAACATGCGAAGGATCTGATCTGTACCGACGAAGCATCGAAACGTGAAACACATCATGTAACTTTGCTAACTCCATCGGTAGCGCTAATCTGTAGGCTACAGGTCCCACCTTAGCCAAAATCTCATAAGGTCCAATGAAACGAGGACTAAGCTTGCCTTTCTTTCCAAATCGAAGCACTCTCCTCCAAGGAGAAACTTTAAGGAAAACTTTGTCCCCGACCTCAAAATGCACATCTTTTCTTTTCAAATTGGCATAAGACTTATGTCGATCCTTTGCTGCCTTCAAATTCCGCTGCACTACTCTGATTTTCTCTTCAGTATCTCTAACCAAGTCGGGTCCAATCATAGATCTCTCGGATAGCTCTGTCCAACAAATCGGAGTCCTACACTGACGACCATACAAAGCCTCATATGGTGCCATACCAATACTCGACTGAAAACTGTTGTTGTAGGCAAACTCCATCAATGATACATATCTGTCCCAACTGCCCGGAAAATCCAAAGTACAAGCCCTCATCATATCCTCCAGAATCTGAATAACTCGCTCTGACTGACCATCGGTCTGAGGATGAAACGCTGTACTGAAGTTCAACCTAGTGCCCAAAGCTCTCTGTAACTCCTTCCAAAACTTGGAAGTAAACCTCGGATCTCGATCTGACACTATGGACAAAGGCACACCATGCAGTCGAACTATCTCATCTACATAGATACTGGCTAATCTGTCCATGGAGTAGTCCACTCTAACTGGCAAAAAGTGAGCTGACTTCGTAAGCCGATCCACAATAACCCAAACCGAATCATGCTTCCTCCGAGTCAAAGGCAAGCCAGAAACAAAGTCCATGGTGATATCACTCCATTTCCACTCAGGAATGGATAAAGGCATAAGCAAACCTGAAGGAACCTGATGCTCTGCCTTCACCTGCTGACAAGTCAAACACTTGGAAACAAAATCCACAATATCACGCTTCATACCGGACCACCAATAGAATTGCTTCATATCTCTGTACATCTTCTCACTGCCCGGATGCATAGTAAAGACTGAACTATGCGCCTCACTCAAAAGCTGTCTCCTCAAATCCTCAGACTCTGGAACACACAGGCGATCTCTGAACATAAGTACCTCACCCTGAACTGAGAACTCTGATGGCTTACCCGATCTAACCTCATGCACAATCCGCTGAAGTCTCACATCACCTCTCTGAGCATCCACAATCAACTGTCTCAAAGTAGGCTTCACACGCAACTGGGCAAGCAAAGCCCCATCCGAACCAAATCGCCATCTGAAACGCCTCAAGAACAAGGCTGAAACTGACTTACGACTCAAAGCATCTGCAACTACATTGGCCTTACCAGGATGGTAATCCACAATGCAGTCGTAGTCCTTAAACAACTCAAGCCATCTGCGCTGTCTCATGTTCAACTCTTTCTGTGAAAGGAAGTACTTCAAACTCTTGTGGTCCGAGAAGATCCTACACTTTTCCCCATACAAGTAGTGACGCCAAATCTTCAAAGCAAAGATTACAGCAGCCAACTCTAAATCATGCGTCGGATAGTTCTTCTCATGTGGCTTCAACTGGCAAGAAGCATAAGCCACTACCTTACCCTCCTGCATAAGCACACAACCAAGACCAACTCCAGAAGCATCACTGTAAATAACAAACTCCTTACCCGAGATGGGTTGAGTAAGGATAGGAGCCTCAACAAGCAACTGCTTTAACCGATCAAAACAAGACTGACACCTGTCTGACCACTCAAATCTAACTCCTTTCCTCAACAATCTAGTCATAGGAGCAGCAATCACAGAGAATCCCTTGACGAACCGACGGTAGTAACCTGCTAAGCCGAGGAAACTCCTCACTTCCTGAACATTTCGAGGCGCTTTCCAATTAACAATCGCCTCAATCTTAGCTGGATCAACCTGAATACCGCTAGCTGAAATAATGTGACCCAAGAATGACACTTCTCGAAGCCAGAAGTCACACTTGCTAAGCTTAGCAAACAAATGATGCTCTCTCAACATCTGCAAAACCAATCTGAGATGCTCCTCATGCTCACTCTCATTCTTGGAATACACCAAGATGTCATCAATGAACACTACTACAAATCGATCTAAGTATGGTCTAAACACACGGTTCATCAGATCCATAAAAGCCGCTGGAGCATTTGTCAAACCAAACGGCATCACAAGAAACTCATAGTGGCCATACCTAGTCCGAAATGCAGTCTTCACCACATCTGCATCCTGAACCCGAAGCTGGTAGTACCCTGATCGAAGATCTATCTTGGAAAAGACACCCGCACCTCGAAGCTGATCAAATAAATCCTCAATCCTAGGCAAAGGATACTTGTTCTTCACTGTAACTTTATTAATCTGGCGATAATCAATGCACATCCGCAGGGATCCATCTTTCTTCTTGACAAACAGCACTGGAGCTCCCCATGGAGATATGCTCGGTCTAATAAACCCCTTATCCAATAACTCTTGTAGCTGAGATTTAAGTTCCCTCAACTCTACAGGAGCCATCCGATAAGGTGCTCTCGAAATAGGTGCATTACCTGGCATGATCTCAATGGACAACTCAACCTCTCTCTCAGGAGGCAAACCAGGCAGCTCGCTCGGAAACACATCCCCAAACTCTCGCACTACAGGAATATCCTCAATCTGAACCTGATCCCTCCTGGAATCTAACACAACTGCTAGAAAAGCCTCACAACCTTTCCTGATGAATCTCTTAGCTTGCATCGCAGAAATAACATTATTCACTGAACTAGCACCCAAACCTTTCAGAAACACAAGAGACTGACTTCTATCCCGAAGTACCACTATCTTCCTATGGCAATCCACTACAGCCCGATACTTACCCAACCAGTCCATACCCAGAATCAAGTCAAACTCTCTGAAGGGTAACTCAATCAGATCCGCTGGAAGCACAACTCCCTCAACAATCAGAGGACAACTCCTAAAAACTCTACTCACACTGACACTATGCCCTAATGGACTGGTCACACAAATCTCATAATCTAACTGATCAACAGAATGCAATTTATCAATAACTCTATCTGTGCACAAGTATGAGTGTGTGGAACCAGGATCAATTAGAGCATACAACTCAGTGTCATGGAGTAGGAACTTACCAGCAATAACATCAGGCGCGTCCTGCTCATCTCTGGCTCTCATAGCATAAGCTCTAATGCCACCCTGAGGAGGATGCTCAACATTCTCAGAAGCAGCACCATCTCTATGCCGACCACCTCTACCTCTACCTCGGCCTCTGCCACGGGTAGCCTGTGAAGCATTCGAACCAACCCTACTGCCCTCTCTCTGGGAACTTGAATCCTCCTGTACTTTCGGACAACCGGCCAACCGATGCTCAGAACTCCCACACCTGAAGCATGCACCAGTGAGCCACCTACACTCACCACGATGCGACTTACTACAATGAGGACAAACTGGTGTAGTCTCAGCTCTACCACCCCTACCAGAACCTGACACAGCTGTAGAACCCTGACGTCTACCTCTAGAAGCCAGACCAGATGCTGACTCATCCTGTGGGTCCCTCGATCTCTTACTCGAAGAAGATCCTCCACGAGAAGAACTCCTCCTCTGAGCTCTCTCTCTCAACACTGTCTCAGACAACTCTGCTCTCACTGCAGCCTCCACAATCTGATAATAGTGAACCCCAGGTATACACATCAAGGAAATCAAAGCAATCTTCAATGACTCATTTAATCCAGCCTCGAAATGCTTGCATCTAAAGTCATCAGTCATAACTCCTCGAGGGGCATAGCGAGATAACCTGTTGAACTCTTTCTCATAATCAGCTACTGACAAAGTTCTCTGTCTCAAACCCAAAAACTGCGCCCATCTCGAATCTCTATAGGTCTGAGTAATGTACTTCTTTATGAACTCACCCTCAAAGAACTCCCAGGTAATCGGATCCGGTAACTGAGGATGCCTGCAAACCAACTCCCACCACTCAAAAGCAGACCCCTGAAGAAGAGCTAAAGCACACTCTGCCTGCTGGTCGGGAGGACACCGAATCTCTCTCAGAGCACGCTTCACTTTATCTAACCATCTCTCTGCAGTCTCAGACTCACTCAACCCAGTACCATAGAAATCCTCCACTCCTGCTCTCCTCAGATTCTCCATAGGTGCTCTAGGAGCAGTCACTCTCTCCAATACCCTAGCCATGTCCTGATGCAGTCTAAGCATAGCCTCTAAGGGCATGGCTGCGGCCTCGGGCTGAACCCTAGCATGCTGAGCCGACACATTAACAGAAACAGACTGATCAACAGCGGGAGGATTCACACTCTCGGCGGACTCCTCACGCGCACCATGAGCAGAATTAGAAGCCATCTAAACAAACAAGAAACAACCGTATCAGCCAACACAGATCTAGACACATACGCATCTAAGAAAATCAAAACAATCATAACAGCACCCAGAAACGCCTAAACCTATGCTCTGATACCACTAACTGTAACACCCCCTTCCCATACGTAGGCGATCCCATCCGAGAAGGAGTGAGATGCCGTATGAGTAAAGGTGCCACCAAGCAAGTACAAAGTATAACATACAATCATTCATAACATACATTCAGATATACAGAATAATTAAAAACTTTACATGCAGAAAGCAAAAACTGATCATGCATTACTATAATTAAACTATTACAATAATGTTCTGATCAGCAAGCTGATACCAAAATAATATTACATATACAAAGTATAGATACAAAAGCGGAAGCTGATACAGAGAGTTCTATACAAAAAGAATCAATAACTGATACAAAACTGAGCCCTACACTAATCCCTTCTGTGTTGGCTTGACAACGGCGACTCTCTCAAAGCAAAACGCCTTCCGCACCTGCACGGGTAAAAACACCGTGCTAAGCGATAAAACGCTTAGTGGGGAAACACACATAATTTAAGAACGGCCACTCACAGTGGTCGTCAAGGCATAACACATTCACAATGTTAGAATGCAAGAATTGTTGCATAAATCATATAGACATGCCCGTATTTAAATACCATACTTTCAGAATCTCATCATCATATACATTACAGAATAAACCGACATGTATTTCATCATTAAACTCATTCAGATATTCCATTCAAAGCCATATCAGATCAGAACATTTCCATTAACGTTTAAAGAATACCTGCTGACTCTAGACAGTGGATAACGAGTGTACTGAGGGTACCTTACGGGTACGAATCGAATACTGAGGGTACCTCACAGGTACAAGTCAAATATTATATCATTTATCAGAACATGTTATTTATATACTGAGGGAATCTTAAACAAGATTCTATACTGAAGGGTTCGCGAGGAACCAAACGGGGACCTGATCGGGGTCCAAACTGAACTGAGGGCTGCAGCAAAAGACTCTATTAGGCATGCCTAACTATCCACTTACTTGACTCTAGCAGGTTATGCGTCACACTGATCACATTTCAGGATATAGCGTATAATTCATCAGAAAATCATGCCATCACGCATATCGAAGCATCAAACAGTAAGACATGCATCATACAACAGTAAAGTCCATTCTGAAGAAATAACAAGTTCAGTTCTGAGTTAAAAACCAAGAAATTTCGGAAAAACGAGCTGAGCGGAGAAAACTGGCGATTCAACAGGCAGGTCACGGCGTGACCTAGGGTCACGTCTCGTGACCTGCTTGTTTCCCGCAGATCTCGCTGCGTGATCCTCACGGATCACGCCTATGCAGGTCACGGCGTGACCTAGGGTCACGCGACGTGACGCTGCTCTCCCTCGCAGATCACGTTGCGTGATCTGCCTCTTCCTCGCAGGTCACACGACGTGACCGAAGATCACGTCGCGTGACTTGCCTGCTCTTCAGCTGGTCACGCGACTGGCTTCTCAGCAGGCATGTCACGTCGTGACCGAGAGTCACGCGACGTGACTTGCCTTCCTGGGTAGCGAATCGCACGACAGAGGGAGTTTCAACAGTATTTGATTTTCCAGAATTTTCACGATTTCCAGAACCAAGAATTCAATCCCAATTTGATTTAAAACCAATCAAACCTGTATTTATCTTCCAGAAATCATCTCAAATCACATAATCAATATACATGCAACTCAATTTAGCATTTAAACAATCAAATCAAGACTAATTGATTCAAACTCTTCAAGAACATATAAAACCTAGAATTTTACAGTAAAACATCAAAATCGCACAAATCAATATTCCCAAACCTGGATTCTAACTTCTATCACTTAGCTCCACTTGGTCCAGCAACCTCTTTCCCCTTTGGATCACGTGGAGCCTCAGCTAGAACACAAACACAGTAATTTCAACCCTAGTTAAACCTAAACTCAAGGAAGAAGATGAAGATGCAATTTTACAGTAAAACAAAGACTAAATTATGCACTTACCAAGCTAAGAAATGCAAGGAGAGGTTAATTCCACCAATTCAAACTTGAATCCTCACCACAATGCTTAGAGTAAGGAAAGTGAAGAAAAGGAAGAGAAGAACATGAAGAGATGAAGAATACGTGAATCTGTATCTTCCTTTCTTTCTTTCCTTTTTCTTTTTCTTTTCCTTGTCCTAAGCATATGTCCAATTCCAATTGGTGAAACTAACCCAACATACCCAACCAACATACATTACACACATCTAATGCAACCTCAATAAAATGTACCCTACAATAGTATGAGCACAAGCACACAAGTAATTCCTAATTAATTCACACACTAATGCCATGTATGCACCCACATAATAATAAACCCCAAAATCATACATTTTACTAAAATACCCTTATGAAATGCTGAACACATGCGAATGCTTACACTTACAGACAGACAGACGAACAGACAGACAGGCTCATTCTACTAGGGGGCAAATGGGGTGTGACAGGCACTTCAGGCTTTTGGGCTGGACGAGAGTATGTTGAGTAAGTCTGATCTGACCATCACAGCCTATGATAATTCTCGAAGACATGCATCGGGAACATTCAGAGCTCTAGTTAGGATTGGGCCTATTGAGACGGAGGCAGAGTTTATGGTCTTGCCTATCCCAGCAAATTTCTCAGCTCTGCTTGGAAGGCCGTGGTTCCATAAATTGGGAGGAGTGCCGTCCACCCTACATCAAATGGTAAAGATACCTCATGAAGGGGAGGTGGTGACCATTAAAGCAGCGAAAGAGAATCAAGTGTCTGCCTTAGGGATCTCTAATTAGCCATTTAGTGGCTTTCACGTATCAGTGATTGGTGAGGGGCAGAGCTTGGCAGGTAGCCCTCAGGTGATGAACATGATGAAGAAGATGCACTTCCTCCCAGGGGCCGGATTGGGTAAAAATTCGCAGGGGTTGCAAGATGCCATCACAACACAAGGTCAGAAAGATCGGAAGGGTCTGGGTTACAAAGGAGGACATGGCAGGAAAAAAGTGTCAGAGAAGATCCCCCATATTTCAGAGAGTTTTGTTCCCTCATCTTCGATCTGTGCCTATACTGGAGAAGAAGAGCCTCAGTGGGTGGATGGAAAGATCATTCCGGGGTTTGAAATTTTCAATGATGTCTTTGACTGTGATGTTGGAGTTATCAAGTCCGTAGAGAACTTCTGGGATGAGGAGATCATAACTCAGTGCAGTGTCTGGGATAGGGGTGAGCCCGA
Organism: Excoecaria cochinchinensis; assembly: GCA_947683425.1. Taxonomy (NCBI): domain Eukaryota; kingdom Viridiplantae; phylum Streptophyta; class Magnoliopsida; order Malpighiales; family Euphorbiaceae; genus Excoecaria; species Excoecaria cochinchinensis. The sequence continues at coordinate 382,162 of CANTUQ010000205.1, forward strand.
GGAGATTGTCACTGATAAGCTGTTAGCTACCAGGTTGAAAAGAAAGGAAAAGATGGTAGAGCCAAAACTTAAGTTTGAAGATTTGGAGATCTCATTGGAGGTAGTTGAAAAGCCTCCACCAAGCCAAGAAGTTAAAGCCCAGTCAGCTGCAGCATCGTCATCGATAGAAGATGAAAATAGTAGTTATTTAGATACTATTTTTATGCCAGAACTTTTTAATGACAATGTTAATGTTTATGATTACATTAATGAGATGAATAACTTTGCTTACTTGTGTGATGTTTCTGATGATTTCATTTCTCATGATCATAAATATGATGCATTCATTTTTGACATTAACTCAACTAGCACAACGGCATTTAATCTCGGAACTTTAGAGAATCCAAAGGAAATTTTGATAGCATCAGACATAACTCCTGAGGAGAGGCTAAAATTTGAGAGAATATTAAAAAATATGAAAAAGTTTTTGCCTGGACCGACGAGGATATGCCGGGGATTGATCAAGATGTAGCTGAACATGCCATTCCAACTTACCCAGAAAGTAAACCGGTCAAGCAAAAGCTCAGAAGACTTAGGCCAGAATGGGCTTAAAAGGTGAAAGAGGAGATCCATAAGCAGATTGAGGCTAAGTTTTTACTTGAGGTTAAATACCCGACGTGGCTGGCTAATGTGGTTCCTATGGCTAAAAAGGATGGAAAAGTTCGAGTATGTGTGGACTATCGGGACATGAACAAAGCCTGCCCGAAAGATGATTTTCCTCTGCCTCATATTGATGTGCTGGTAGATAGTGCCGCTGCTTGCATGATGTACAGTTTCATAGATGGGTACGCGGGGTACAATCAAATCCTTAACAAGATAGTGGATCGGATTAGGACAGCCTTCATCACCGAATGGGCTACATTTGCTTATCGGGTTATGCCTTTCGGACTAAAGAATGCAGGAACGACCTATCAGAGGATGGCCACCAGAGTTCTCAATGATTTGATCCACAAGGAAGTGGAGGTGTATGTTGACGACATGATGATCAAGTCAGCTACCAGAGAAGGTCACTTCGAGGCCTTGGAAAAGTTCTTTCAAAGGATTAATAAGTATGATCTGCGCCTCAATCCCAAGAAGTGCATTTTTGGAGTTACCTCGGGTAAGCTATTAGGCCATGTGGTAAGCCAGAGGGGAATTGAGGTAGATCCCGACAAGGTCAGGGCCATTAGAGAGATGCCAGTGCCTCAAAAAGAGAAAGAGGTTAGAAGTTTTCTGGGAAAGCTTCAGTACAACAGCCGGTTTATTGCCAAGCTGGCTTCAGTATGTGAGCCCATCTTCAAACTTCTTAGGAAGAATCAGCCGGTGGTGTGGAATAATGATTGTCAATTGGCTTTTGATACTATTAAGGATTATCTCTTGAATCCTCCAGTTTTAAGACCACCATGGCATGCCAAGCCACTAATCTTGTATCTGGCTATAGAAGACAATTCAGTGGGTGCTATGATGGCCCAGGAGGATGATTTTGGGGTACAGTTTGTTGTCTACTATCTTAGCAGAAAATTATTGACATATGAAGCCAAATATGTGGAAGTGGAAAAGATTTACTTAGCAGTTATTTGGGCTTCTAAGAAGTTGCGGCACTACTTTCATTCCTTCAGTGTACAAGCAGTTGCTAAGCATAACCCGCTTAGGTACCTTCAGGAAGCGCCTTCTCTACTGGGAAAGATGGGAAGGTGGTTCCTACTGTTACAGGAGTTCGATATCGAATACATCACCAGGAAAACTATTAAAGGAAGAGTTGTAGCTGAGTTCTTGGCTGAGCATCCTATTGAGGGAGACCAATTCGAATACAATTTCCCAGATGAAGATGTTATGGCCATAGCAGTACAAGGGTGGCAGATGTTCTTTGATGGGCAGTTAACAGTAAAGGGGCAGGAGCAGGGATCATTCTTACGACCCCGGATGGTGAAAAGCTGCCATTAGCCAAGAAGTTGAGGTACAAGGCGACCAATAATGAAGCAGAATATAAAGCTTGCATCTTCGGATTGGAAGCATTGCTGGCTCTAGGGGCAAAGATCGTAGAAGTCTTCGGAGATTCTTCATTAGTAATTCATGAGATCAGAGGGGAATGGTCAGTTAAGGAAGAGAGGTTGTTACCTTACGTGAAGCACTTGAGAATGTTGAGCAGCCAGTTCGAGACTTGCACTTTTCACTTCACCCCCAGGGATGAAAATCAATTGGCTGATGCTTTAGCGACACTAGTGTCCATGTGGGATAATTCAACAGGGGTTACTATGAAACCCGTGCTAATCTCTGCTCGGAAAAGCCTTGCTTTGAAGCTGAGCAGGTGATGGATGTTAGGGCCACTGATGGAAACCCTTGGTACTATGACATTCGGAATTATTTGGAACGGTCAGTTTTTCCAGAGGAAGCCACCGAGAAAGACCAAAGGACAATTCAAAAGTTGTCCACTCAGTTCATCAGTGTAAATGGCACTTTGTATAATAGACAAGTCGATGGTATCCAGTTAAGATGTTTAGCGGAGAAAGAAGCTGAAAAGGTTATGGAAGAGGTTCATGCCGGAGTCTGCGGAGCTCATATGAATGGCTTAGCCTTAGCGAAGAAGATCATGCGCCAAGGATTCTATTGGCTCACAATGGATACGGATTGTTCAAAATATGTGAAGCAATGCCAGTTATGCCAGCAATACGCGAATTTAAGGCATGTCCCAGTTTCAGAGCTACATAATTTGACATCTCCATGGCCATTTGTAGCTTGGGGGATAGATATCATAGGCGAGATACGTCCTACAGCTTCTAATGGGCACAAGTTCATTATAGTCGCCATTGATTATTTCACTAAGTGGGTTGAAGCTGAATCTTTCAAGAAGATTGATGCTAGGGATATGGCTAAGTTCATCGAGCGAAATTTGATATGCAGATATGGCCTCCCATACCATATTGTATCTGATAATGGGGTGCAATTCTTAGTAAAAACTAAACAGATGCTTCAGAAGTACGGAATCCAGCATCACAAGTCTTCTCCTTACCGTCCTCAATCTAACGGTGCGGTTGAAGCGGCAAACAAGAATGTGAAAATAATATTGGCCAAGATGGTTCAGAGTTATAAAGATTGGGCGAAAAAGCTACCTTTTGCACTCTGGGGTTATAGAACCACAGTCAGAACCTCACGGGGGCAACACCGTTCTCCCTGGCATACGGAACCGAAGCAGTTCTGCTGGTTGAAATTGAGCTAAAATCTTTAAGGGTAGTCATAGAAGCCGAGATTCTAGAGACAGAATGGGCACAACAGCGATTGTTGCAGTTGAATCTGTTGGATGAAGATAGGTTGAGAGCCTATTATCACAATCAGGTTTATTAGAAGAGACTAGCTCGGTCCTTTGGCAAGAAGGTACGAAAGCACCCATTGAAAGAAGGGGATTTGGTCTTTAAGATGATGAGGCCGGGAGTGCCAGGCATACGAGGAAAATTCAGGCCAACCTGGGAAGGTCCGTTCATTGTGAAAAAGTTGCTAATAAAGGGAGCAGCAATCTTGGCATACAGCGATGGGAATGAGTTTAAAGACCCGGTCAATGTCGATAGACTAAAAAGGTTCCATGGCTAAAGACCAAAAAAATGAAAAGAAGAGAATAAATGCCCCGCAAGTCGAAAACTGAAAAAAGGCGGCCTTGCTAAAATTTGGCGCCCTGTCAGGGTGAAAACCGAAAAAAGGCATCCTGGGCAAAAATTAAGGGCTGAGAGAAAATGTTCAATTTAGAAAACCCAAGAGGGCCGATTGATAACAAGAGTTTGATGCTTACAAGATCTATTCCGAGATTAGGTGTAGTCTTGTGCTTTTGAATTCTTGTTAAATAAGGATCATGTATGATGAAATCATATAGAAATGTACTCAATTTGGTAATGAATAAAAGAATACAGTTTACATTGTTCTTTTAGTTCTGCTTTAAAAAGAAATATATCACTTATTCATCTAATGACTATTGTCTAATCATTCTGTCGGAAGGTGCCTAGGCAGATAGGTGCTGTTCACTCTTAACGGTGGTTCTGATAATAGCTTTCGCTTAAAAAAATAAAAAATAAAAAAGAGATAAAAAAATCTTGAAAAAAAAAGGAAAAAAAAGAGGCTGTTAGAGATGAAAACTGTAACTGGCTCTCTAAGCAAATGTTAGGCCAAGTGGCAGGGTGAAAACCTGAAGACAGGCAGTCTGCCCTACAAAAAATAAATATGGAAAAAGTAAAGTGCCGCTGGTTTGGGTTGGGTCCATCCCAGGCAAAAGTTAGGCAAAGGGTTATGTGAAAATCCTTTAAGGGACGCATTTCCCACTAAGAAAAGCTAGTGTGAAAATCCACAAGGGACGCACTACCTTTAAAATAATGACTTTCGATGCCTGGAGTAATAAGGCGGTATACTTCGGATGATCTTCTTTTCAGCTAGATAAGGCATAATTCAGGACATGAGTCAGAATCCTGGGCATATGATCATCGACCGGGGGACAAGGATGCACTGGATGTCTCTTTCAGAAAACTTATTAGGGGCGGAATCCCTAAGACCAAGATGACAATCCTATTGATTCCGGGGGGCATGGTGGAGCAACCAAGCTAAATCCTCAGCACACCCTGGGTCACCTAGGGCATGGTCTATACATTCTTGCAAGCATTCGCATTTCATATCATACACGCACGTGTTCTTGTATATATTTTTAGTGCACATAATTTTGCAGGAAATATCTAAAAGAAGACAGTCACCATTCGAAGATGGAATCTTGCACTTTTAGTAGTCTTGTCAATGACTCGGTGCAGTGCACTTTTGGTAGTCTGTACCAGATTCGTTGCAGCTCAGAAGAGCAAGTTTTGCGTTTCGTAGTCTTGTCAGCGACTCGACGCATCATAACCAGAAGAAGGAACAGTGCACTTTTGGTAGCTTTGGTAGTGGCTCGGTGTAGTTCTTTCGTGCACTTCTGGTAGTCTTGGTAGTGACTCGGTGCATCTCTCTTGTGCGTTTTTAGTAGCCTTGTCAGTGGCTCGGTGCATCACCATCTTAGGATGGAACCCTGCACGTTTAGTAGTCTTGTCAGCGACTTCGTGCAGTGCACTTTTTGTAGCCTTGTTAGCGGCTCGGTGCGTTTTTTTCGTTCTGCGCTTTTGGTAGCTTTGGTAGTGGCTCGGCGCATCGCTATCTGTGGATAGCACCTGTACGTTTAGTAGTTTTGTCAGCGAATTCGTGCAGCGCACTTTTAGTAGCCTTGTCAACGGCTCGGTGCGATTTATCTTTCGCGTTGTGTAGTCTTGTTAGCGACTCGGCGCATCGCCGTTTTATGATGGTTCCTTGGCACTTTGTACTCTTGTCAGCGACTCAGTGCAACTCAAGAAGATGAATCACAACACTGTTCCTGAGGGAGCAGCTGGAATGAGGCAGCCTCAGGTATGCGCTTCTTTCCTTTTCCGGAATTTTGGCTCACCTAGGCATCCACACACTAGCCTCCCCAAAATTGGGGGCAACTGTAGACACCGGGTCCCGAGTAGCCTTGATCAGGATTACCCAATGATGAAATTAAGTGTACCGATCTATAGGCAAAAAGAATGAAGTTGGAAGTGACGATTTCCTAGTCGATTTGTTGTTCTAAAATTAAATAAAAATGTATTTCAAAAATATTTTTAAAGTATTTTAAAAATTATTTTGTGACGAAAAAAGTGAGTTTTAAATTATTATATTTTATAGGAAATTTAAAAAAAAAAAATATTTTCCCCACGAGTGTTGGGCTGCGGCAGCGCTGGGCGTGCGCCGCAGCGCCTGGCGCGCTGGCAGAGCGCGCGCGGGTAGCCCGTCGGGCGCTCCGACGGACCTATTTTGGCCTTTTTGCCATAAATTCTTCATTTTAAATGCTTTTTAACTTATTTTTTTTGCAAAATTTAATTCAAAAAGCCTTCTATCTTCCAACCCAATAAATTCAGTGGTTTTTTGTAGTTATAAGAATTAAATTTATTTAATTTCTTAATTAAAAAATCTGAATTTTAAGGGGAATAAAAGGAATTTTAAAAGGAAAATTAGGAGGATTTTCTTTAGAAAATATTTTTCTTCTTCTTTCTTCTTTCAAGAAAAAATTCTCTCAATTTCTAAAGGAATTTTCCAGCAATTCTTAAGGCAAAAAATAGCCATTTTTGTTCTTGAGAATTTTCTTATTTTCAATTGACAAATTTTGCTTTGAGACAAATAAATAAATTATTTGTTCTTGAGTAAAAATTCACTTTCAATATTTTATTTTCTAATTTTATTCCAACAATACAAGACAAGAAATTGGATCTTATCTTCTCTTCATCAAGATAAATTTTTGACGGTAAATATTCTGGGCTCAATTTTTTAGTTTAATTTTCAATTTAATTTTTTTATTTCTAATTAACTAGTTAACATGTAAATTCTTTTAGTTTTATTATTTTCTTCTTATTTCTTGTTTTTACTTTTTTATTTGATTAGTTAACATGTAAATTCTCTTAGAACTATTTTATTATTTCTATTCAATTGTTCATATTATTTTTATTTTGTTGTTCATGTTGTTCATATTGTTCATCTTCTTCTATCAGTATTATTATTATTATTATTATTATTATTATTATTATTATTATTATTATTATTATTATTATTATTATTATTATTATTATTATTATTATTATTATTATTATTATTATTATTATTATTATTATTATTATGTTTGATTGTTCATATTATTTGTTATTATTGTGTTATTATTATTATTGTAGTTATTACCATCATTAGTATTATTACTATTATCCTTATTCTTGTTTAATTTTTTATTATTACTATTATTATTTATTTCTTATGCATGCTGATTTTTATTATTATCTTTACATTTTGTACATGTTGGATATTATTGTTATTATTTTATGCTTTTACACATGCTGAATTTTATATTTGTATTTTCTATTCATGTTTTTTGCATGTTGAGTTTTATAATTATTATCTTATGTTTGCTTATGCATGTTGCCTTTTATTACTAATATTAATATGTTTTATGCATGCTAATTTTAGTATTTCTTTTGCTTTTTATTCATGATTGGATGTTATTGATATTATTTTGTGCTTTTTATGCATGTTTAATTTTATTAACACTATTTTATGTTTTTTTTAGCATGTTGATTTTATTAATTTGTTAAATTACATATTTTTATTATGTCATTTTAATTGGCTTGTCATACATGGTGCAATTTTATTTGCATTAATTTAATCATTTTCAAGTTATATGTTTAATTAATTTTTTTACTAACTTCACTTTTATTTGTTTTGTTTTTCTTTTATTTTCAATACTTATTTTTATGTGTGAGTATTTTTCATGCCAAGTGGAAGCCCATGAAGATTTGAAGATCCATTTGGGAGTTGATTTGTTATTATTTTCATTATTTTGCTTTCATTATTTTATTTTTTTTAATATATAATTTGTAATAAACTACTTTTATGCACGTTAATTAAGAAAATCACAAAAATATTTCTATTAAACTAAATTGGGTTTTACTTAATAAAAATGGGACCAATGTCCTAGATTTTTGATCCAAAATAAATTATCATTTTAAAATTATTTTCTTTAAATTATGCATGAGAGGACCAATGTTCTCAAATTAATAAATAGCCCGACTTATGCATGAATTGTATTTTATTTACAAATGGGGGTTGTATTCCACCCCTAGTTTTATTGTAATTTATTTTACTTTCATTTATTTTATTTATCGCTTTTATTGTGTGTTTGACATGCGTGCTAGACAAATAATTTAAAATTGAATGAGAAAAGGGATGAAACACTAAATTCAAAGCTCAATTATAAATTTAATCAAGGTATGAATAAATGGAAAGTCCCGAACTTTCTCTGGTCTTTGGGCTCAAAGAGGCGAGAGGTTTACCCTCCAAGACACCTCTTGTGTCACGAGACTTGGCGTTAATCCTAGGCTCCTTAGGGCGAGAGGTTCACCCTCCAAGACCCCTTTGGTTAGCCCAAAATGGATACTGAGCGCAGTCTTAGGCTCTCCAAGGCGAGAGAAACTTTCTCAATGTTCTATTGGGTGGCGACTCCATGAAACCTCCTTATTGCCCAACATAGACGCACTTGCGATTTATTGCAAGCTGTCAGCGGACCCTTAATTGCCCGATCGCACTAAAGCGGGCTTTTGGGGGCCTAAGGGGTTCGGCGCGCATCACAACGTGGCTAGGGCTTTTGGAAATTGGTGTAAAAAGAAAGAGAAAAAAAGGCAGCCACTCCTACTGCCTCTCGCCCGTTTTCTCTTCTTCATTACTCCTTCTTCCTCCTTTCCCTTCCCATTTGTGTCCTGGTATTTGATTCTAAGTGATTTGTGGTGGAATTTGATCGCTCCTCAACCTCCGCTAGTTAAAGTTTTCCACATTTTCATCATTTTCTTCACACTATTCATTTTCGCCTTTGCATTTCTAGATTGGGTTTTAATTTAGGGTTTTTGCTTGTGTGTTCTTAGTGTGTCGGCTGTTAGTTGAGCCTCCCCGTGACCCGAAAGGCAAAGAGAAAGCTGAAAGTAGTGGAACCAAGTGATTGAAGCTAGGATTTCAGGTTTGGGAATTTCTGCATTTTTGTGTTTATGTTGTGGTTGAACGATTTGTGGTAATTTGATGATCGTTGTGATGCATGCTGTAAGTAATGTAATGTATTTTAGTTGATTTAAGTTTCAAACCAAAAGAATGGATTAGTGTGTTTTGGGTTTACTGTGACTTTCTGGGTTGCTGCAATTGGAATTTGCTTCTGTTCAAATGTGATCTAATTGTGTTAAGGGTGTTAAAAGTTGTGTCTGTGCATTGCTGGTGGCGAGGAAAGTAGCGCTCTGAGGTAAGTGATTTTTGAAGAAATATGTTTTAACGTTCTGGGCAAGTTTAGGAACTAGGGATTTCTGCAGAGTTCCTGTATTTGCAAAATGCAGAAAATCAGTTAGTCCAAGTCTCGATCAGCCTACCATCTTCCAATCCGAAATGCCTTGAGTGCATCATGCTCGGCTATCGATCAAAAGATGGGAAGTTTCGATTCGGGGAGTGGATCTCGGCACTCGTGACCCTAGCTTTTCCTCCCCGATCGGCTGTGTGGGGAGAGACCAGTCACGAGTCGTGATTGCCAGTCACGACTCGTGACCAGCCAAGAGGCCAGTCACGAGTGGTGATGGCCAGTCACGGCTCGTGACCAGCCAAGAGGCCAGTCACGAGTGGTGATGGCCAGTCACGACTCGTGACCAGCCAAGAGGCCAGTCACGAGTGGTGATGGCTAGTCACGACTCGTGACCAGCCAAAGAGACCAGTCACGAGTCGTGATTGCCAGTCACGACTCGTGACCGGCCAACCTTGTGCTATTGGTCACCTCCGTTCGGCCTATTTTCTGAAATCGCCCAGTTTTAACTAAAAATAAATTTCGTATCTCTTTTGAATGGACTTATACTACTGTATGATACATGTCATGCTTTTATATGGTTTTATATGAGTAATACCATGATTCTTCAGATGAATTGTATGCTGTACTTTGAAATATGATTTGTATTATACATGACCTGCGAGAGTCAATTTAGTGGATAGTTAGGCATGCCTAATAGAGTCTCTTAGCTGCAGCTTTCAGTTCTGCCTGGACCCCGATCAGGTCCCCGTTTGGTTCCTCGCGAACCCCTTATGCGTTTTGGATCTTATTTAAGGTCCCCCCTTTGTAAAATGTTTCGAATGTGAAAAAAATAAAATGGTTTTTGATTCGAACCCATAAGGTACGATATGCGTTCGATTCGAGCCCGTAAGGTATGCTATGCGTTTACTCGTTATCCACTATTGTGAGTCAGCAGGTGCTCTTTTTGTTTTGTTCTGCTTTGATATGATTACAAGAATATGGTATTCGGATGCGTATAACGATGAGTATGAGAAATTAATTAAAGTGTAAATGCATGTGGATGTAAACTTCTGAATGCATGTCTTTATTATGCAAGTTTGATTCTATGGATGATATCATTATCTGCATTTGTCATATTGTATGTGTATGGCATTGACGACCATTGTGAATGGCCGTCCAATCTTTTGTTGTGTGTTCCCCACTAAGCGTTTATCGCTTAGCACGGTGTTTTATCCGTGCAGGTGCGGAGGATGGTGTTCTTTTGGGAGAGTCGTTGCCAGTCAAGCCAACACAGAGGGATTAGTGTTAGGGCTTTATTTTTGATAGCATGACTGATTCTTTTGTATTAGAACTCTCTTTATGCCATTGTTTTGTAAAGTTTCCGCATTTATATACTTTTGGGTTATGTAATTATCTTATTCTGACTTTTGATCGGAATATTTTTTGTAACGAATTTTGCTATTGTAACGATGGATTACTCTGATGCTTAGGAAGGTTTTAATTTCCCTGTAATGATGTATGGTTATTATGTATGAATGTATGCTTTGTATCTTTATATGCTTGGTGACACACCCAGCTCATACAGCTTCTCACTCTTGGAGGATGGGTATGCCTACGTATGGGTAGGGGGTGTTACAAGAAGAGAGAATGGAGAAGAAAAGCTGGAGAGATAAGGCTGATCTACTTACAAAACTGTCAATTTAATGGTATTTTTAGTGGATTTTTGGGTTGGTTTAAGGTCCAACCAAGTTGAGCCTACCAATTCAAATTCAAACCACTTTTATGGCTCAATTTGCACTTTTAATTTAATTTTCTCTTTTTCTAAACTCTAATTCTCCTAAAATTAATTTTATAATTCACAATAAATATAAATCATGATACATTTAAAATTTTAGCCAACACGGAGTCCATTTTCGGTCCGGTTTAATCAAACCAGTCTGATCAGTAAATTTTCAATGTCCTCGAAAATTTCTATTTTTACTGCCAAAAATTCCTACATATCATCTAGAGCCAATCTGGAAAGTTTCATCAATTTGGGCCATCATTTGCTATTTTTAAAGTCTCGGTCAAACCACCGGTCAACTGAGTACTATTTAAACCGAAATCATTTATTTTTCCTTATTTCTGAGCTTAATTCCTCATAAAAATGACTCCATATTTCTTATAACATATTAATTAGACACTAATAATTTTTTGGGGTCAATTAAAAATTATTTTCTGACCCGATAATTATTTATCAGTCCAATAACTCAAATTTCGGCATTACCGTAAAAATTTATTTTACTTCCAATAAATTCTATACATTATTTAGAGTCTATCCATACCTTTATATAAATTTTCAGAGGTCAATAACTATTTTTAATAGTCCGGTCAAAGTTTGGTCAAAGTTGATTACTATTTAAACCGAAAAGGACTATTTCTCATTTTTAGAATTTGGAGACCTATTTGACCTCAAATTCACTTTAAATTTCACCCTCGGACTACTTATAACTAATATTTTTCAATGGTAAAATACAATTTTTTTTTACCAGGGGTGTATTTAATACTCCAGGTACGCTGACCAATACCGAAAAATACTATTTACACCCGATATTTAGGGCATTTCAGAGATGGAGAGAAAATAGAAGAAAAATGGAGAAGAAAGGAAGAAATTCACTTTGGATAAAGAAGGAGAGAAGAAGGTCGGTTTCTCTAGGGATTTCTCTAGAGAAATCTGGTCTTGAGGGGTTTATATATGCTGAATTTGAATCGAACGAGTCCAACCGGTTTGAACCAAAATTTTGATTTTTAGGCTAATTTCCATTGTTCAATGGTAACTATAAATTCCTCAACTTATTTTCACTCCTAATAGATTCCATCATTCTTAGAATATGAAAAGTAGCCTCCCTGAAAAATTTAAGTTCAATCAGAGTCCGTTTAGAGTCCGGTTCACTCAAATCGGTATGATTCAACACTATTTGGTTCGGCCATAAAACACTATTCTAATACTATAAAAAATTACTAAAAATTGTTTTAAGCCTTTACACTTCCCACACTACACCATTTTAATCTCATTTACAATTTTTAAAAATTCAGTCAAAGTTCAGTCAACCCTGGTTACTATTTATAACACCCCTAACTCCGACACGTAGCATAACGAAGGACAGAGAGCTGCGGTGAGCGAAGTGTGCTACCGGGTGAGACACTTACTTAGCAAAACTAAAGACGGAATAATAAAATTTTTAACTTCTAGAATCAAAATCTCAAGACATGCACATCCTAAACCTATATCATCACCACACCATTATTCGCACTATAGAATATTACATCTCAATACAAATGCTAAATAAATAAACTTAATTACAAACCGACAATCAATAAAAACTTTTTATAACTTCTACCGACTCGTTGGCCAAAACTTGGCGAACCGCTGCGCTACTTTGATCTCCTAACCTGTACGGACAAATGACCGTGCTAAGCGATAATACTTAATCGGGCGAAACAAATAATGGGCAGCCACTCAAAGTGGTTGCCAAGGCAAACACATGCAAATCAATATATTTATCTATATATAACATCAAGTACACCAGTTAAAACTATAATAAATTCATATTCTTATTCTCATACGAAAACCTAAACAATTTCGTAACCACACTCGTTTAGATACCATAACCAGAAATAACTTTATTAACCTTTTTAAATTCACAATAACATTATACTTACTAATTGTTTACCTAATTCATTTAATTAACCATATTAATAATTATACCTCATAGGTTACCAATAATACATTTTGCTAGTCAGAAATGTTAAGCCTTACCAATTCCCATACTTACTAGTAGTTCTAAAATCATGCAGATAATAGTATTACTACTTAAGTCAAAACCTTTCATTTGTTCAAACCATTACGTATTCAAAACTAAACAAACCATTTCGATTCTCAGATTTGGTTCAGGCTCGAATTAATTATTCCAAGCTTCCTACGTGTCCCTGATATTGGGAATCAGAACCACATAGTTCTATAAAAACTTGTACCCACATGTTATAGAGTTAATCCTAATTTATTTCCTAAATACAGTTATCTATCATGCTTACTACCTTATTTCCCTTTGACAAATATATGCAAATCATTACCGTGCTCATAAAGAACAAGCACCAATGCACATAAATATCTTACTAATATACTTACAGTAGTTATCCAGGCTACGGTCCAGTAGGCAAATATTATAGCGTACCTATATTCTCAATTAAACATATAAATCGATATATTCATAGAATTCGTTCACTAATTATTCAACCATAATAAATATGCATATCAAATCTTTCAATAATTCTTTACAAAGACTTTATACAGACAATCATCCTCATAGCTTTTGAACAGATTAATAACACACATTATCCACATACTAACTCTTATGCAATCAGGATCTATGCATAAATGCCTATTAGAACAAACATTACTGGTTACATCTCTTTCCATTGAACAGATATCGCATTATTAAATAAAACACATGGCTACCCGAAGATACGATACCTTTCCACACAAATGTCCATAAAGGATCCAGAATAGAGGAGTGCGTAGAGCACAAGTCAAATGGCATTTATCACAAATGCATCAGATACTCATTCACATAATCTCTTAGCATATCATTACAAAACTTATCAATTCGTTCACCTTCTGTTATTCTTTTAATTGCCTACTAACTCAAAGGGGTGGATAAGCGAGTGAGCACATGGCGGTACCCGTAGGTACAATCAAAATGCAACATCATATTTTTCTCATTCAAAACATTTTCACATTGGGGATCTTAAACAAGATCCGTACACATTGAGGTTCACGAGGAACCAAACGGGGACCTGATTAGGGTCCAAACTGAACAAAGGGTTGCAACTAATAGAACTCTATAGGCATACCTATCTATCCACGACTCGACTAAGGCAGGCTAAATTCCCATATCATTATCAAATTCTTTCACATTTTACACATATATACCCACTCCAGTAAACACTTGCATCATCCTTTTTATGAATCATATAGACACATGCATTGATATATTTGCATTAATCATTAAGCTAACTTTAAATTATCTTTCATATGAAAAAGCATTAAACAATTAGGAATAATTGCAATATCATTCATTAAAACGATAACATAGTTTATTCATGTGGTTTCATAACATTATCCATGCATAATACAAATCATGCTCAAAGCATAACCTATAATTTATCATGAAGAAATCACAATATTGTAGATACATAAGCATATTTATTCCGATATAGTAGCAAAAACCCATTAAGAAAAGATATGAAATTCATTTAAGAAGAAAAGGGCAAAATCGAAAAAATAGGGTAGGCAGGGGTCACTGTCGCGATCGTAATAAGAGTCGCGCTCGTGACAATGGCCAAAAAGCCGATCACAAGGAAAAGAAAAGGGGCACGAGTCGTGCAGGTCGGCACGACTCGTACCGATGTTCTCAACCCCGTCACGAGTCGTGTTCCAATGCACGACTCGTGACTTAGTACCTAGCATGCACGGGTCGTGCTTGCTCTCCTTCACGCGTCACGGGCATCGTTCATGACTTGTGAAGGTGCTCTACTCTATGCCGACTCGTGACTGTCTTCACTACTCATGCATGCCAAAGGCTTCACGAGTCGCGCTGCCTTTCACAAGTCAGACCATCTTGCCCAATAAGCGCGAGAACGGGGATTTCACGATTCTGTCGTGCTCGCGACAACATCGTGACTTTCGTTTCCCAGCCAAAATGTAGGAAAATCCAGAATTTCAAAAACAACCCCAATTTTACCCTAATCAACCCAAACTTGATCTTACCTCAAAATGAACCTCCCAATCATCATAAATAACATAAAACATAACTTTTACAACAATTAACACAATCAAATCATGAATTAACATAATCAAAATCTCAAAAGTAATAAACCCAAAAAAATTGGAGTAACATTCATCAAACCTAACATTTGCTCCATTAATTCGACAATTATGCATCACAACTTAAATCAAACTAAAACCCATCACATTTATACTGACATGAACCTCATTAAGCATCATATTTTCCAGAAAATCATGTAGAGACATAAAATCACAAATGTACTGTCACACCCCCTAACCTCCTGTAGAGAATTACTACGGTGACTATAGAGTGTTACAACACAAACACATGCGCATCAAAAAGTTTTACAAACAAAGTTCAGGTTAAATAAATTTCTTACAAAAGCTATATATATATATAGGTCTGAAATTTCCATGCATAATATTACAAATTACATAATGTTTTACATTAGTTTCGCTTTACAAATACAACTCTTACATTTATTACAAAAGGACCTATAAACTATAACGATTCCTATATGTTGGCTGTTGACGATGCAGAACTATCTTCAAATATACTATCTGCAGATACCTGCATGGACAAATCATCCATGCTAAGCGATAATCGCTTAGTGGGGAACAACAAAAGATGGATAAACACTCATAGTGATTACTAATATTAATCACATACCCTAGCAATATACACATATACATATAGTTCATTTTAACATCATCAATAGTACACCCATCAGGAATTACTCATAAGTAACCATCCAAGTTCTCACACAAATATTTGTTTGCTTAATATGGTATTTACTCAGTTGTTCATTTGGGATTCTATAAGTCTTAATATTACTAGAATCGCATACTTATATACAGCTTTATAATTACCTATGAGTATACATATAGATGTGAACATATGTACATCAAATAGCCATTAGCACTCACCAGTGTGAGAACACCTTCGGCATGATACAAATACAAACTCAAACAATGCATACCTTTATTCAATTTCCAATAGTACCACATATATATTAATTAATGTAAAGCTTACCGTTATTTACTTATGATTCGAACATAGCATTCAAGATACAACATATTATACTCATAATGCATTAACTTACATTATACAACATCAATTATCAATATCAACACCCATTTAATACAAATCCGCATCAATTATAATCACAAACCATATAGTACATGACATTTATAGCAGGTTAAGGTACATAACAACTTGCATGCAGATTATTCATATACTCTTATGTCAATAAGCATTTTGCATTGCTTAAATCAATGGATATGCACTTAATCATATTTTGGCATTCTCTTAATGTTATTTCAGCAATTTATAGCTTGATTTATACAAATATTCATGCTCATACACATATATTCTTCCTAATGAGTCATACCCATATAACTGTATCGCATAACAATTGTAACATATCACATTCACATTCTCACTAACATAATACTCAGCTCATGGTCACAATATCATTATTATTGTTATTATTATAAGCTTTGCCTGCAACTCAAGACGCGGATAACTGGTATCGCATCGGTACCCCGTGGGTACACTAATCACATTGGTATCCGTAGATACATCACATTCGCATTGGTACCCTAAGGTACAGAATCCACATTGGTACCATCATGGTACATTATCCACATATATAGAAATCCAGCAAGGATTATAGACATTGTTTTCGCATTATGATTCCCAAGGAATCAGACATATTGAACGCATTGGGCTGCAGCACTTGACCCTATAGGCATGCCTAACTATCCACTACTTGACTCACAGGCTTAAGTTGTTAAACATTTTATCCATTTCACATTGATCACTTTTCACATCACATGTCACACCCCGTTTACCCCCTAGTAGTACGAGCCATGTGTATGTGTGCATTTGTATGTATTTTGACATGTAACAAGGGTATTTTGGGATATATTGCATGTTACAAGGGTTATGTTCACATATGGGTGCATATATGTTATTGGGGTGTGAATTAGTTGGGATATATTTGTGTGTGCATGCATATACCATTGTAGGATGTGAGTAATGGTATGGTGATTGTGTGTTTTACTCACACATTAGTAGGGTGTTTGAGTGAGGTTGTGATTGTGTGTGGGTGAGTATAGCATAGTGGAAGGAATCTAAGTGGGATATTATTGTGTGTTTTACTCACACATTAGTAGGGTGTTTTAAGTGAGAATGCATTTAGAGTGAGTAGTGTATACTTGTTGGGTGTGAGTGATTGGTTTCCACCAATAGGAAAATGACAAGTGTTAAGGTTAGAAAAAAGAAAAAGAAAATAATAAGAAAAGAAATGGAAAGAGCAGAATTTTGCTCATTCATTTTCCCGTAGTTCTCTTCCCCTTCCTCTTCCTCTTCTCTATCTTTGCTCACTCCTTTGTGATTAGATTTGATGGATTTTGGTAATCTTAAGGAGTTTGTTTGGTAAGTTGCTGCATTTGTTATTTAATGTGTTCATCTTCTTCTTCTCTTTACATTTTTGGGGTTAGAGTTAATCTAGGACTTTGATTAATTGTTTGATTTGTTGGGTGTTGTTTAGCTAAATCTTCCCGGGATTCCAAGGGCAAGGAAATTGCTGGGAGTTGTGGATCTAAGTAATTGAAGTGGAAAATTTCAGGTTTGGGATTTATTTGTTCAATGTTGATATTTGTGTTCTGAAATTTTATTTAGTTTTTATCTGACCTCAGTGTGATGTTTTTGTCATAAGTAGAGTTATAGAGCTCCAATTGGGTTTATTCAAATTGAATCTGAAAGATAATATCCGTATCTAAAATTGTCTAAGAGAATTCTGGAGCTAATTCTGGACTTAGGATCTTCAAAAATACTAAAAACCGAGACCTCCCTGCTTAGGTGGGTTCACTAGAACAGTATAGAGATTTTAGATCATATCTGGAGTTATAGATGTCTAAATGACCTCAAACTTATCCCATTTTAAATCTAACATCATAGGGAACAAATGTTAAGAATAAAGTTTTTCCTATAAATGTCGTTAACTATGTGTAAAATGCATTGAAAGTTTGGACCTGATGCCAGTCTGGAGTCTGCCTCTCGAAGTGAGGCAGAATGGATTTACACGGGGGTAAGGGAATTCCTTACCGCCGTGTAAATCCATTCTGTCCATTTTTACCCAAATTTCACGTCCCACACGGCTGTATGAGTTGCCATACCGCCGTGTAACCTCATTTTTTGCCCCGAAAAGGTACTTTTTCCCTCCCGAATCAATCCCGAATCTCCCCGGAAGTTCTCACCACTTATCCAACTCATGTCTAACATTATAAAAGGAGTATATAAATGTATTTCTAATGGAAATATATGTAATTTATGTTATGATATATAAGTTTATGAATGGAAAACCCATTAATGTGGAAATGAATAATATATTGTATACTTGTATGTTGAGTTCTATGTGAGTGTCTTTTAACATGATTTGTATCCTTTAATTTATTTTATAACTATGCATTTTTGATAAATTCTATTACTTAGCTTTATTTTGAAATGACATGTTGCATATGAATTAGATAAAAGAGTTATAAGCTGATTATGCGTTATGAGCATCCTTGAATAATATAGTTAATGTTCATATGCTATATCATGCCATGATTAGTTGTGTGATTGGATAATACATGTTAAGCTATGTAATTACTTATGATATTACATTGATGATTTATTTTAGCTTGTGTTATGCATGACCTGCTAGAGTCTAGAAAGTGGATAGTTAGGCATGCCTAATAGAGTCTTTTAGCTGTAGCCCTTTTGAATGTATTGGATCCTGATCAGATCCCCGTATGGTTCCTCGCGAACCCTATTAAATGTGTTTGAATCCTCGCGATTCTTTTTAATATGTTTGGATCTGATTTAAGGTCCTCCCTTTTAAATGTTTTGTAAATATTAAAGTAAAATGGTTTTCGATTCATACCTGTAAGGTATCGTTATGCGTCGATTCGTGCCCGTAAGGCATCGCTATGCGTCGATTCATACCCGTAAGGTATCGCTATGCGTATACTCGTTATCCACTATTATGAGTCAGCAGGATCTTTATGTGATATGTGATTTGTTTCGTTCTAAGTTGACTATGCGAAGGTAATATTTGAATAAGATAAAATGGATATGGATATAACATGAGATGCAAAATATATGGTTGTAAATTGGTGCCTATATTGGTACATATTATGTTATGAATTATTGCATATGCCATTATGAATGTGTTATACTTTGACGACCATTGTGAGTGGCCGTCCATATTATATGTGCGTATCCCCACTAAGCGTATATCGCTTAGCACGGTGTTTTACCCGTGCAGGTACATAAGAAGTTTTGTTTTGAGTGAGTTGCCGCAGTCAAGCCAACACAGCAAGGTTTAGAGTTTGGAGTTTATTGTTTGATTGATAATTCTTTTTGGTGTATAGAACTCTCTTGTATTGATTTTGATATGGCTTCCGCTTATGTAATTATATTTTTGGGTATGTAATATTTTTGTATCAGCCAGTTGAAAAAAAAAAAACTATTGTAATGGCTTTTGGGTTGTATTAATATATGATGAGTTATTTGTGTGTATGCTCCGAAAATTTTTAATTACCCTGTACTTTAGTATGTATGTGTATGTATGAATGTATAATTTATATGGTATATGCATGGTAGCACCCCGACTCATACGTCATCTCACTCCTTATCGGATGGGATCGCCTGGGTATGGGTAGGGGGTGTTACAGATTTTTGTATCAGAGCCTAGGTTTAGGCATTTTCTGGATGATGTTGTGATTGTTGTGCATAAATGTGTCTATGTCTAGGGCTGTGTTGGCTTATGCAGTTATTTCTTGTTTGTTTTGGATGGCATCGAACTCAAACCGGGGATTACTGGAGGAGTCTGCTGAAAGTGTAAATCCTCCAGCTGTTGATCCTTCCGTATCCTTATCGGCACAACCCGCTAGGGTGCAACCCGAGGCAGCTGCTACCTCTTTAGAAGCTATGTTTAGATTGAATCAGAATATGGCTCAAGTTTGAGAAAGAATGGCGGCTCCAAGAGCTCCTATAGAAAGTCTGAGAAGGGCCGGTGTTGAAGACTTTTATGGTACTGGTTTGGATGAGTCTGAGATAGCTGAAAAATGGCTTGATAAAGTAAAGAGAGCTTTAAAAGAAATCAGGTGTCCTCCTGATCAACAAGCTGAATGTGTTGTGGTATTACTTCAAGGGTCGGCTTATGAATGGTGGGAGTTAGTCTGTAAACAACCTCAGATGCCTGATCCTGTATCTTGGGAGTTCTTTAAAGATGAATTTACAAAGAAGTATGTTACTCAGGCCTATAAAGATGCAAGATGGTCACAGTTTTTGAACCTGAAACAGAGGGCCATGTCAGTTTCAGATTATGAGAAGGAGTTTAACAGGTTGTCTCGATATGCACCGCGTGGTGTCATGACAGTTGACTTCAGATGTAAACACTTTGAAGCAGGATTGAATGAGTCATTGAAGGTGGCCTTGGTTTCTTTGATGAGTATGCCGGGAATAAGTTATTATCAGCTTACAAAGGCTGCCATGAAGGCTGAGCTGACAGAAATAGCAATTAGGGAGAAAGTTCAGAGAAGGAATGCTTCAAGGGGTGGTTCTTCCTCATATTCGGGTAAGAGAGCTAGAGACTCGCATCATCAGTTCTCTACTAGTTCAGTTACTAGAGGCAGAAGACAGGGTTCTATTGCACTGTCAGGTTCTAGTAAAGGTTCTGGTAAGTCGAATGTATTATCTGAGTGTCAGCATTGCGGTAGGACTCACCGGGGTGAGTGTAGATGGCTCACGGGTGGATGCTATAGATGTGGGAGCACAGAACACTTAATAGCTAATTGTCCGAGAATGAATGAGAATATGAGTTCACAGAGAGAGGCGAGCAGGGTTGGTTCCAATGCTACTCAAGCTACACATGGTAGAGGTAGAGGTAGAGGTCGAGGCAGTCGACCCAGAGATGGAGCTATTTCTGAGTCAGTTGAGCATCCCCCACCTCAGACAGTCAGAGTTTATGCTGCGAGAGCCAGAGAGGAGCAGGATGGACCTGATGTGATTGCTGGTAAGTTCTTACTCCTTGACATTGAGTTATATGCCTTAATAGATCCTGGTTCCATACACTCATATTTGTGCACAAATAAAATTGTTGATAATTTACACGTGATAGATTAGCTAGAGCATGAGATATGTGTGACCTGTCCATTGGGGCATAGTGTCAATGTGAGTAGAGTTTATAGGAGTTGTCCTTTGATGATTGAGGGTGTTGTGTTTCCTGCTGATTTGATAGAATTGCCTTTCAGAGAGTATGATTTAATTTTGGGTATGGATTGGTTGGATAAGCATCGGGCTGTTGTTGATTGCCATAGGAAGACTATGGTGCTTCGGGATAAAAACAGATTGCCAGTGTTTGTAAAAGGTTTGGGTGCTAGTGCTTTGCACAATGTGATTTCTGCAATACAAGCCAAGAGGTTTATCAGAAAGGGTTGTGAGGCATTCTTAGCTGTGATTCTGAATTCCAAAAGGGATCAAGTAAAGATTGAGGATATTCCTATTGTGCAGGAGTTTAGTGATGTCTTCCCAAGTGATTTGTCGGGTTTACCTCCAGAGAGAGAAGTTGAGTTAGCCATAGAGATTATGCCAGGTACTACACCCATATCGAGAGCACCTTATCGGATGGCTCCTGTAGAGTTGAGAGAACTCAAGAATCAACTACAAGAGCTGTTGGATAAGGGGTTTATTCGACCTAGCATATCTCCATGGGGAGCTCCTGTTCTGTTTGTCAAGAAAAAGGATGGGACCTTGAGAATGTGTATTGACTACAGGCCTCCCTGCTTAGGTGGGTTCACTGAAAGCGGCTAAGGATCGACAAAAGTCATATGCAAACCTAAAGAGGAAAGATGTGCACTTTGAAGTTGGGGACAAAGTTTTCCTTAAGATATCTCCTTGGAGAAAAGTACTTCGATTTGGAAAGAAAGGTAAACTTAGTCCTCGCTACATCGGACCGTATGAGATTTTAGCTAAAGTTGGTCCGGTAGCCTATAGACTAGCTTTACCGATGGAGTTATCAAAGTTGCACGATGTGTTCCATGTTTCGATGCTTCGTCAATATAGATCAGATCCTTCACATGTTTTGTCGGTTCAAGATGTGCAAGTGCAGCCTGATTTTTCTTAAGATGAGGAACCAAAAGCTATTCTAGCCCGAGAGGTAAGACAATTAAGGAGTAAACAAATTCCTTTGGTTAAAGTATTATGGGATCACCATGGAGTCGAAGAAGCAACTTGGGAAACCGAAGAGTCGATGAGAGCTCAGTATCCGCAATTGTTCTGTTCAGGTGAGAATTTCGAGGATGAAATTCTTATTAGTAGGGTAGAGTTGTCACACGCCGTTTACCCCCTAGTAGTACGAGCCATGTGTATGTGTGCATTTGTATGTATTTTGACATGTAACAAGGGTATTTTGGGGTATATTGCATGTTACAAGGGTTATGTTAACATATGGGTGCATATATGTTATTGGGGTGTGAATTAGTTGGGATATATTTGTGTGTGCATGCATATACCATTGTAGGATGTGAGTAATGGTATGGTGATTATGTGTTTTACTCACACATTAGTAGGGTGTTTGAGTGAGGTTGTGATTGTGTGTGGGTGAGTATAGCATAGTGGAAGGAATCTAAGTGGGATATTATTGTGTGTTTTACTCACACATTAGTAGGGTGTTTTAAGTGAGAATGCATTTAGAGTGAGTAGTGTATACTTTTTGGGTGTGAGTGATTGGTTTCCACCAATAGGAAAATGACAAGTGTTAAGGTTAGAAAAAAGAAAAAGAAAATAAAAAGAAAAGAAATGAAAAGAGCAGAATTTTGCTCATTCATTTTCCCGTAGTTCTCTTCCCCTTCCTCTTCCTCTTCTCTATCTTTGCTCACTCCTTTGTGATTAGATTTGATGGATCTTGGTAATCTTAAGGAGTTTGTTTGGTAAGTTGCTGCATTTGTTATTTAATGTGTTCATCTTCTTCTTCTCTTTACATTTTTGGGGTTAGAGTTAATCTAGGACTTTGATTAATTGTTTGATTTGTTGGGTGTTGTTTAGCTAAATCTTCCCGGGATTCCAAGGGCAAGGAAATTGCTGGGAGTTGTGGATCTAAGTAATTGAAGTGAAAAATTTCAGGTTTGGGATTTATTTGTTCAATGTTGATGTTTGTGTTCTGAAATTTTATTCAGTTTTTATCTGACCTCAGTGAGATGTTTTTGTCATAAGTAGAGTTATAAAGCTCCAATTGAGTTGATTCAAATTGAATCTGAAAGATAATATCCGTATCTAAAATTGTCTAAGAGAGTTCTAGAGCTAATTCTGGACTTAGGATCTTCAAAAATGCTAAACACCGAGACCTCCCTGCTTAGGTGGGTTCACTGGAACAGTATAGAGATTTTAGATCATATCTGGAGTTATAGATGTCTAAATGACCTGAAACTTATCCCATTTTAAATCTAACATCATAGGGAACAAATGTTAAGAATAACGTTTTTCCTAAAAATGTCGTTAACTATGTTTAAAATGCATTGCAAGTTTGGACCTGATGCCAGTCTGGAGTCTGCCTCTCGAAGTGAGGCAGAATGGATTTACACGGGGGTAAGAGAATTCCTTACCGCCGTGTAAAACCATTCTGTCCATTTTTACCCAAATTTCACGTCCCACACGGCTGTATGAGTTGCCATATCGCCGTGTAACCTCATTTTTTGCCCCGAAAAGGTACTTTTTCCCTCCCGAATCAATCCCGAATCTCCCCGGAAGTTCTCACCACTTATCCAACTCATGTCTAACATTATAAAAGGAGTATATAAATGTATTTCTAATGGAAATATATGTAATTTATGTTATGATATATAAGTTTATGAATGGAAAACCCATGAATGTGGAAATGAATAATATATTGTATACTTGTATGTTGAGTTCTATGTGAGTGTCTTTTAACATGATTTGTATCCTTTAATTGATTTTATAACTATGCATTTTTGATAAATTCTATTACTTAGCTTTATTTTGAAATGACATGTTGCATATGAATTAGATAAAAGAGTTATAAGCTGATTATGCGTTATGAGCATCCTTGAATAATATAGTTAATGTTCATATGCTATATCATGCCATGATTAGTTGTGTGATTGAATAATACATGTTAAGCTATGTAATTACTTATGATATTACATTGATGATTTATTTTAGCTTGTGTTATGCATGACCTGCTAGAGTCTAGAAAGTGGATAGTTAGGCATGCCTAATAGAGTCTTTTAGCTGCAGCCCTTTTGAATGTATTGGATCCTGATCAGATCCCCGTATGGTTCCTCGCGAACCCTATTAAATGTGTTTGAATCCTCGCGATTCTTTTTAATATGTTTGGATCTTATTTAAGGTCCTCCCTTTTAAATGTTTTGTAAATATTAAAGTAAAATGATTTTCGATTCATACCCGTAAGGTATCGCTATGCGTCGATTCGTGCCCGTAAGGCATCGCTATGCGTCGATTCGTACCCGTAAGGTATCGCTATGCGTATACTCGTTATCCACTATTATGAGTCAGCAGGATCTTTATGTGATATGTGATTTGTTTCGTTCTAAGTTGACTATGCGAAGGTAATATTTGAATAAGATAAAATGGATATGGATATAACATGAGATGCAGAATATATGGTTGTAAATTGGTGCCTATATTGGTACATATTATGTTATGAATTATTGCATATGCCATTATGAATGTGTTATACTTTGACGACCATTGTGAGTGGCCGTCCATATTATATGTGCGTATCCCCACTAAGCGTATATCGCTTAGCACGGTGTTTTACCCGTGCAGGTACATAAGAAGTTTTGTTTTGAGTGAGTTGCCGCAGTCAAGCCAACACAGCAAGGTTTAGAGTTTGGAGTTTATTGTTTGATTGATAATTATTTTTGGTGTATAGAACTCTCTTGTATTGATTTTGATATGGCTTCCGCTTATGTAATTATATTTTTGGGTATGTAATATTTTTGTATCAGCCAGTTGAAAAAAAAAAAAAAACTATTGTAATGGCTTTTGGGTTGTATTAATATATGATGAGTTATTTGTGTGTATGCTCCGAAAATTTTTAATTACCCTGTACTTTAGTATGTATGTGTATGTATGAATGTATAATTTATATAGTATATGCATGGTAGCACCCCGACTCATACGGCATCTCACTCCTTATCGGATGGGATCGCCTGGGTATGGGTAGGGGGTGTTACATCACATATGTCGTTGATCAACATCACATTCACTTTACATATTCGCATTAGCACATAGCTATTCACTTCACTTGCATACTCATTGTGTTTCCAAACTCGTTCTTTCATAGTTAATAATCACATATCTAATCACATTCGAGAATCATCATGTTTGTATGCGAATATACATCACTTAATACACACATAATATTTACCCATAATGTCTTTCAATACAGCTTAAAGCCTTGCCATTTGAAAGGCCAAACACATTAGGGTTATATTGCCAAAACAGGGTAGGTCACTTCATAATTCACTATCATGGTTAACATATTCGCATGGTATAACTCATTCATATAGTCATATGAAATAGCTCATAACGCATAATAGCTCACACATGTTCGTAAGCATACAATCATGTTCACATTCCTCTCCAAAGTACACATTCATGTAATTCATAATCACCTCACAAGCTGAAAGCATTCAATGACATTTATCATTATCATAATATACAATCACTCATTTATCCGCATGAACCAATATAACATCCTTAAATATCTTGCATAATAATTCATTCTAATGACAGTGTACATTCTCATGACAAGACTCCTTCTCATGTTAAAATCCAAGCACATAGGTTATTTATCGCATATGTAATTATTTTACTTTATGATGCAATCAAGCTTAGTTAGGCTAATCATGCATCTCTAATTCATATAGTCACATGTTCGCATGATCATCTAAATTATATGCTTATAAAATTCATTTATCATATTCGCATCCATGGTTTTTCATCCTTAATTATCCCCTTTCACATACTTAATTCATCACCCTTAGAACACTTAAAGCTCATACATATTTATATACATTAGCATGCATACTTCATCATGCTTAAGATACACATCTTATAATGATAAACATGGATTGGACAAGCTATGGGAAATCATGGTGAAGTTCGGGTGCATTTCGGGAAGAAAAACACCCTAAAAAGACAAAACAGGGAGGGGTCACGGTGACAATTAATTGGTTGTGACCGTGACATACCAAATTAAGCAAAACAGAAGCTAACTTTCGATACTGGTTCACACCACAATTTTGTATAGTACAAAAGGATATCTTACACTCAATTTTAGGCAAGGGTCTCTTCTTAAATTTTCTTCCTCTATGTCTTATCTTTCAAATGGGACAATTTTCAGGTCAATTGGATTTATAATGAAGGAGTTATGGTCAAAATAACACAACTTGTTCCAGAAACCCTCCTACAGAATTTCATCTACGGTTATGGTCAATTTTGAAGACCTTAGAGTCCTCAACTCAATAGAGATATTTCTAGGAAATTTAAAGACATGGATCAAATGGTTCTAATACAATTAGTCTCACCCCTTTTGGAGTTGTAAAACTCAACTTACACTATAAACAAGTCACGGGGGTCAGTATAGGCTTCAAAGACAGATTAACACAATCAATAGTTAGAGCTGATTCACATATTGTGCTAATTCCATGGTTCAATACTCATCTCATATCAATATCCAATCAAATACACTTCCATCAAAGTTCATAATCATGCTCAATTCCAGAAATCACATATTCAATATCAATAACACATTTAAGCTAAACAGCCATCACATACACTTAAGCAAAATTAACACATAACACACATATATATCCCAAACCTCTTGGAGCACTCCTTCCTTTACTCTTCTATATCATCTTTTAATTGTCACATGATAAACTAATTTACACATATATAACAATGGTTAGTTCCCAAATCTCTCTATCCTTAGCTCCTCTTAAGCTCACATGGCACTTTGATCATCAATCCTCTTCTTTTCGTTTTTCCTTTCTCGTGACCACCAACACCCATATTTCCAGAAATAGAGAACAAGAATCAGAATCTCATTCTCAAGCAAAAAGCAAGAAAAATGAGGATAGGTGATTTTTAGGTAGAATATAACTCACCTTCTAAGATGCAGAAACACACACACACACATGCACTCCTCTAGACCTTTTTAATACAGCAAAACTTCCACCCAATACACCAAGAGGACAATGGAGAAAGGAGTAGTAGAAGAACACAGAAATCTTTGAGAGAAAACTGAAAGGAAACGTATGAGAGAGATAGCAAGCAGAAAATGAAAGAGAGGAATATGGAAATAAAAGCTGTTGCCCCTTGCAACCAATGCATGCCAATCCACCTCTTTTTCCTCCAATGCATGCCATTCCCACTTGTCACATTCTCTCTCCCTCATGCATAATCCTAGGTGGAATTTACAGCGATGGATCATGGGCTCTACTACAAATCTATCCCACTAATGGACTTTAAGCCTTAGGCCCAACAACCCATCCAATTTAGTTTAAGCCCACAGCCTCCTTAGTCCAAATTGAGCCCATTCATAAATCTGATTTCTCAAGTCCATTACTTTAGTCACTTAAATAATTTTATTTATGCAATTGGGTCCTCAATTCTTAATTACTCTTAAATCCAAATTAGCAAACTCACTATTAAATTCACGTGATTACCCTCATCAGCCAACATATTACTAGGGTAGTTTTCGGGGCATTACATGTACATCAAAATCAAACAAATTCCCAAAGCTGTAAATTCCTATGCTCCTAGTTGCAAGCTCCACTCCCACTTGCCTTCTCTTTCCCCTTGGGAACACGAGGAGGAACCTCAAACAAAAACACCAAAAAGATCACACAACCACAAAAAAAAAACTTAGATCAAAATACATTCTAACCAAGATCAAGAGGAAAGATGAAGAAGAAGAGAAAACCCAGCAAAAACTTACCAAATAAAGCTGGAGAGATGATCAATTTCCACCAATAATTCACTTGGATCAAAGCTAGGGTGCACTTGAAGAGAAAAGAGGAAGAGGAGATAAAGAGAGGAGGAAAAGAACGGGAAAGAGGTAGCAAAAATGGCTGCTCCCTCTTCTCTCTCCTTCAATTTATACCTACTTCCTAAAACCCCAGCCACATATCACCCTATCTTTGGTGGATCTTGATCACTCACACCCTACGCATGACACTACACACAAGACTAACTCCTCTAACACATACACTACTTCCCTCTATACATGCATACTCTATCAAAACCCACACACACACACACCCTGCTATCATACATGCAACTGCATCATACCAAAACCCACAAAATATGCATATAACCCAAAATACGATTAACACATGCCAACCCACACACACACATGCACACATACCCATGGCTCAAACTACTAGGGGAAATCGGGGTGTGACAACTCTCCCCTACTAACAAGACTTTCATCCTCAAAATTCACTTACATCTGAAAAATTCAGAAACTATACTCCAATTCACTGTCATTCTCATACACTTCACTTTTCACATACTTACTTACTTTTACTTATTCTCATCCCTTTACTCTTAGACCACTTCTTTTAAAATCGAAAAGACTACACAAATCATAACTGTCTCTTGTCCATAACTAAACTCAAACTCATAAAACTGACTTAACTTAAACCTCATAATTCTTCTCTCATAATCTTACATCCAAATCAATCCTATTCATTAGAACAATCATTACTTTAACCACCAATCAGAAACCAAAGTACATACAACTCACATATATAAACCACTTAACTTATAACATCTTGCTGCACAATTTCCTTAATACATCAAAAACATCCGACAGATATGCTACTTTCCTTACTAACAATACTCATATCTTACTACAAAATCTTTACACATTCGTTCATGCAAGATTCCAAAATATTCCTTCCACTATGTTCTGACTATAAACATAATACATTTTCCTTAACATCTACTATGCTCTTAAATTATACACCTTATCTTAATATCAAATACTCAATGTACGCCCTATCATCTTTTCTCCATCAAAACACATTCGCAGATGCTTCTCATGGGTGATCAAAGGATGATGATGCAATGAGGATGTGATGGTTCGCACATGCAAGATGATGCAGAAATGCAATTGATGCTATAGTAATTTACTTTTCCCATCCTCATGGTTCAATATGCTTTTATTCAAACAGTTTTCTGGAGATAGCTGACAGGCATGCAGAGCATTACCATATTCTCACCAAATCCAAATACACTTTTGGATTAAACACCAAAATATCTATTCCCATAAAGAAATCGCTTATCGATACACTTCAAGGAATTCTACGAAACCTTATCATACACCACATAATATAAAAAAAAATTCTAACTGAACCTCTGATCACTCATATAACAAACACATTCCAAATCGCGCAAACAAATAACAATACAGGGCAGGTAGATCGTGACCTACCGAGCCAACACTTAACTAAACACTTTATCAAATCGGAAGGTTTCCCTTCCCAAAGCATATCTAAAGGACAAGATCTTCCGCTTTGGCCAATGCTAAACTATACAGACAAATAAGCCTGTAGTCGAGTCGATGATAAATAAGCATGCTTATGAAGGGCTAGTGATTTGCGGCTGCTAGTGTGACACCGACGGGTGTCTAGTGATTGATACCGACGGGTGTCCAGTGATATAGTGTTTAAGACTTCTGTCTCTAGTGATATAATATTCGAGACCTCGGTCTCTAGTGTTATTGAATAGTGTACCCGTATCCATCTCTAAGATTATACAGGCTATTAATGAATGACAAAGATATTGTATGTGTTCATGGTAAATATGTATTGGTATTATTGTTCTTAACAATAGTGTGATATTTATGCCATGCTATTGAATTAGTGATAGTGCAGTGAGTCTACAAATGGCTTAGTGTAGTGACTAATGAGCAGTGCACATGATTGTTGATTGATAGTGACTTATTGTTCGTCATTGACATAGTGAAGTGAATATTGAACTTGGTAAGTGAATAGTGATTTAAAGTATGTTATAGACAATCTATGATTTGTGATTAACATGAGCTACGGTATATTGGCATGCTAGTGTAATATTGATCTAGTGAGTGTACATGATATGCCATATGTGTTAAGCATGCTCTCTATTGTTTAGTGCTTTGTGATTATTGTGTTAGTGCTTGTTTGTACATCCCCACTAAGCGTTATCGCTTAGCACGGGTGCTTGTCTCCCATGTAGGTTGTAGATTGGAGACGCATTTTGGAAGGTTTCTACAGGCCACCCTAGGAGCGTGAAGGGTCTTTTGAGTGTAAAGATTTTGTATATTAAGCTCCATTTTTATAATAGTTTTTCTTTTTGAACATGTATAGTGTTATAAGTGGCTTATTGTAGTGAAGTTTGTAATTTTTAATGGTGAATAGTGAGGTACTAGTAATGAAGTATAATGTAGTGGAATGCATGGATCATAAGTATTACTAAATGTTAAAATAAAAGTAAGGTTAATAAGGTAATTGTATGCTTAGTGTTGTGTAGCGTCCACTTATCCTTCTAAGTAAAGTTGTGATCTATCATATGTATATGAATGTGCAAATTTATGCATATATGTGAGATGTTGTGATAAGATACCACTTATAGAATTTGATTGAGAAAGCTTGAGAATATGTATATGCTTTAGTGCATCTATATGAAAAGGCATATGTTATGTATATTGTGCATGTATATGTTATTGTGAGCATGTACAGTATAGATAAATGATGTAGAAATGTTATTGTTGTTATTGCTTAAGCTAATGTATTGTGACTTTGTGTGAAGTCCTTTGTTTCTGTATATCCCCACTAAGCGTTATCGCTTAGCACGGGTGTTTTTCCATGTAGGTATGCAAGTTCGGTTCGGTTTGTGAGAGTCATGCAACTGTTGGCCACTAAGAGCTTGAGTAGAGTCTTACTTTTGTATAAGATTCTTTTTGTTATGATTAATGTAGTGTATTTGTAACAGAATGCTTATAATTGTTATGTAAGACTTTTGATCTTGTATATGAATGTTAACATTTTGTATATGAATATTTTAAGAGTTTATTATTACAAGTATGATTTGTTTATTGAGGTTTACTTTCGCTTTAGTTTATATTATAGTTTTGTATGTGCGTTGTTTATGCCATAGCGTTTCCATTATCCTCCCAAGGGGTAAATGGGGATTTTACAAGTTGTGGTATTAGAGATTAGGCAGATGGTTCAGGACGATAAGATGTTAGAATACAGATTAGATGTGCATGAGTCTGTCTAGAGTCATGGCCTAATGCAGATGTTGTCTTATGTAGAGTATAGATGGAGTCTGATCCGAGCGAAGAGATAAGTGAGATGACGGGTAGTGTTAATCTAGCAAGAGTCAATCAGCGTGCACCTGAGCAACCTAGAGCTAATGGTATGGGTCCGGCTCATGGTGACCCGGTATTGGTACAAGGATTGATGCATTTGATTGAGAGGTTGACTGCCCCTAAAAGGAAGAATTTAATGGTACTGCCATGGATCAATCAGATGTAGCTGAGTATTGGATGGAGAAGACGGGAAGAATTTTACACGGTGATAAATTGTCCCCAAAATCAGAGGGTGACTTGTGTAATTTCACTACTGCAAGGTCCAACTTATGATTGGTGGACGCTGGTGTTGAGGAATCCCCAGCGACCTATTGATCTGACTTGGGACTTCTTCGTCTAAGAGTTTGATAAGAGGTATGTCACTAAGGCATGCAGAGAGGCCAAATGGAAAGAGTTTGTAAGTTCGAAGGAAAAGAATATGAATGTGGGTGAATATAAAAAGGAGTTTAGTAGGTTGAGTAAGTACGTGCCCAATTTGTTACTAATAAAAGAGTTTAAGTGTTGGCAGTTTGAAGATGGTTTGAGAGAAAGTATTAGAGGGCCTTTATCGGCCATGGCTATGATGCATTCAGTAAGTTATTACCAGTTGGCTTCGGTAGTGATGAAGTTAGAAGAGTCAGACATGATAAAGCAAAGAAAGGAACATAAGAGGAAAGTAATTGATAGTAGTGTGCCAAATGGCAAGAGAGCTCGAGAAGCTGCAAGTAGGCAGGTTACCCAATGATCGGGTCATGTTATGGCATCAAAAGGAAGTGTAGTGGCACCTTCTAGTAAGGGAAGTACCGTGCTGAAGTGTGAGCACTGCAAGAGATTTCATTAGGCCACCTGCAGGAAGCTCACACGAGCTTCCTTCAAGTGCGGCAATATGGAGCATATCCTTGCCAATTGTCTACAATTGAAGGAGAGCATGGTTTAGTAAGGAAGTAAAGACAATATGGGAGTGACTGGATCTGCTAGAGGTGGAAAAAGAAGAGGTAGAACAGCGCAAGCACCGTCGAAAACGGTTGAGAAGCTGATTGCTTCATGTAGTGCAGCCCAATGTTTTGTGATGGTCAGAGAGAACGTAGATGAGCAAGCGATTCATTTTGGTATTTTTTTTATTTGTTCAGTTTATTTGGTATGAGTTCCTGGTTAAATATAAGTATAATCGCATGTTTAGTAACTTGGAAAAATTTCGAGGTCGAAATTTCTTAAGGAGGGGAGAATTATAACAACCTAAAATGTACCCTAGTAGGAATGGAAATGCAAATTGCTGTGTAAGTTTGAGTTATGGTATTTATGAGGATATAATTGAAAGGAATTAAAAGTAATGAAGTAAAAGAAGTTAATTGGAGGGATTAAAAGGGATAATTATGGAGGAGTTATTGGGAAGTTTGCTTTTAGTGGGGCATTTTTCAAAAGGAGCTTATGTGGCAAGAGGAGATAGTGCGACCTTGGATTAAACATGCAATACATAGGGGTGAGTGGAGTCAAATCTGCCCCCACTCATTGCATGTGATCCGGACATCTCTTCCCTTTCTTAAGTTTTCTTTGTTCTTCAATTCTCTTGGTTTTTCTCTCTTCTTTATAGGTTTTGATTTCAAGACTTGAGTTTGGACTGCTTTGAAGAGGTTTAGTAGGTGTTTTAAAAGGTAAGTGTGGTTTGGTTTTAGTGTGATCTTCTTATACTCCTTTCTAATTAGTATATTGGATGTGTTTTGAGTTAAGTGAATTTACATTAAAAGTGTGTTTTTGTTTGTGCTTGAAGCTGTGGATAAAAGGAAAGAGAAAAGCAAGGAGAAGGTTTTATCTTAAAGTGGTTCAAGCTGCTCTTAAGAGGTTAGGGATCGTGTGTGTGTTCTTGTTCACTTGCATGTGTGGTTGTTTGGGATTGATTAGATGCATTTTGTGGTTTATGTACTAGTTTATTTAATTAAGTGTATGTGTTGATAGTATCAGATATTGATATTTGAATTTCAGTTATTAACTGCATGTTAATTATTGGAAAGTATAAGTATTTTATAGATTATGCATGTAGGGCATTTGTTTATGACTATGTGCTTGACGGCCAGTTTGGTTGTTATTGATATTTAATTGTGTTTAGAGCCTTATAATGTTTATGATATGGTTTTAGAAGTTACGCATGAGAGTATAGGTTGGTATATGTAAAGTATGAGCTTTTAAGTTTATGTGTTTTGGAGTTGGAACACTTAGTCCGGTTCTATTGCAAGCATGACAAGGGGTCGCGAGCATGACAGAATGCTCCTTAGGCGAAGTTTGTACGGCCGAGCTGCATCACAAGCATGAGTTCGGTAGTGGTTTGCTTTGCAGAGCCTTGTCATGAGAACGAGCTCCGTTGTGAGACTGACAGAAGCTACATTAGAATTCTATCACGAGTACAACATTGCCCGCAAGTGCGATGGCTGTGATTGTTAGGTTCTGTCGTGAGTGCAACATGGGTCGCGAGTGCGACACCGCCCAGAGTTTGAATGTAAGTCTTTTATGGTTACTTAAGAGTAATTTTGCATTGGTTTATGCATGACCTTGCATAGTAAAGTTATATACGATTGTATGAATGTATATTTGAATCATACGCTTGATAGTTTGCTTAGCTATTACATGTATTGAATTGATATGTAACGGTGGTTTGGATACTTGTGTAAATGTAAAGTATATGTTTTAATTTATATTATGTTGTGTAGAGCCTGAAAGGTCATAGTAGTGGATAGATAAGCATGCTTATAAAGGGCTAGAGTTTGCAGTTTCTAGAGTTAGCCCCTTGGGGTCTAGAGTTGTCCCGTAAGGGTCTAGAGATTATTCCTTTTGGGTAACTATATGATTTGAGATGTCGGTCTCTACATGTTTGATACTGCTAGCCAATATCTAAAGCACCCATATCCACCATTAATGTGAATTCCGGCTATAGTCATTGTATGTTTGTGCATGAGCAAGTAAAGTTGTGATCTATCATATGTAACAGCTCGATTTATACCCTAGTAGGATTTGTGGTGTCTGGATAAGTATGAGGATGTGTATTAATAAGAGAGGACACATTGGAATGAGTACTCAGCTTAGCGAAGAATTTATGTGGAGGTTCGGGCAAGTCATGGTATAAGTGGTCTGAGTGAGGGTTCTGTCGTGAGCGCGACAGAACACTCTAGCGAAAATCTGGTAAATATTGGATTTAGAGTGCAATTGAGGACCTAATTGCATAAAGAAAATTATTTAAGTGACTGAAGTATTATTGGGTTAGATATTGGTAGAGGGTTGGACTTGCATTGCATGGGTTAATTGACTTAATAAAACCATATTTGTGGATGGGTTTAAATAGGACAAATGAGGCTGTGAGCTTAGTTTATATTAAGATGGTTTGTTGGGCTTAAGGCTTGAAGTCCATTAATGGGATAGATTTGCAGTAGAGCCCATGATCCATTGCTGTAAATGCCACGTAGGATTGTGCATGAGGAGAGAGAAAGAGACAAATAGGATGATGCATGCATTGGAGGATAACGAGGTGGATTGGCATGCATTGGTGAGTTTGGATGGTGGATTCCAGCAGTAGATTTCTGCTCTTGCCACCTCATCCTCCTACATGCAATATAAACCTTGTGGAGAGAGAGAAACCCACTAGTTGCATGGGTATTCATCCATTTTTTTCCTCTCTAGAAAATCTGTTGTTCCTCCTTCTTCAACGTGAAGCTCTTCTCCAAATTACCGTTTTTAATTCTACAAATCATGCATGAGAATTTGATCTACCATGATTATGTTGTAAATGTATGTGTGTAACGAAATGTGAAATTATCCATTAGTCTAAATGAATCTGATAACGGTAAAGTAATTGTTGAGACTAAATATGGACATGATATCTAATAATATAAATGTGTTTAATATGTTTATATGAGGTATTTATACGTAAATGAATGCATGTGCCCAATAAAAATGAAAGAATGTTATGCGTATTGGTGGAATGTGTATGTATGTGGAAATGAGACGAATTGTAACACCCCCTTCCCATACGCAGGAGGACCCATCCGCAAGGGAGTGAGAACCCATACGAGAAGGGGTGTCACACAACAAAACAGTGCAAAACACTCATTCACAAAATATAAACATACATACGAATAGCAGAATTTAAAAACTTTGGAAACATCAGAATGATCATGCATTAATATAACAACATTCATTACAATAATGTTCTGATCAAAAACTGATATTACAAAATAATTACAACTGTCAGATATACATAGCGGAAGCTTACAAAATGATATACAATAGAGAGTTCTATTACAAAAGAATCATGCTACAAAAATAAGCCCTAACACTAACCCCTCTATGTTGGCTTAACTGGCGGCGACTCTCCCAAAAGCTAAATACCTTTCGCACCTGCACGGGTGAAAACACCCTGCTAAGCGATAACGCTTAGTGGGGAAATAAACAATAATATATGGATAGCCATTCATGTAACACCCCTTACCCGTACTTAGACGATCCCATCCCATGAGGAGTAAGATGCCGTACGAGTCAGGGTGCAAATGTACAAAGCATAAATATATATAAATTCAATCAAAGATAAACATACATAAATACGGGGCAATTAAAAACTTTTGCAAAACATAAGAATTAAGGCTGATCATGCATTAATATAACGGTAGCATTACATTACTGTTTGATCAAACAAGAGATACAACAGATAATTACAAATCCCAAAATACATGTACATAAGCGGAAGCTATTACAAAACTGATGTAAGAATCCTCAAAATACAAAAAGAATCCTCAAAATACAAAAATAAAGCCCTACACTAAGACCCTACTGTGTTGGCTTCGATGGCTGCGACTCTCCCAAAGCAAACTCCTTCCGCACCTGCACGGGTAACACACCGTGCTAAGCGATAACGCTTATGGAAACACACATATAGCATAAGGAAAACCATTCACAACGGTCGTCAAGGCAATACACATGCGTACCTCATGTATATATATACATAACAATTGCATATACTCATGCTCACATAAATAAAGCCATTCATCAGAAAGCTCATAACAATATTCATATCCTCATAATAGATTATACTTTTCACCATTGAACCCATACATATATCACATACGTTTCCTCATATCACAATTCATACAAGGCACCTGCTGACTCGAGGGAGTGGATAACGAGTATACGGACAATACTTTACGGGTATGAGCCGATTACGGACAGTACCTTACGGGTACGAATCGAGAAACCAATTTTACTTTTAACTTTCACAAAACATTTTCAAAAGGGACCTTACACAAGATCCATATACATTAAAGGGTTCGCGAGGAACCAAACGGGGACCTGATCGGGGTCCAAACGAAACTGAGGGCTGCAACTACAAGACTCTATTAGGCATTCCTAACTATCCACTTTCTAGACTCTAGCAGGTCATGCATAACATAATCCACAAATAAACATTAATCCAATTTAAAGCAAGCAATTATATAGCTTAACATGTATATTCACATAGTACAAGTAATCATGGCATGATATAGCATGTGATCACCCTCTATATCATTTATAAAAACTCACATTACAAACTCACATAGCATGATCATTTACTACTCTTCATATATATATCATATGCAAAGCAATTAACTTAATTGGAAACAAATAATAGAATCCATCCATTGTATAGCTAAAATATCCCTTTTAAAGACATAAATCATGTTAAAAGACACTAAATAACATTTAAAACCATATAAGAGAGGAAAAGGAATGAAAAAGAAAGAAGTGGAAAAATTGCAAAAGAGGCGGGCAGAACCATTTTACACGACGGTATGGCCTTACCCTTACCGCCGTGTAAGACACTCACACGGGGGGTAAGGCTTAGGCAATACCACCGTGTGACCTGCCTCACACCTGGACATAATGGTTTTACACGGCGGTATGGCTTTGCCCTTACCACCGTGTAAAGACACATCTCCAGAATTCCAAGGCAAAACCCACGATCCACATGGCGGTGAAACCAGGCCTTACCGCCGTGTGACTCCTGGATTTTCCAGAAATCTGCAGAATTCCAACTTTAACGATTCCCAATTTTTCACATAACCAACCAAAAAAATATACACATTTTGACCAATAAATTAACACCAAAACTTACCTCAAACTTACCTTGACCTGGCCATCCAGAATCACAACTCAAACAACATAATATAGCATCAATTTGTCCAATCATACATACATACAAAACCCAAAATCACATTTCAAGCAAAGCCAAAGCATAATTAAATTTCCCAAACCTCAAAATTAGAAGCTCTATCACTTGGTTCCACTAGATCCAGCAACTTCCTTGCCTTTAGGATCTCTTGCAGGCTCAACTAAACACCCAAAACAATGAAACACACACCAAAGCAACCCTAATCAAAACCCTAAACAAAGAAGATGAAGAAGAGAAGGGAACCTGAAAATCAAAATAGAAAATGCAGAGAAGCTTACCAAAATAACACAATGAGTGACCAATCTCCACCACACGAGCTTGGACCAAGGGAATGTTGCCTAGGGGAAACGAAGAAAAAGAAGAAGGAGGAAGAAGAAGAGGGAACGGGGAAATGGAACCCAAATTCCGAGTTTCCCCTTTTCTTCTTTCTCTTTCTTTTCTCACCCTCCACTTGTCACAATCTTGGTGGTGGAAACCACTCACTCACACACTAGATGCACATGTCACACACACACAATGAAACACTCCAATAATGCACCCTACACATGTATGAGCAATACACATAATGCAATCTCATCTAATACACACACATAATAATATGCTCACATGCATGTGATCCTAACTCCACTTATGGACACCTTATTTCTATATGCACCACCACACAGGAACAAACCCACAAAATATGCATATATACAAAAATGCCCCTATGATATGCCAAAACCATGCAAATGCACACATACATATTGCTCGTACGACTAGGGGGCAAACGGGGTGTAACAATTCACAATGGTCGTCAAGGCAAATCACATGCATAATGGCATACTGAATATCACAAGATATAATCACAATTGTATTCCATTCATTACCATTCAAAGATTCAATAAACTCATATATATGCCAACAGATTCAAATGCTTTTAATTAGAGTCATTCAGAGTCAAATACTTATAATAATACCAGAACAAATCATAACACCTGCTGACTCATAGTAGTGGATAACGAGTAAATGCCTAGAGGTACCTTATGGGTAAGAATCGACATCCACACAAAGCGGTACCTTATGGGTTCGAATCGAAAAACAGTATCATATTATCTCTTTTCAAAATATTTTACAAAGGGATCTTAAATAAGATCCGAACACGTAGAAGTTCACGAGGAGCAATACAGGGACCTGATCAGGGTCCAGAACAGTACAGAGGCTGCAGCAAAAGGACTCTTTTAGGCATGCCTAACTATCCACTAGACTAACTCTTGCAGGTCATGCATAATACAATTCACATTTAGTCATATCTTATTGAGTTCACAACTTAAGGCATAAATAATACATTCTTAATTCAACCATAACATTCAACAATTTGACATAACAAAATGCCATGTAATGATATTAGATAAATGATATATCAATAAATAATATTTAAAACCACTAAATAACGAAAAAGGAACGAAAATGAAGAAAATTTGAAAAACTTCAAAACTGGGCAGTAGTAGTTACACGGTAGTCTGACATTGCCTTACCGCCGTGTAAGTCACTTTACACGGGGGTATGGCAAAGCCATACCATCATGTAAAGTGCACAACTCAGAAAACCACTAAGGCAGAATGACTTTACACGGCGGTATGGCTTTGCATACCCCCGTGTAAAATGGCTTACATGGCAGTATAGAACGTCCTTACCGCCGTGTAAAAACACGGCCTAGAAATCTCACAACACAGAATGACTTTACAAGGCGGTATGGAGAAACCTTACCGCCATGTAAAATCATGACCTTCAAATTTTGGGGAGATCTTACGATTCACACGGGGGTATGACAAACTATACCGCTGTGTGGATCACCAGAAACCCAGAATTCCAACAGCAATCAGCCCAATTTACACACACCAAAAACACCCTCTTAAAACCAACATTTCAAAACATTAATACCAACTTAAAACTCACCTTTTGAAGCTCTTAACACTCAAGAACATATTATAAACATAATTAATGATTCAAATCAGCCCAACACATTTGAATCTCAATTCTACTCACATAGCATTTAACCAACAAAATCACAATTAAGTTTTTCCAGCACAATAACACATTTACATAGCAAATCAACTATCATAAAACTTCATCAACATTCAAATTTCCAGAAAAATCAAAAAAGAGCAAATGCATGAAAATTTACAAAATTCCCAAATAAAATCTCAAACCTGAATTTCCTTAGCTCTAATTTACTTAGCACCACTCCCACTAGTCTTCTCCTTTCCCTTGGGATCGCGAGAATGCTGAACTAACCAAGAACACCCAACAAAAACACACAAATGCAAAACCTAAATTAAAACCCAATCTAAACAAAATCAAGAACCAAGGAAGAAGAAGATGAAGAAGATGAAGAAATCCATAAAAGACTTACCAATCAAAGCTAAAGGAATGATCAATTTCCACCACCACACTTGAATCCAAGCTAGGGCATCCAAGTGAAGAGAAAAGAGGAAGGAGATAAAGAGAGGAAGAGGAAATGGGAAAGAGACAGCAATTTGCTGTTCTCATTTCTCTCTCCTTCTTTTTATTTTCTTTTTCCTAATTCCTAGCCACTTGTCACTCTTTGGTTGGTGGGACTTGACAACTCACACCCAACAAACACACATGCTATAACACACAAGACCAACCCACATAATTCACACACTACAACCATATGCTCATACACACACTAACACAACCCAATGCACAAATATCCTGCTAACATATATGCACCCACACAATATTACAGCCCAACAAATATGCATTTTATCCAAAATGCCCTTGACACATGCCAAAACTCTCACACATGCACGGATACACATGGCAAACATGGTTCAAACTATTAGGAGGAAAATGGAGTGTTACACGAATCCAATAATAATAATATGGAAATTTAGCCTGCGTTAGTCGAATCGTGGATAGATAGTCATGCCTATAAAGTTCTGTTAGTTGCAGCCCTCTATTCTATTTGGAACCTGATCAGGTCCCCGTTTGGTTCCTTGTGAACCTCATTGTGTATGGATCTTGTTTAAGATCCCTTCTATAAAATGTTTTTGAATGAGAAAATGTGATGTTGCTTTTCGATTCGTACTCGTAAGGTACTGCCATGCATTCAGTTTGATTCGTACCCGTAAGGTACCGCCATGTGTTCACTCGCTTATCCACCCCTATAACTTAGTAGGCAATTAAAGAGTGAAATAATGTGAATTAGTTGATAAGCTCTGTGATGATTTATAAATTGATTATGTGAATAAGCATTTGATGCATTTGTGATTAATGCCATTTGACTTGTGCTCTATGCACTCCTTTGTTCTAGATCCTTTATGGACACTCATGTGGAAAAGTATGCTACCTTCGGGTACCCATGTGTTTTGGGTAATAAGGCAATATCTGTTAAATGAGAAGAGAAGTAGCAAGTACTATTTATTCTGATAGGCATGTATACATAAGTCCAAATTGCATAAGAGATCATATTGGGATAACACATGTTATTAATCTGTTCAAGAGTTAAGAGTATACTTATTTATATGAAGCTTTTATAAAGAATAATTGAAGTAAGTGATAGACATATTTTCTATAATTGAATAATCAATGAATGAATTCTATGTATACATATATTCGTTTACATGTTTGAATTGAGAACACAGTATGTTATGTATTTGCTTCTCTTCTAAACTTTAGCTTGCATAGCTAATGTAAGGATATCGGTAAGGAAATCCTTGTGTAATGTTTGTTAATTTTTTATGGACATGATGATTGTATATTGTGTATTAGTAAAGGGGAAATAAAGTTGTAAACATTAAATAGATAACCGAATTTAAGAAGGACTTAGAGTTAATTTGATTAATTAAGCGTAAAGGTTTCTATAGAACTACATGGTTCTGATTCCCCAACCATAGGGATACATAGGAAGCTTGGAATAACATTCCAAGCCCAAACCAAATCTAAAAATCTAAATGTTTTGTTTAGCTTTGAATAATGAATGGTTTGAACAAATGAAATATTCTAATATAAGTACTAATAATGTAATCTGCAGGATTTTGGAAATGTTAATAATAATGGGAATCAATATGACTTATTTTGCCTCGCTAGCAAATGTATCTTTGCTAACCTAGGGGGGTATAACTATTCACATAGTTAATTAAATGAATTAAGCAAACAATGAGTATGCATAATGTCATTGTAAATTACTTAGGTAATAATGTAAATTCTAGCTATGGTATGTAAACAAAAGTATATAGGAAAATGTTTAAGTTTTGTATGAGAAAAAGAATATGAATTTATGATAGCTTTAACCGGTGTACTTTATGTTCATGTGTGTATATATATATATATATATATATATATATATATATATATATATATATATATATATTTACATGTGTTTGCCTCGGCAACCACTGTGAGTGGCTGCCATTATTTGTTTTGCCTGACTAATCATTGTCGTTTAGCACGGTTGTTTGTCCGTGAAGGTTAGGAGATCAGAGTCGCACGACGGTTCTTTGTGACTTTGGCCAATGAGTCGGTAGAAGTTATAAAATTTTTTATAGATTGTCGATTTGTAATTAAGTTTATTTATTTAGCATTTGTAATGAGATGTAATAATCTTTAGTGCGAATGATGATGTGTGAGAGATAAGTCTAGAATGCACATATCTTGAGGTTATGATGTTAGAAAATTTATTACTTTGATTTTTGTATTACCATGTGTGTCTTTGTCTAGTAGCACCCTCTGCTCACTGTAGCTCTTCATCCATTGATATGCTACGTGGTGGAGTTGGGGGTGTTACAATTTGATATCAGAGCTCCGATTTAGTCAATTTTGGTTAACTAGTTGTTTTGAAGTGTGTCTGTGTAGTTTAGCATTGGCCAAAGCGGATGACCTTGTCCTTTAGATTTGTTTTGGGAAGGGAAACCTTTCGATTTGATAAAATGTTTAGTTAAGTGTTGGCTCGGTAGGTCACGATCTACCTGCCTTGAATTATTATGTGTATGTACAATCTGGAATGTGTTTGTTAGATGAGTTATCAGAGAATATGTTTAGTCATTTCTGGGCTAGAGTAAAATAGAAATGCGTATGGCTTTGTGTTGGCCTGGTGCGGATGTCTTCATTTCTTTCGAATGTCGAAGGATTCTTCTCCTAAGGCGATTAAAGAGATTTCTGGAATTAGTAATCCTAAAGATTTTATGTGATAAAGTGTGCATTGATTTTCTTAATTGTGATGCATATGTGATTTATTCTTCGGGACATAGTGTAAATGTGTGTATGCGCCTGATAACTGTTGATTCGAAGTAGAGAGTTATTTGATAATTTGACTAAAGTGCTATCCCATGAATTTGAATTAATTCTGGGTATGAATAAGTTTGGAATTAAGAATGATCTGGAAAGTAAGATAAAGTGGTGACGTTTTGTACCCCTGTCAGCTATCTCAATGAAATCATCTGAACATGAGCATGTAAAACACGGGGGATGGGAAAAGTGCATTAATAGTGCATAAACTGCATTTTTACATCATTTTGCATACATACATCATCATATATACATTCGCATCCCTTGATCATATGTGCAAAACATTTGTGTATGTCTCTCATGCGAAGAGAAAGATGACAGGATTTACATAAAATGTTGGTATAGAAAGAGGACTATTGAAGAGGAGTGAAGTGTTTGTTAAGGAAAGTATAAAGTATGAGTAATCAAAGTAAAAAGAGGAAGTTATTTACAAAAATTATATAAGAGAACGTGAATAAGAGTGTGAATGAAGAATAAGTAGCATGAGTGAAGGATGTGATAGGTTTACTCCGTAAAATCGATATACCAAGGATTGTGTAATAAGAGAATAAGAAGTATAAGTGTCTAAATGCGAAATGTGGGTGTTTGGGGTTGTGAATAGTGATAAAGTTTTCTGGAAGAGCTTTGATAGAGGAAGTTGAGTAACATCTATTTATGAACTGGGATTTGAATTTCGCGGACGAAATTCTTTTAAGCAAGGGAGAGTTGTAACAGCCCGATTTATACCCTAGTAGGATTTGTGGTGTCTAGATAAGTATGAGGATGTGTATTAATAAGAGAGGACACATTAGAATGAGTACTCAGCTTAGCGAAAAATTTATGTGGAGGTTCGGGCAAGTCATTGAATAAGTGGTCTGAGTGGGGGTTCTATCGCGAGCGCGACAGAACACTCTAGTGAAAATCTGGTAAAAATTGGATTTAGAGTGCAATTGAGGACCCAATTGCATAAAGAAAATTATTTAAGTGACTAAAGTGTTATTGGGTTAGATATTGGTAGAGGGTTGGACTTGCATTGCATGGGTTAATTGACTTAATAAAATTAGATTTGTGGATGGGCTTAACTAGGACTAATGAGGCGATGAGCTTAGTTTATATTAAGATGGTTTGTTGGGCTTAAGGCTTGAAGTCCATTAGTGGGACAGATTTGCATTATAGCCCAAGATCCATTGCTGTAAATGCCACCTAGGATTGTGCATGAGGGAGAGAGAAAGAGACAAATAGGATGATGCATGCATTGGAGGAGAAAGAGGTGGATTGGCATGCATTGGTGAGTTTGGGTCGTGGAATCCAGCTATAGATTTCTGCTCTTGCCAGCTCATCCTCCTACATGCAATATAAACCTTATGGAGAGAGAGAAACCCACTAGTTGCATGGGTATTCAACCATTTTTTTTCCTCTCTAGAAAATCAGTTGTTCCTCCTTCTTCTTCAATGTGAAGCTCTTCTCAAAATTACCATTTTTAATTCTACAAATCTTGCTGGTTAATCAAGTGTTTCGTGGTTAATTAAATTGCTGATTATTGCAAAGGGAAAGAAGAGGATTGATGATCAAGGTGCCATGTGAGCTTAAGAGGAGCAAAGGAGAAGAGGTTCGGGAACTAATTATTTGTAAGTGTGTCAATTGATTGCTTGTGTATATTAAGTATGTAAATTGTGGTTTGTGGTGTGTTTGATTGAAGAAATGAATATGTTGAGAGATAATGAATATCATGAGTTTGGTTGACCTAAGATTGAACCCTAACTTTGAATGCATTGTGAATTGTTGTATTTATGCTAATGAATGATTTTTATTAAGAAAGTGTTTGTGTCATGATGTGCATAATTAAGTTAGGAAAGTATATTATGAGAGTGATCATAAAATGATGCTAAATAGGTTAGTTTGAAGTTAATTAGCTGGAAGTGCAAAAATTGAGTTGCGGTCCATTTGACTTGATTTAATTATAAGTGTTATAACTTGAGTTAAATGACTATAAAAATGAATGGAGTTGATGGGGTTAGGTTCCTATAATATGTGTCTATAATGGTCTTAGAAATGATCATAATGAATTGATGACTTAAAAGTCTACAAAAGTGAAATTAGGTGTAGCTAATTCTGTAAGAGGGTCGTTTTGGAGCATGTTATGTTCCTTGGGCCATAACTCCTTGAGTTTTAATCAAATTGAGATGAGGATTGTGCCCACTACAAGTTAACATATATATAAATAAATGATTAGTTGAGCATGTTGTTTAAAAATGTCATTAAAGTGGAATTTAGAGGTCATATGCACGTAGTAGGAAAAGTGTGCTTGTAGAGTAAGTTTCTATGTTGGTGTCTCTTGACCTTTGGTGACTCTTTT
The DNA here is from genome assembly GCA_947683425.1 of Excoecaria cochinchinensis. NCBI lineage: Eukaryota > Viridiplantae > Streptophyta > Magnoliopsida > Malpighiales > Euphorbiaceae > Excoecaria > Excoecaria cochinchinensis. The sequence goes on from CANTUQ010000205.1 coordinate 427,120, forward strand.
GCCCATAGATCGAGTTATATTTTTCTAAATGGATTGCTTCAAAATGGAGATGAAACCTAAGATCCACATCTAAAAATTTCTAAGAATAAGGTTGAGCTAATTCTGGCTCTAATTTTCTGAAAGAGTGGCCAAAACATAGGTATTCCTATTTTGCCGGGTTCATCTGAATAGTATATCTTTTTAGGTCATATCTTATGTTTTAGATGTCCATATGACCTGAAAATTGTGTCATTGGAAACTTGCCTTCCTAGGGAACAATTGTTAAGCATGACATTTTGCCTAAAAATGAGGTTTAGAGGTTGGTTTAGGTGATGCAAGTTTAATGTGAAAAGCAGTCTTATAGAGGGTAGCTATTGTGGCAAGCGCGACAAAACCAGTGATATGAGGGATTTTCTTCTCATTTTATAGCCATTGGTTGGCATGAATCAATTCCCCACCTTCACCCTCAACTAATTTTTAAATTTTTATGTATTTTTCTTTCCGAATTGAACCTGTACTACACCAAAACTTTCACGAGTCTATCCAATGCATGTTTAGGATTATGAAATGATTATAAGAATATATATCACTAGGAAAATACACATGAACATGATTAATACTAGTTGTAGACTAATGAACTAATAATGTATAATTATATGAAATAGAATTTAGTCAAGTTAAATGACATTTAAGGATTATGATGCCTTAATCTACATGAGCATGTGTAGTATGAACAAGCAAGCATAATTATGAGTTGAGATTAAGTTATACAGATGTTAAGTATAATAAATGGAATGAGTTTGCTTAATGAGAATTTGATCTGCCATGATTATGTTGTAAATGTATGTGTGTAACAAAATGTGAAATTATCCGTTAGTCTAAATGAATCTGATAACGGTAAAGTAATTGTTGAGACTAAATATGGACATGATATCTAATAACATAAATGTGTTTAATATGTTTATATGAGGTATCTATACGTAAATGAATGCGTGTGCCCAATAAAAATGAAAGATTGTTATGCGTATTAGTGGAATGTGTATGTATGTGGAAATGAGACGAATAAAATAATAATAATATGGAAATTAGCCTGCGTTAGTCGAGTCATGGATAGATAAGCATACTTATAGAGTTCTGTTAGCTGCAGCCCTCTGTTCTATTTGGACCCTGATGAGGTCCCCGTTTGGTTCCTCGCGAACCTTAATTTGTATGGATCTTGTTTAAGATCCCCTCTGTAAAATGTTTTTGAATGAGAAAATGTGATGTTGCTTTTTGATTTGTACCCGTAAGGTACCGCCATGCGTTCAGTTCGATTCGTACCCGTAAGGTACCGCCATGTGTTCACTCGCTTATCCACCCCTATGACTTAGCAGGCAATTAAAGAGTGAAATAATGTGAATTAGTTGATAAGCTCTATGATGATTTACAAATTGATTATGTGAATAAGAATTTGATGCATTTGTGATTAATGCAATTTGACTTGTGCTCTATGCACTCCTCTATTCTGAATCCTTTATGGACACTCATGTGGAAAAGTACGCTACCTTCAGGTACCTATGTGTTTTGGCTAATAAGGCAATATCTATTAAATGAGAAGAGAAGTAACAAGTACTGTTTGTTCTGATAGGCATGTATGCATAAGTTCTAATTCAATAAGAGATCATATGGGGATAATACATGTTTTTAATCTGTTCAAGAGTTAAGAGTATACTTATCTGTATGAAGTTTTTGTAAAGAATAATTGAAGCAAGTGATATGCATGTTTTCTATAGTTGAATAATCAATGAATGAATTCTATATATAAATATATTTGTTTACATGTTTGAATTGAGAACACAGGTATGTTATGTATTTGCTTGTCTTCTGAACTTTAGCTTGGATGACCAATATAAGTATATTGGTAAGGAAATCCTTGTGTAATGTTTGTCAATTTTTGATGGACATGATGATTGCATATTGTGTAATAGTAAAGGGGAAATAAAGTGGTAAACATGAAATAGATAACCGAATTTAAGAAGGACTTAGAGATAATTTGATTAATTAAGCGTAAAGGTTTTCTGTAGAACTACGTGGTTCTGATTTCCCAACCATGGGGATACGTAGGAAGCTTGTAATAACATTCCAAGCTCAAACCACATCTAAAAATCTAAATATTTTGTTTAGCTTTGAACAATGAATGGTTTGAACAAATGAAATGTTCTAATGTAAGTACTAATACTGTAATCTGCATGATTTTGGAAATGTTAATAATAATGGGAATCGATATGACTTATTTTGCCCTGCTAGCAAATGTATCTTTGGCAACTTGGGGAGGGGGGGGGGGGGGGGGGGTATAACTATTCACATAGTTAATTAAATGAATAAAGCAAAAAAATGAGTATGCATTATTACTTAGGTAATAATGTAAATTCTGGCTATGGTATGTAGACAAATGTATATAGGAAAATGTTTAAGTTTTGTATGAGAAAAAGAATATGAATTTATGATAGCTTTAACCAGTGTACTTTATGTTCATGTATATATATATATTGATTTACATGTGTTTGCCTCGGCAACCACTGTGAGTGGCTGCCCATTATTTGTTTCGCCCGACTAAGCATTATCGCTTAGTGCGGTTGTTTGTCCGTGCAGGTTAGGAGATCAGAGTCGTGCAGTAGTTTTTGTGACTTTGGCCAACGAGTCGATAGAAGTTATAGAATGTTTTTATTGATTGTCGGTTTGTAATTAAGTTTATTTATTTAGCATTTGTAATGAGATGTAATAATCTTTAGTGCAAATGATGATGTCTATGAGATAAGTCTAGAATGTACATATCTTGAGGTTATGATGTTAAAATTTTATTACTCTGATTTCTGTATTACCCTGTGTGTCTTTGTCTAGTAGCACCCTACACTCACTGTAGCTCTTCATCCGTCGATATGCTACGTGGTGGAGTTGGGGGTCTTACATCATATGTATATGAATGTGCATGTTTATGCATATATGTGATATGTTGTGATAAGATGTCACGTATAGCATTTGATTGAGAGTATATATCATTGGATAGTTGATATATGTTTTTGTAATGTTGTGACTTTGTGTGAAGTCCTTTGTTTCTGTATATCCCCACTAAGCATTGTCGCTTAGCACGGGTGTTTTTCTATGAAAGTATGTAGGTTCGGTTCGGTTTGTGAGAGTCGTGCATCTGCTAGCCACTAGGAGCTTGAGTAGAGTTTTATTTTTTTATTAGATTCTTTTTGTTATGATTAATATAGTGTATTTGTAAGAGAATGCTTGTAATAGTGATGTAAGACTTTTGATCTTGTATATGAATATTTTAAGAGTTTATTATTACAAGTATGATTTGTTTATTGAGGTTTTCTTCCGCTTTAGTTTATGATATAGTTTTGTATGTGCATTGTTTATGCGCATAGCGTTTCGATTATCCTCCCATGGGGTGATTGGGGATGTTACATTCGATGTCTTAATAGGTGGGAAAAATGGTATTAAGAACTTCACTTCCCATGATCTAATAGATTGGCTCAGCAACATTTGAAGCTAATCCATTACCTTGCCCACCAAAGTGAATGGAAATAACTTTAGCCTTATAGCATTAGTGGACACTCCTGGTATAATGGCCTAACACCTATAGGCCTCAAAGATGGATTAAAAAAGATTAGTTTGGTGAATCGGAATATTTAATAGTAGGAAAGGACTTAATTGAAAGAGATAAATAACTAGATGGTTGAAATGTGAAATGCCATGATTAGTGGTAAGTATGCAATTAATTAGTTTAAACATGGATTACATTAAGAAAATGAGAAAATTAATTGTAAATGAGTGGAACTCACGTGTTGCACCAAGAGTAAGCCACCAAAATTCTCCATGCATATATTAAATATTGAAGAAAGAGAAAGAGATAAACATTTTTGCTATTCTTTTCTCTTGGGTAGTTCAACCAATTCTTTCTCTTGGTGTGTGTCTTTGATATCATGAAAATGGGGATTATAAGGACAAATGGCAGAATTGGAAGGTGGAAAGCAAAGGTATAAGTTGGAAAGAAAACATGATGAATAAATGGATAATTTGATTCAAGTAAGTAAGTTTAATTCCTATTTACTTCTCTCGTAAATATGTATGCATTTAATTATTTGGAATTGATTTATGTCTTGTTGTAAGTATGAATTTAATGGAAGAATACCGGTTTAATGTTGGAATGGCCGGATTAAGGGTCTAAATAAGTAGGGAAGGCTTTTGGTTGATTTTCAATTTTTGGTTCACTTCAACCACTTCTGGAATTTTGATCATAAATTAGACTATAGAGCTCCAAATGATATGATTCTAGTTTGAAAATAGACCTACAATTGTATACAAGAAATAGAAATTTGATTTGTAACACCCCGTTTTTCCCCCTAGTAGTTTGAGCCTCTTCCTACGTACTAAACCTTGCTAGAAGGTCATTTTCGCTAAATTGGACAAGACAAAACAAAGAATCAAGAGGTCTTACATTTTGGTTGTAACGTTGGGCTTAAGTAAATTGGCTAACAAAGAAAGTTCAAGTCACTAGAGAACAATGGCCACTACCGAAACAAAACCAGAATCACCCAACTAAACCAATGAATATTCCCAACCCAATTACATACCATCAAAACAAAATTGGTCTTAATTAACACTTTAGCTTATCAAACTAAGCTCAAAACAATAAATGCCAACATAATATCCAACAATGATCATCACAAGGCACTAGTTCAAGTTTTACTAAATATTTGTACCCCAAACTCACATTTTGCTCAGTTAACTAGGAAAAACTTGCAATGCTTCTTCTTATTTTTCAATTTTGTTTTATTTTTTATTTTTATATTTTTAGAGAAGATGCACAAAAACCAACTAGCCACCAAAAATTAGTGAAGTACTTAAATAATCCAAATATCCCAACAAGAACTAGAATTGAGCTCTAATTTCCAAAAGACCAATCATCAACTTAAATCACATTTCCCTTATCAACTGCAAACTCATTTCTTTTAATGGGCTTAACTCTCCATTACACAAAGCAATCAATCCTTAAACAGAAATTTACACCAAGAATTGACAAAAACTATACTCCCTTTTAACCAAAATAGAAACCCAACCTTACTAGAGTGGCCACTCTTCTAAGGGGAGGTAAACAATCATTTTAGGCTAAAGGTAGTTTTAACAGGTGTAACAATAAAACAAGCATGCATTTAGCATATTAAATTAATAGGCTCAACGGGCTAACAAGAGACTATGAAATTTAGGTAGGAAAAGTCATTTAAAGGAGCTATACAAAGAAGGGTTGTCTTAAACATTTTCTAAGTTATGTCTCATTCGGGGGGTCAGTTCGATGGGTAATGTAATGGCCCAAAAATAACTACTTTCGTAAATAGTAAAAGTGGGCCCATGAATAGTAAAAGTGGGCCCGTGAATAGTAAAAGTTGGCCCATGAATAGTAAAAGTGGGTCCATCATGATGACATCGACGATGATATCTTGTGGGCCCCATGAATAGTAATAGTTGGCCCATTAATAGTAATAGTGGGGTCCATAAATAGTGACATCAGCGATGACATCAGTATAACATCATGATGACATCAGGATGAATAGTTATGGTGGGTCCCATGAATAGTAACTCCAGGGGTAAATAGTATCCAAAATATTTTATTTCACCGTTAGAAAGTGGAAGTTAAATGGAGGCTAATGGTATAATTTGGTGCAAAAATGAGGTCATATAAGCATCTAAAAGTCAAAGTAAAGTTAATATTTGGTTCGATTCAAATAGTAACTAAGTTTGACTGAACTTTGACTGAATTTTTAAAAATAGTAAATGAAGTTTAAATAAAGTTTTATTGGAAATGAAATGGCATAAAATAAGTTTTAGTAATTTTTTACAGTATTAGATTGATATTTTACGGTAGAATCAAAATTATTAAATCGGACCGATTTAAGTGAACCAGACCCCAAATGAACTCCGATGGAGTTAAAATTTTTTAGGGAGGCTATTTTATATATATGAAATATTATGGAATTGATTGGGAGTGGAAATAATCTTAGGAACATATAGATGCTTTGAAACAGTGGAAAATTAACCGAAAAACTAAAATTTTAGTTCAAACCAGTTGGACCACTTCAGTTGGACCGGTTATGTTCATTTTTAGCCTATAAAAGTAGGCAAGAGGCCAGATTTATAAAATTTTTTCCAGCCTCCATCATTCTCCCTCTCATTTCTCTTAGCCTAATGGTATTTTTTCCATTTTCCACAAATTTTCTTCATTTTTCTTCCAATCTTTCTCCAAATTTCAACCTCCTAAATAAAATTGAACCTCTACACAACATAAAAATAGTTATTGGAGTTCATTTGGAGTATTAGAACTGGGTAAATCTAAGTGATCAAAGTTTAGGTGTGATTTTGAGGTAAGTGATTTAGGTATGTTTAATTTGTTTTAAAGGTTCCTATGCATATTTTCAAGGGTCTAGAACATAATTATAAAGTTATTTTGCATCAAAAAAGTATAGATTTGATGATATAACCTTGTTTATATTCGGCCACCATAGGTTATCCAAGTGATCATGGTGGTTCCAAGGCCAAAGGAAAGGAAAAGGAAGCCTAGTGAGTGTAGAACAAGAATTTGAGCTTTGTGGTTACAAAATCCCTTAATTTCCATTGATTTAAGTTGAGTTTTAGGGTATGTTTAAGTGTGAAATTGAAATTAAGGCATGTTTAATTTAATCTAACTTAAAAAATATGATTAGTGGACTGAAATAAGTATATGTATGTGTTTAAAATAAATTAAAGAATTATGGTATGAAATCCATAACCTTAGCTGAATGGAATATTAAAGAAATCAATGAGGAATTTTGACAATTATGGCATATAAATGATGTTTATGATTAATATAACATGTAAATTGAATATTGGAATAATTAAATAAATTTTAAGTTGACAAAATGAAAAGATGGTACCTTGGTCGAATTGAATACATGAAGTTATTAAGGTATATTTTGATGATTTATGGTATATTATGTTATATAATGATTGAATAATGATAAACGAGTGTGTGTAGAAATTTATAAGTACAAGTGGTATTATGGCCGAATATATCATACTGATATATTAAGTGAAATAAGTGAAATTTTGATAATAATTTCCCTTAGCAGTAGTCTGGTAAGAAAATCTAGCCCAAGATATAATTGGCTAGCCATAGGAATTCCACATCCGTGTTTCGAGTCATGGCGACTCGTTATTGATAGGCGAATAATGGTCTATTTCATTGATTTTAGTTATTTCAGTGTATTCAGTGATTAGTATAGTGTAGTGCAGTAAAAATGGTCTCATTGGATTCATTTTATAGTATAGTGGATCTTGTTATTGGTTATGCGCTAAGCCAAAACTTTGGACCTTGATGTAATCATTACATTTTTCATTTATATAATCATTTTCTTCACATTAATATTATTGGCATGTTACATTATTGTAATGTTTATGAATAACAATGTTATTCATGTCATCCCTAGTCACTTATCACTAAAGGGCATAAAGATAAATTAAGACTAGTATAGATTTGTATTGATAATCATGGGATGATTATATATATGATGATATAAATCGAATCTATAGGTATTTGTTAGAGAACAAATTACTGGATAGACCCACTGTAAGATCACTACATGGGATAGTGTCATAAGTGATCTTATAATAGATATGTTATTGAATCCTTTGACCTGAGGTTATCATAGTTTCCTACATAAGGAGCATTATGTTTTGACATAATCAAACGTTATCTTTAATCGAATAATTATAAAGTTTATGATCGGACATATTGAGAATTATACAGAAGAAAGTGAATAATCAAGATAGAATTTGTCTCTCTCTAATGAGAGAGATATCTATTGGGCGCCTCGATAAGTTGGACTGCAAAAATGCATGGCCATGCTCGAATGAATTGATAGTGTCATCAATATCATTTGAATTTATCAGTCTACTTAGTGATCGGGAAATTATATGTTTGAACAATATATAAGTTTGACATGGACCATGACTTATGTTCAAACAAGATATCGTGTGACAAAAGGATAATAGCATATTCTGTTGTCAGGTTAAAATCGGATTAACGATATTTATATTATTTGGGTAGTCATAATGTCTTGTTAGAGACCAATTATGACTTGTGGGCTTATTATGAGATTAAGCCCACTGCCAACTTAATATAAACCTATTGGGTCACGCACTAAGACCAAAAATGAACAAAATGGATTTTATTAGGGTATTTCAGAATAATATAAATATAGGTATTTATATTTAACTTCAAAATTACACACACACATATATATATATATATATATATATATATATATATATACATATAAATAAATCCCGTATTTTGAATATGAGATAATTAAATGTATTATATAATATTTCTTATTATTTAGAATAAGAAATAGATAAATATATATATATATATATAGATATATATGTTAAACTATAAAGAGATAAATAAGGATATTATCTCTAATTCAAAATTAAGAGATATTATATATATATATATATATATATATATATATATATATATATATATAGATAAATATATATATATATATATATATATATATATATATATATATATATATATATATATATATATATATATATATATATATATAAAATATCTCTTAATTTTGAATTAGAGATAATATCCTTATTTATCTCTTTATAGTTTAACATATATACATATATATGTTACATAAAAAAAATAAGTGGTTTAACCTAATAACGTTTTTTTTTAAGAGATAATAGGATAAAGAGTGGCAGACTTTCCTAAGAGAAATAGCTAATCACGTATTTCCTTTTCCTATTAGAAAAAGGATTGAGAACGGATATATTTTTCATAGTGAGAAAAACCTAGCCGCCACCTTTTCTTTGAGAAAGAAAACTTAAAAATCCAGTCGCAACATAAGGGAGCTAGCACCCCTGCGATTCTGTTCATTGGTTCGTGCGTGTAGATACCGGTAGAGGACGTTGGTGTTAAAGCAGCATCTATAGTCCAAATTAAAGGAGTTTATTTTGACTTCCTACGTAGGAGAAATGTTGGTAAAACTTAATCCTTCCTTTTGAATTAATCGAAAATACATGGATCTTGTTTTGGGTTTCTATTTTATTCCGCTGCGTTAATGTTGAATTATTCCGTAGAAAATCGATAGATCTGTGGGGTCCACATCTCGTATATCCGGTCAACAGATTTCTATCATGTGAATACTAGGGGCATAATGGTAATTATGCAATAATACTGCTTAAAATAGTGATAAATAAGAAAATAAATGAAAAAGGGACTAAATTGAAAGAAATTGAAAGTTTAGTGGCATAATGGTAATTTCGTAATAATGTTGCTCAAAATAGTGGTAAGTGAGAAAATAAGAGAAAAAAGAGTTAAAATGAAGAAAATATAAAGTTTAGGGGTAAAATAGTAATTTTTCCCATAATAGTGAAAAACAGGGGTAAAACGGTAATTTTACCCTTAATAGTGAAAAATAGTAATAATCGGATAAAAAGAATGATAATAAGGGTAATTGTGTAAATAAGTAAAAATACAGGGACTAAACGATAATTTGGCGTAAAAGTGGTAAAATAAGGACTAAAGTGTAATTTGGCAAATGATAAAGGGTTAAAAGAGAAAAAGAAGAAGAAATAAGGACAAAATGGTAATTAAAGTGTAATGATAAAGCCAAAGATGTCTTTATCTGAAGGAGAGAAGGCGATCCGATTTGATGAGAAGACCCTGTAATAAAAAGACCCCGGTCGGACCAGGCATGAGCACTCCGAAGCTTAAGTTAGTAGCTTAGAGAGAGAATGTACTTTTAGAGAGAGAGTGTTTAGGATTCAATACCTGGTGCCATCGTTGGCTGGGCTATTTATATGAGACGATTGAGGGGCACTTGAGTGCCTGGGGAGTGATTACTGGCTGTCAGAGTAGGTATTCGGCGACATGAATGGGGGCAGGTGGTAGGCATGGACGCTGCCTTGTGTCAGGCGGCTGATGGGACTGGGGGTCACATCAGCTGATCGGACGTGTGCGCTGCCTAGAAGCTCGTGTCAGCTACTCTGTGTTGTTGGGCCTTGGGCCTTGATAGTTGAGTGGGCCGGCTGGATGGGCCTTTGAGCAAAAGATATTTGCTGTGTTATCACTTGTTCCCCCTCAACAGGTCCGATCGGGCATGAATTTGTATTTTGGAGGTCCGTTCGGATGGAATCAGCTCTGAATTTTCCCGATCCAAAGACGCGCGTTGGCGGGCTTTTTGAATTTGGGAGGCGCTTTTTCTGAAGAGACGTGCCTGCTTGGACAGCTGTTTCCATTTAATGTTGCGCGTGCACCAAGGGCGACGCTTCGTTCTTCGCAGAGCCATAATGTCTTTTGACACGTGGCGTTCTTTTAGTGGCGCAACGATTGGCATATTCTGGAAGCTCCGACTATAAATAGGGGATTTTTTCGGAGAATTTATTTTCTTACTTTTGCAATCCCTAGCGAAGCTCTGCCAAAAATCTTTCTCAACTCCCAGATTTCTGCAATCGCTCCTTGTTCCTTCTTCAAGCTTCCTAAGTTTCTTCTATCAAGTAAGTAACTTCTCTTTTCCTTCTTGCCTTTTCCTTTTGCTTTCGATTTCCCTTGGTAGTCATCCAATTAGAAGTTAGGGATTTGCATTTTCCCACTTCCTCTGCGAGAGATGGCTTTTAGGAGCGGGCAATCACTGGACAGGAGTTTTTTGACCTAGTATGAAAATAAGCCTGCAGTTGAGTCGTGCTCCCGACTGACCAATGGTGAGGTGGCCGAGATTCCAGCCAAGTATGGCTTCCCTGACGACATATCTGTACTGCCATGCCCCGCTTCTATGGCGGTGACGGAGGGGCCCTTTGGGCAAGATGGGAATGAGTGGTTCATCTGCCACCAATGGAGTTTGGATGCAGGGATGCGTCTTCCTTTCGGCGCGTTTGAAATCACTGTGCTAGATGGCTATGGAATCGCCCCTTACCAACTGCATCCAAATGGTTGGAGAACCCTGGCTTGTTTCAAGATACTATGCATTTGGGAGGGAGCTGCCCCAACTCTCGACCTCTTCACCCATTTCTACTATGTGTCGTGCCGGAGCGATGGGACAGAGCATTTCTTTACAAGCCGACCGAAGAAAAAGCTCATCAACATTCGCACTTCCATGAAAGGCATCCGAGAACGATATTTTTTGGTTGGAAAGAGCGGCGGTTTCGGAGTGGGCCTCTCCCGATCAAATAGGGCCAACATTTTAAAAGATCAGGCCGCCGGTCAGCCAATATACGAGGCTGACATCCAAAAACTGATGGGAGCCGTGGCAAGGAACGGGGGACCTCTCGAGTCCAAATGGCTATTGGAGGCACTCTAGGGGCCCTCCATCCTAGCTTCTCCGAGGGTTAAAGTTGCTGTTGCCGTAGAATGTGAGCATTAGGATCGGGCAGAACAAATAATCATGTAGCAAAAAGCATGCATTGCATTTCCATTGAATAATGTTATTTTGTAAAAAACTTATTTTGTTTATTGCTTGTGCGCAGCTGAGATGGCTGGTGGGGGCGATGCGTCTAAGCAGCTCAGCGAGAGGATCAGGCTGAAACGTGAGGCCGAGCGGAGGGCCCAAGAACAGAGGAAGAGGAGAAGGCTGGTGTCCTCTGCAGAACTGCAATCCTCTCTGGGGGCTGCCGGTGCTTCTTCAGCTGCCGCTGCAATAGCCACTGTCCCGATCTCTTCGGCTCCTCCAGCTGTTAACTTGCCTGCCTCTAAACAAGCAGCGACAGCACCTCAAACCGTAGTCATTCACCATCATCTGAAGAACACTCGGCCCCCAAGGCTTCGGGATGAATCGGATGATGATGACGCGCCCATTGCCCAAACGTTCAGAGAGGTGGAGGAGGCTGCCAAGAAGAAAACCAAGGAGGCTGCTAGGAGGAGAGCTGCTGAGCCGATAGCCGAGTCGGACGCTCGGGTGGTCGCCAAAGGCAAGGCCGCTCATCATGGTGAGGCTCGCCGACGATCTTCCCCTCGGCGGCCCGCACCCCTAAAGGAGTTTCTTAAAGAGAACTTCGGCGATGATTGGTCGTTGTGTCAGGTGTCCAGTTTCATCTGTCGTGGTCTCCTCCGGGACGATGATCATAGGGAAGCGGGTGATGCCAGTCAGCTCAACAAAGAATGCAATACCATTAACCATCAGTTGTTGGACGTAAGGACTTGTTGCTTTGTTTTGTTCGGGATTCGCTCATATCTCGTTTTCCTTGATTTATTTGTTTTGGTTCTTTTACATAGGCTACCAGGAGAACACAATGGCTACACTTGATGGCCGGCATATGGAGAGGGAGGGCCGAATCGGCCGCCGAGGCCAAGGCGGAGGCGAACGTTCGTTGTGAGGCCGCCAAGAAAGAAGCCTCCGTCCTTCGAGATGAGGTGGCTAAGCTGAAGGAGCAGTTCTCCACTTCCCAATCAGAGACAGTGGCCTTGAGGAAGGAGGCCCATCATAAGGCTCTGGACTTGAAGGCTCAGTAGAGAGAGGTCGACAAGCTTAGGGGTGAGGTTGCCCGTCTTTCTGCTGATAATGCACAATACAAGCGGTTTGAGGCAGACGCAACCCGACTGGATGCCGAGTGTAGAGAGTTGGCTGCTAAGAACACCAAATTGAAGATGGAAGCAACTTCACAAGGAAGTGGAGTCTCTGAGGAAGTCGTCGAAGGAGAAGGAGGCCTACTTCATGAAGATTCTCGGAGAGGAGCTTGCCAGTCAGAAGGAGCGTCTTCTTGATGAGCTAGTAGATGCCCAGGTGGAGTTGTTGTCTCGGCTAATTCATGAAGCTGGGAGGCGCTTTCCTGGAGTAGATCTGACTTGGCTGGACGATCCGGCATCATTGCCCGCTCCTCCAAATGGCGATGATGAAGAGGGCGCTCCTGATGGGGAGGCGATTGAGAGAGCTTCAGGAGGAGATCTTTCACTTCCGGAGGCTAGTCAGGAGGCCCCATTTGAAGTGGAGTCTACGGTGCCTCCAGCACCTGAAGTCGAGCTGGTGGTGCCTCCAACACCTGAAGCCGAGTTGGTGGTGCCTCCTTCAGCGGGGCCTATCTCTGAAGGGGGGACAGGATCTATACCGTTGTCTGCCGATCCTTCTGAAGTCACCGCCAAGCTAGATGCCGAGCAAACTGTCGATCCTCCTGGCGAGGTAGATATTGTAAATATAGATAGTTAGCTTAGGAGCTTAGACTAGCTTTGCTTTTTTCCTTTATTTTTTATCTCTGTAACAATTCTTTGTAAATTGTATAGTGGAGACACCGTTAATAAAATTGCATTTTTCTACAAATCATTGTCGCGTTGTGAATACATAAATTTGTATTAAAATTTTCAATATAATCAAGTTAAGTATTACTTGTGAAATTGCGTAATGTTTGCAAGTACTTCCTGAAATCAATGAACTTTAAAATCAAATGGCCGATCAGACCGTAAAGCTGTTTAAGTGATACTCGTAAAGCTGCATAAAATTTCCATAACCGAGTTGAGTGAATACTCATAGAGTTACATGAAAATTGCATGATCGAGTTTAGACAATACTCGTAAAGTTGCATAAAGGTTGCATAATCGAGCTTAGACAATACTCGTAAAGTTGCATAAAGGTTGCATAATCGAGCTTAGTGATGCTCATGAAGCTGCATGAGAGTTGCATAATCGAGCTAGGGAGGTAAGATCCTCCATCATGACATATTTAGGGAGGTGAGATCCTCCATAACACAAACACTTTGGCTTTTTGAGCTTGGGGAGGACGTCAAGCCCAACCTATGAGTTGCATAGCACGCATAATTTAGACAAAGGTGAAAGAAAGAAGCTCTTTATTAAGCAATTGCCAAGTTCTAATACATTATTAGAGATGGTACTTTTTGAGTTTTTCCACATTCCAGCTTTTGTGGATATCTTGCCCTTCTATAGTTCGGAGCCTATATGTGCTCGGGCTTAAGACTTTGGAGACCTCGTAGGGCCCCTCCCAATTTGGCATTAGCTTTCCCACTCTGGCATTTCCTGAGCCTAACTCTGCCTTTCTAAGCACAAGATCGCCAACATTGAAAGTTCTGGACCTTACTTTAGCATTGTGGTACCTTGCTACTTTTTGCTTACAGGCGGCAATCTTGGTGTAGGCATCCTCCCTCTTTTCTTCTATCCGATCTAAATCTTGGCATCTTTCTTGAGAATTCTCCTGTTCGGAGTAGAGCGCCGATCGGTAAGAGGGAAGGCCGACCTCTACAGGTATCATTGCTTCGGAGCCGTAGACGAGGGAGAATGGCGTTTGATGAGTGCCTGTCCTGGGCGAAGTTCTGTACGTCCACAGGACACTCTGCAGTTCTTCAGTCCAGTTGCCTTTTGCTTCACCGAGCGACTTTTTTAACCCTTCGAGGATGGTCCGATTGTAGACCTCAATCATTCTGTTGCTTTGGGGATGAGCGACCGACGTGAACTTTAATTTGATGTTCAGGCCTTGGCAAAAGTTTTTGAAAATGGAGCTGTCGAACTGCTTGCCATTATCTGCAATAAAAACATTGGGTAAGCCATACCTGCAGATGATGTTTTTCCAAGTGAAGCTCTTGACCCTCTCGGCTGTGATAGTGGCTACGGGTTCAGCCTCAATCCATTTAGAGAAGTGGTCTACAGCTACTATGAGGAACTTCATCTGCCTTTTGCCTTGGGGAAAAGGTCCTAAGATATCCAGCCCCCACTGATCGAATGTCCAAGCGACTCTGATCGGCTGCTGGTCTGCTCCATGCTGCCTTATGATCCTGCCATGTACTTGGCATTGCGGGCATCTTCTTACTTTTTCTTGAGCATGCTAGGCCAGTAGTATCCCGTCTGGAGGGCTTTTCTTGCCATAGCTCTGCTTGCCTCGTGTGCTCCGCATATGCCTTCATAGAGCTCTCTAAGGATATAGTCTCCCTCTTCCTCCGTCACACACTTGAGCCAAGGGTGGCTAAAAGCTTTCTTATACAAATCACCGTTAATGATGGAGTAATTAAGGAATTTTCGGGATACCTTTCGAGCTTTATCTTTGTCATCGGGCAGCCGACCTGTTTGGAGGTACTGCTTGATTGTGTTCATCCAGGTTTCATCCTCCTGGTCGATCTCCATCATCTCTGGCTCGTCTAGGGAGGAGGAAGTCTGGTCGACAATGGCAATGTTTTCCTCTATAACACTTTGTCCAGAGGCAGACATCTTTGCTAGCCGATCGGCCTCTGCTGTTTGGTCTCTTGGGACTTTCTGGAGCGCCCACTCTGATCAAGTTTCATCGAGTTTTGCGAAGGCAGTTTTGACTTTGGCTAAGTACTGGATCATTGTGGCTTCTCAGGCTTCGAAAGTCCCCAAGACCTGACTGGTTACTAGCTGGGAGTCACTCCGGTTGGATTTCATGGAGCAGTCTCAGCTCTTGAAGGAGCGCCTCATACTCTGCTAGATTATTGGAAGCTTTAAAATTAAGCTTTATTGCGTACCTTATTGTGATGCCTAGAGGGCCTTTTATTACTATGCCGACACCTCCTCGAGTGTCATTTGCTGCGCCGTCTACCGTCATTTCCCAGTTTTGTAGCCTGGGCTGACTCCGTGGTTCCTCACCCGCAAATTCAGCTACGAAATCTGCCAAAGCCTGGTCCTTTATCGCCTTTCTGGGCTCGTATCTGACATCCCAGGACTGTAGCTTAATTGCCCATCCCACCATTTTTCCTTCCAGATCGGGCGTCTTGAGAATCTTTCTGAGAGGGTGGCCTGATCGGACCACAATTGTGTGCGCCTCAAAATATGGTCTCAGCTTCCTTGCACACATCATGAGGGCAATAATGAGCTGCTCAACCTGTCCCTTTCTTAGATCTGCACCTCTAAGTACTTCACTGATGTAGTACACGGGTAGCTATTGAGTTCCTTCTTCTAGGACCAAGTCACCTATAACAGCTTCCTTAGAGGTGGCTAAATATAGGTATAAGTTTTCACCTGGTGTTGGCCGGCTAAGCAGTGGCGGGTTGGTGAGGAACGCCTTCAGCTCTTTGAAGGCATACTGGCAGTCTTCCCCCCAGATGAAGGTTTCACTCTTCCTCAGCTTCTTGAAGAAAGGAGTGCAGTGCTTGGCTGAGGAGGAGATAAAACGTCCTAAGGCTGTTATTCTTCCGTTCAGCTTCTGGACATCTTTTATGCTCCTGAGGAATTGCATCTCGAGGATAGCTCTGATTTTTTCTGGATTGGCCTCAATCCCTCTCTAGGAGACTAGGAATCCTAAAAACTTTCCTGACGGTACCCCAAAGACACACTTCTCGGGATTGAGTTTCATCTGGAATTTGTTCAGAGTGTCAAAAACTTTTGCCAGATTGACGGGGTTTTGCTCGGGGCTTTGGCTTTTGACGATCATGTCATCTACGTAGACCTCGACATTCTGCCCGATTTGGTCTCTAAAGATCTTGTTCATCAGACGCTAATACGTGGCCCCAGCATTCTTTAGGCCGAATGGCATTGCCTTGTAGAAAAAGGTCCCGTCGTCTGTGATAAAGCTGGTTTTCTCCTGATCCAGGAGCCACATCAGAATTTGGTGGTAGCCGGCGTATGCATCGAGAAGAGAGTAGATGGCATGGCCTGCGGTGGCATCCACCAACTGGTCTATGCTGGGCAAGGGATAGCTGTCTTTGGGACATGCCTTGTTGAGATCAGTAAAATCTACGCACATCCGCAGCTTGCCTGACTTTTTCTTAACGAGGACCACGTTGGCCAGCCACTCGGGATAGTCTACCTCTCGGATTGTTTCGGTCTTAAGTAGCATATCCACTTCTTCCGAAATGAACTTCCTCCGGTCGGGTGCATGCCTCCTTAACTTCTGTCGGACCGGAGGATAGTTTGGGTCCACATTCAACTTGTGGGTGATCACCTTGGGGTCTATGCCAGGGATGTCTTATGGCTTCCAGGCGAAGGTCGCTTGATTTATTGTCAAGACCTGCATGATGGCTTCTTCCGTTTCTTTATTCATGCTGGTGCCGACTTGAACACTTTTCCCTTTATCCAGCGCCTTCATTTTTTGTCTCCTTGGCAGGGTCCATCCTGGGCCTTTTCGCTTGCTCTGGCTGCTCGAGGCCGGGCTCTACGACCATTGCTTCCCGCTGTTGCTTTATCATGGTTATATAAGCCTCTCGGGATGCCTTTTGGTCGCCTCTCAAGATGGCGACACCTCCTATGGTGGTGATTTTCATCACCATGTAGCGAATGGAGGTAACGGCTCTGGTCTAAAAGAGCAAAGGCCTGCCAAAGATGGCATTATAGGCAAATGTCGTATCGATAACCATGAAAGTTACCTTACATGCGTGAGCGATTGCCTCTTGGCCTAGCTCGACAAAGAGCTCTACCGATCCCGCTACTGGGATGGTGGCATTGTCCAGCCCAATCAGTAGAGTGGCATTCGGCTTCAGCTCTCCGATCGGGAGTCCCATCGCTCGGTAAGCCTGGAGAGTTAGGACGTTAACAGCACTGCCATTGTCCACCAGAATTCTTTTGACGTTGAAGTTATTAATCCGAGCTCTTACAATAAGAGCATCCTCATGGGGAAACATGACGTCTCGCGCATCTTCGCTAGATATGGTGATTGAGGCAGGCTGCTCGGCTCGGTGGGAGAGGTAGACCCCTTTCCCCCTCTTTTTTCTGGAGAGATCCTCTCCGTAAGATGATCCTCCAGTGATCACATTTATTACCCCGGCATATGGCCTGCTTGGGTCGGCGTTTCTTGGGTTCCTGCGCTCATCATCGTCTGAGTCAGGATCGTCCCTGTGAGGCTTCGGCTGTCTACAGGGATTGTCCCCTCTGGCCGGGCCTATGAACCTTTTGAGGGCTCCGTGGCGTATTAGCCTTTCAATCTCCTTTTTGAGCGAAGTGCACTCGTTGGTTAAATGACCGACGTATCTGTGAAATTTGCAATACTTATTCAGATCCCTCGCAACCTTGCTTCTTTCGGACAGGTCCCTGGGCCAGTTGACCTGGCGGTGCTTCTCCTTTATCCACATTAGCACCGCGGTCGGGGTAGCATTGAGAGTGGTGTATGTCCTCTCAGCCCGATATTTTGGTAATTAAGTGTAATTAAGGACATAAATGGAAATAGTGAAAAAGATAAGGATATAAATGTAATTAGTGAAATTGTAAAGTTAAATAAAGAATTAAAGTGAAATTAGTGAGTTAAGTGAAATAATGAATAAATATGTTAATTAATTAGAAGAGTTAAGTGTATAAATATAAAATATGAAAATAAAGTAAAAATATTGAATTAAACAAATAATGAATTATTTAGTGGAAATTTATGGATTAGTTACCACCACTGAGCATATTTAATACTCAGCATGTAGTTTATTTTGACTGCGTGTAGGTAAACCTTAGGAGTGGAGCAAGCATACCTCAGAAGATTTGGGAGCAAAACAGTGGAGTAACAACAAGTTATATTATGTATGGTTTGTGGCATGTATATAAATAATAAGTTGGTTTGCGTATTTGTATACATATAAATACTTAGGTATTGGTACATCTTTGTGATGAGTGAGTATTTTAGACTATTGATAATTTGAAAATATGTGATATTATTGTTGTGCCCTTACCGAGACTGTGGTTGATTGAATTTGCAGGTTTGGGTAGGTTAAAATATAAACCGTTATACTGTCAAAATTTTATCTAAATAAATAGTAACATTAGATAGTTATAGGTATATTTGCAAGTTAAATTAATAAGTTAATATTTGATAAGTGTGATTAAAGATTAAAAAAAAATCTACGGATTTATATATTGTACAAGAGTGTATGTCCGTGCAGTGTTGTGACATCCGATATTCGTATCACATACGGGTATAGGATGTTATAAATTATTTTGGTATCGGAGTGCAGTTTTGGTGATTCTAAGATCGGAGTGGGTTAGTCTAAATGTATATGCATGCCAATTAACAAGTGTATGATATATTTAGGTACTAATGTATGCTTGCTCCCTTGTTTATAGTGTACAATGGCATCCGATCAAAGCATTAGTGTAACACCCCAACTCCAGAACGTAGCGTATCAAAGGATGAAGAGCTACAGTGAGCGAAGGGTGCTACCAAACAAGGACATACATGGCAATACAGAAATCAGAGAAATAAAATTTCTAGCATCACAACCTCAAGACATGCACATTCTAAACTTATCTCACACACAACGTCGTTCGCACTAAGGATTATTACATCTCATATAATTGCTAAATCAATAAACTTATTACAATCCAGCAATCAAAAAGAAAGACATTCTATAACCTCCACCGATTCGTTGGCCAAAGTCACAGAGAACCGCTGCGCTACTCTGATTTCCTAACCTGCACGAGCAACCAACCTTGCTGAGCAATAATGTTAAGACGGCGAAACAAATAATGGGCCGCCACTCACAGTGGTTCCCTAGGCAAACACATGCGAATCCATAATATGTATATGAACATAACAAAATGCCGGTTAAAGTTATTACAAACGAATACCATTATTTTGTTATTAAAACTTAAGCAATTCCCATACATTAGCGTCTTATAACCATACACGGAAAAACTTATTTACTTTAAATCAAAAAGAATGTATCATACAAAACTTATCATATACTTTAAATCACTTAATGGCCCTAAAGATAGTTATCCTTCATAAATTCCCAAAATACATTTCAAGCCTCGAAATATGAAGTTCAGAAATTCCTATTGATGCAAATATTTCAAAATCATACAAATTACAGTATCAATGCTTAAACCAAAACATTTCATATTGATTAAATCGATACTAGTTCAACACTAAACAAAACATTTAAATATTCAAATTTGGTTCGGGCTTGAAATAAATATTCCAAACTTCCTTCGTATCCCTATTTTAGGGAATCAGAACCACATAGTTCTGTAGAGAACTCGATACAAAGATATTCCAAAATAATCTTAGCTCATTACAAAATTCAGTTATCTATCTCATACCCAAAACTTATTATTTCTCTTACGTCCTACTCAATATATAATTTACCGTGTTCATTAAAACCAACAAATATCGTACATGAATTCCTTACCAATATACATACAGTAATTGTCTCGGGTAAAGTCTCGTGGATAAATAACACATAACATACCTGTATTCTCATTGTACCATATAAACGAATATATTTATAAAGTACTCAACTACAACCACCCACACATCAAATATGTCAATATTTCTTTACAAATACTTCAAACAGACAATCATACTCTTAGCTTTTGAACAGATTTATAACATGCATTAACCATGTATGACTTCTCATGGGATTAATACTCATAACATCCGTTATAGACAAATCAATTATAGCAGATATGCATATCCAATACTTCAGTAAGTCTCTACTAAGATATCCTGCAGGCCCTCATGTCCGTTTAAATACAAGCCTAAAACTCTCTTCATTTACGGACATTAGTTTATTATACAAATTACATAGGTACACGAAGGTACAACTCTATTCCACAAGCGTGTCCATAAAAGATCCGGAACAGAGGGGTGCATAAAGCACCAGTCAAATGGCATTTATCACAAATGCATCAGATATTTATTCACATATCTTTTTCACATCATTACAGAATTTATCGATTCATTCACGTACTCAGAAACATATGACAAACAAACAATACACCAGCTGACTCACAATAATGGATAACGAGTAAACAGACAATACCTTATGGGTACGAATCGAATGCATAGCGTACCTTACGGGTACGAATTGAAAAACCATTTTACTTTATCATGAAAACATTTTTACTGAGGGAATCTTAAACAAGATCCAAACACATTGAAAAGGATCACGAGGATCCAAACACAATAAAAAGGCGCGAGGAACTAAACGGGGGACCTGGTCGGGGTCCAAACGTCCAAAGGTGCTGCAGCTAAAGAGACTCTATTAGGCATGCCTAACTATCCAAAAACTGACTCTCGCAGGTCATGCATGACACCAATCACATTTAAGTATAATACATTATTCATAGTAAGGACCACAAATCTTACGCTTGCATAATACATCAAACTCATTTCATGATATTCACCAAATTGTTCATAAATCATTCATTGGTTCATAAACGCATAGCTCATCACATCAATCATGCATAAAATTCATTTACACAATTTAAATCTCAGTAATATTTATATCCAAAACATAGCATATAATTTATCATGGATAACTTGTTATTAGTCATGAAGAAATCATGATAATACACATATAAGCAAAATAATATAGCATACAGCAGTAAAAAGCCAAGAAAAGACATTTAAAACCCATTTTAGAAAAATAGAGCATGTGAGAGAAACAGGGCATACTGGAGTCACTGTCGCAATCGCGACAAAGTCGTGCTCACGACAAAATGGCCTGTGAGCATTGCTCACGTCTCGTGAGCATGGCTCAAGACGCTCACGATAAGTCCTTAGCCTTCAGATGTGAGAGCTGAAAATTCCGTTCTGTCGCGCTCGTGACAGCATCGGGATTTCCATTTCTCAACAAAATGCAGGAAGCCCAAAAAATTCAAACTAAAACCATTTTTATCCAAATCAACCTTAAACTCCAACTTACCTCAAAATAGGCCTTCTAAACACCATAACCAACATAAAACAACATATTTCCACAATTAATTACAATCAATTTATCAATTCACAAATCAATATCTCAATAATCACAAAACCATAAAATTCTGCAGCAAAGTTCAACCAACTTCATATTTGATTCAATAATTCAATAATTATGCAACATAACTCATCAAAACTCAAAAACCATACCATATATATACCAATATAAGCCTATTTACACATCATAAATTTCCAGAAAATTCATGCTTATCTCAAAACCCAAATATGAACATCAATTCAGAGAAAGTTACCAAACCTCTTTTGAAGCACAACCTAGCTATCCTTTCAAAACTTTGATCTTTAAATCTTCTCTTTACCCTTGCTTTGCTCCTTCTTATCATCAATAACTCGCATAAACAAAACCCAGGAATCACTTAACCAAAAACCCTAACTTGAAATTAAGCAGAACCAGGAGAAGGAGAAACCCAAAATGCAGGAAACCCTAACCCCAAACACATACCTCTTCAAAGCTGACCCCAAGCTCAACAAAAGCACCAACAATCACCAGCAACAAGAAAGACAAGGAGAAAAGGCAACAAATGAAGAAGAAAAGAGGAAGAGGGAACGGGAAAGACAAGAGAACGGGAATGTAGAATTTTTCCCTTCTCTTTCTTCTTCATTCAATGCACACACCTACCAAGTCCACATGGCAAACTCCCATTGGCTCAAATCAAAATATCTTGTCCTATTACTCTTTGGTCCTAGGCAAATCCTACTTAAATCCTTGGCAAACTTACACTTCACTCACTAACACAATAATTCCTCACTTGAACTTTAATTAATTCTTTAATTAAGTCCTAACTCATACCTCACAATTTTACCATTAACTATACTTGCCAAAAATTTCACTTAAATTCATAAATGGTCCATTTGACATACCTAACACTTCAATTTTACCCAAATCCTTCTAGGGTACTATTCCGGGTGTGACAATTAGCGTCAGTGATGATGAGAGTGGGGCTTCGGCCAGTGTTAGTCTAGCCGAGGCATCACTGCAGCGGGCTACTTCTTCAGCAGCTCCACCTCCTCCTCCTTCATCGCAGACTGAATTTTTGAACATGATAGCATATTTCATTCAGCATTGTATTCGAATTGAACAAGCACAGCAAGCACCACAGCCACTAGTGCCAGTACAACTTATTATTTTTCCTCAGAGGAAGCAAATATTGGAGCAATTAAAGAAAATAGTAGCTGAGGATTTCTTTGGCAAAGATCCGATGATACATAAACAAGTGGAAGAATGGTTGTTTCGCATAAAGAGATTGTTTGAGACTTTACATAGCCCTCCAGAGGAGATGCTCGAGGGGACTGTAGCTTTGCTCCAAAGTCCAGCTTATTTCTGGTGGTACTCAGTGAGAAAGAATACTCCAGCTGATCAGTTGACTTGGGAGTATTTTCTAGCCGAGTTTGAGAAGAAATACATTAGAGCAGAGTATAAAGCTTCAATGCAAGATGCTTTTTGGAGAATAAAACAGGGAAATAGAATAGTGGTAGAATATGAGAGAAATTTTGAGCGACTCAGTGCTTATTTGGATGATGCTCTGAGGACAAAGAACAGATTGATGGAGAGACTTGAACGGGGTCTCCATAATCGTAACAAATAGATAGTCAATGGCCAGAGACATCCAGATCAGAGATCACTAGTGGCAGCTGCTATTAAAATTGAGTCCTCATAGATAGATGAAGCCGACAGACAATCTCGGTTCCAACAAAAAAGGAAACTCGATCAATCTAGTGGTGCTGGCAGCCAGATGAAGAGATTTCGAGGGCCACCTCCTTCTCAAAGTCGTGGGGCGAAGCCACCAACCTGTAGTCAGAGGAACCCAGCAAATAGTGGTGTCCCAGCATCTTCAGTGGGCAGTGCACAGATGGGCAAAGATAAAGGTATTCCTCAGCACTGCGATCATTGTGGTAGATCTCATCCAGGCTAGTGTAGATATCTGTCAGGAGCCTATTTCAAGTGTGGGTCAAAGGAGTATCGAGCTAGAGATTGTCCTGAAGTGATCCAATTATCAGTTACTTCACCAGCTCCAGGTATAGGTTCTTTAGCACCTAGAGATAGAGGCAGAGGTACCGCCTCGAATACTGCAGCCAAACCTTCTTCACAGCCACCTCAGGGTCTGGGACGTAGTGTAGGCCGTGCATATGCAGTGAGAGCTAAGGACCAGGAGGATGCACCTGATGTGATTATAGGTAAATTTTCCTTACCGTCTGATATAGTTTATGCACTTATTGATCTCGGGTCTACACACTCTTATATTAGTGCAGACATTGTACGCGGTAAAGGGTTAGATGACTCATCATTAGATCATGATATTCTAGTGAGCAACCCATTGGGCCATAGTGTGTTAGTGAATAAAGTGTATAGAAATTGTCCCATTAGTGTGCAAGGGTATGCTTTTATAGCCAACCCGATTGAACTTCCCTTCAAAGAGTTTGATGTTATTCTGGGAATGGACTGGTTAACCACTCATCATGTGATGGTTGACTGTAAAAGAAAGAGAGCAACTCTGAAGACTGCAGATGATCGAGAAATAACTGTAGTGGGGCAGAGATCAGATTATCTATCTGATGTGATTTCAGCCACTGCAACAAAGCGATTGATCAGAAAAAGGTGTGTTGCCTACTTATGCTATGTATTGCATGCAAAGAAGGAAACTCCGAAGGTGACTGATGTACCAACAGTGAATGAGTTTCAAGATGTCTTCCCTGATGAACTTTCAGGTTTGCCACCTGACAGGGAGATCGAGTTTTCTATTGATCTAGCCCCAGGTACTGTGCCTATTTCTATTGCCCCATATAGAATGGCGCCAGTAGAATTTAAAGAATTGAAGATCCAATTGCAAGAATTACTTGAAAAAGGTTTTATTAGACCGAGCACTTTGCCATGGGGAGCACCAATGTTATTCGTGAAAAAGAAAGATGGGTCACTCAGGCTTTGCATTGACTATAAGCAGTTGAATAAATTGACAATCAAGAATAAGTATCCTCTTCCTCGCATTGAAGATTTATTTGATCAGCTAAAAGGTGCAGGTGTGTTTTCCAAGATTGATTTGAGGTCAGGTTACCATCAATTGAAAATAAAAGATGCAGATGTGCCTAAAACTACTTTTTGTACTAGGTGTGGGCATTATGAGTTTCTGGTAATGCCATTTGGACTCACAAATGCACCCGCAGCTTTCATGGATCTTATGAATCGAATCTTTCATCCCTATCTAGGTCAGTTCGTAGTGGTCTTTATCGATGACATTTTGGTGTATTCAAAGATCCCTGAAGAACATGATCAACACTTGCGAATTGTTTTACAGACTCTCAGGGATAGGAAGTTGTATGCCAAATTCAACAAGTGTGAGTTTTGGTTGAATGAAATATCATTTCTGGGTCATGTAGTATCAACTGAAGGCATTAAAGTGGATCGCAAGAAGATTGAAGCGGTATTGCAATGGAGAACACCCAAGAATGTTACAAAAATCAGAAGTTTCTTGGGTTTAGTGGGCTACTACAGGAGATTTGTTAAAGGCTTTTCCATTATTGCAACGCCTTTAACTCGTCTATTGCAGAAAAATGTCAGATTCGAGTGGACTGATAAGTGTCAAGCCAGTTTTGACAAACATAAGAAGATGTTGATCGAAGCTCCAGTGTTAACATAACCTGAATTAGGTAAAGACTTCACAATCTATAGTGATCCTTCTTTGAATGGATTGGGCTGTGTACTTATGCAGGATGGTAAAGTGGTCGCTTATGCTTCACGACAACTTAAGAATCATGAAAAGAACTATCTTACTCATGATCTTGAGCCGGCAGCGATAGTGTTTGCATTAAAAATATGAAGGCATTATCTGTATGGTGAAAGGTGTTATATCTTCACGGATTATAAGAGTTTGAAGTACTTGCTTACTCAGAACGAACTTAACCTCAGACAATGAAGATGGCTCGAGTTGATAAAAGATTATGACTGTTTTATCAATTACCATCCAGGAAAGGCAAATATTGTAGCTAATGCACTCAGTAGAAAGTTCATGACAACATTGAGAGTTATGAATGTGAAGCTAAATGTGGCTAATAATGGAGTATTGATAGCAGAGTTACAAATAAAGCCTGATTTTATGCAACAAGTGAAAGCTGCTCAAAGACAAGATGACAAGTTATCTTCTTTGATGGATCGAGTGAAGAATGGTAATAGTGATGATTATTCTTTAGCTTCAGATGGCAGCCTTTATTATAAGCCGTAATTGTGTGTGCCAAATCAACTTGATTTGAAAAAGAGTATTTTGATAGAAGCTCATCACAGTAGTTATGTTATGCATCCTGGCGGTAACAAAATGTATCAAGATTTAAAGATGCATTATTAGTGGCCAGGCATAAAGCGGGATGTGACAGAATTTGTGAGTAAATGTCTGATATATCAACAGGTTAAAGCAAAACATCAAGTGCCATCCGGGTTACTTCAACCTATATTTATACCCAAATGGAAATGGGATTGAGTGACCATGGATTTTGTGATAGGGCTACCACTCACCCGAAGAAAGCGTGATGCAATTTGGGTGATTATTGATAGGCTTACTAAATCAGCTCACTTTTTACCAGTGAGAAGGGATTATCCATTGACTAAATTGGCTGAGATTTATATTAATGAAATAGTGAAATTACATGGAGTGCCATCCTCTACCACATCTGATAGAGATCTGCAGTTCACTTCTCAATTTTGGAAGAAGCTACAGGAGGCATTGGGTACTAAATTGCATTTTCGTACAGCATTTCACCCATAGTACAACATTTCAACGGTTGGACCACTTCGATTAGACTGGTTCAGTTCATTTTTTGCCTATAAAAGGAGGCAAGAGGCCATATTTTCTAGATTATTTCCATCGTTCTCCCTCTCATTTCTCATAGCCTAATGGTATTTTTTCCATTTTTTACCATTTTTTTTTCATTTTTCTTCCAATCTTTGTCAAAATTTCAACCTCCTAAATAAAATTCAGCCACTCTACAACATAAAAACAGTTATTGGAGTTCATTTGCAGTATTATAAGTGGGTAAATCTAAGTGATGAAAGTTTAGTTGTGATTTTGGGGTAAGTGATTTAGGTATTTTTAATTTAGTTTAAAGGTTCCTATGGGTATTTTCAAGAGTGTAGAACATAATTATGAAGTTATTTTGTATAAAGAAAGTATAGATTTGATGATATTCCCTTCTTTATATTCGACTACCATAGGTTTTCCAAGTGCTCAGGGTGGTTCCAAGGCCAAAGGAAAGGAAAAGGAAGCCTAGTGAGTGTAGAACAAGAATTTGAGGTTTGTGGTTACAAAATCCCTTCATTTCCATTGATTTAAGTTGAGTTTTAGGGTATGTTTAAGTGTGAAATTGAAATTAAGGCTTGTTTAATTTAATCTAACTTTAAAAATATGATTAGTGGACTAAAATAAGTATATGTATGTTTTTAAAATAAATTAAAGAATTATGGTATGAAATCCAAAACCTTGGCCGAATGGAATATTAAAGAAATCAATGAGGAATTTTGATACTTATGGCATATAAATGATGTTTATGATTAATATAACATGTAAATTAAATATTGGAATGATTAAATAAATTTTAAGTGGACAAAATAAAAAGATAGTACCTTGGCCGAATTGAATACATGAAGTTATTAAGGTATATTTCGATGATTTATGGTGTATTATGGTATATAATGATTGAATAATGATAAATGAGTGTGTGTAGAAATTTATAAGTAAAAGTGGTATTATGGCCGAATATATCATACTGATATATTAAGTGAAATAAGTGAAATTTTGATAATAATTGCCCTTCGTAGTGGTCTGGTATGAAAATCTAGCCCAAGATATAATTGGCTAGCCATAGGGATTTCACATCCGCGGTTTGAGTCATGGCGACTCGTTATTGATAGGCCAATAACGGCCTATTTCATTAATTTCAGTGTATTCAGTGATCAGTGTAGTGCAGTGCAGTGAAAATGGCCTCATTGGGATCATTTTATATTATAGTGGATCTATGGGATCTACGTCTTGTATATCCGGTCAACAGATTTCTATCAGGTGTATGCTAGGGGCATAATGGTAATTATGCAATAATGCTGCTTAAAATATTGATAAATGAGAAAATAAATAAAAAAGGGACTTAATTAAAAGAAATTGAAAGTTCACTGGCATAATGGTAATTTCGCAATAATGTTGCTCAAAACAGCGGTAAGTGAGAAAAGAGAAGAAGAAGTTAAAACGAAGAAAATAGAAAGTTTAGGGGTAAAATTATAATTTTACCCTTAATAGTGAAAAATAGGGGTAAAACAGTAAGTTTACCCTTAATAGTAAAAAATAGTAATAATCGGATAAAAAGAATGATAATAAGGGTAATTGTGTAAATAAGTAAAAAGTATAGGGACTAAAAGGTAATTTGGCATAAAAGTGGTAAAATAAGGACTAAATTGTAATTTGGCGAATGATAAAGGGTTAAAAGAGAAAAAGAAGAAGAAATAAGGGCAAAATGGTAATTAAAGTGTAAATAAGGGTATTTTGGTTATTAAGTGTAATTAAATGGAAATAGTGAAAAAGATAAGGATATAAATGTAATTAGTGAAATTGTAAGGTTAATTAAAGAATTAAAGTGAAATTAGCGAGTTAAGTGAAATAATGAATAAATATGTTAATTAATTAGAAGAGTTAAGTGTATAAATATAAAATATGAAAATAAAGTAAAAATATTGAATTAAACAAATAATGAATTATTTAGTGAAAATTTATGGATTAGTTACCACCACTGAGCATATTTAATATTCAGCACGTAATTTATTTTGACTGCGTGTAGGTACGCCTTAGGAGTGGAGCAAGCATACCTCAGAAGATTTGGGAGAAGAACAGTGGAGTAACTACAAGTTATATTATGTATGGTTTGTGGCATGTATATAAATAATAAGTTGGTTTGCGTATTTGTATACGTATAAATACTTGGGTATTGGTACATCTTTGTGATGAGGGAGTATTTTAGACTATTGATAATATGGAAATATGTGATATTATTGTTGTGTCCTTGTCGAGGCTGTGGTTGTTTGAATTTGCAGGTTTGGGTAGGTTAAAATATAAACCATTATACTGTCGAAAATTTATCTAAATGAATAGTAACATTAGATAGTTATAGGTATATTAGCAAGTTAAATTAATAAGTTAATATTTGATAAGTGTGATTAAAGATTAAAAAAAAAATCTACAGATTTATATAGTGTACAAGAGTGTATGTCCGTGCAGTGTTGTGACATCCGATATTCATATCACATACGGGTATAGGGTGTTACAGGTAATTAGAAAGGTTCTAATACTCTTAGTGAGATTTCATCTAATCCCCTAATTGCAACTAGATTTTTCTCAATTTTAAAACAGGCCCAAAGTGCTCAAAATTTAGAAATTGAAAAGTATAATCAAGGTTCACATGAAGTCTTGCAAACAAAGATACAAACAGGACTACTTCTCACTCAACTTAAAATTGAATGAAATACAAATTTCTAAAACTTAGATCAAAATCATTCACAATTGAGAACTACTAAGACAAAATAAAAATTTAAATTGAGGGTAATTCAATAAGAAACAACCATAACAATATTCAGGTAAAAACTTGCCATAGACACACCACAAACAAAACAAAAAATAATCAAAAACTACTAAAAATTTTAAAAAATACTCTAAAAAATATAAAAAGACACAACAAAACGAAACTAGTTTTGGTTTGAAAAATTAAAATGGTACTTCACCCAAAACTCAAAATGTTGCACTTCCTCAATGCAAGGAAATAAAGCACGCAAAAATATTTCTCAAAAATTTTCCCCCATGCTGTACAAAAAGTTCATTACAATTTTAAAATTATTACAATCATCTCAAAAATGGCAAACATCAAACAATTGCTGTACAAAACTAAAAACAATGCCAAATTCCTACATGCCACCTGTGCAAAATAAAGAAACTCAAAACCTATGTAAAATCCAATAATAACCGTGCAGAATGAAATACCCTGAAATCTACGACATTCATAGCCAAACACACATAATATGTCTATCCTATCGTACAACATTGGCTTAGCCACACAATTTCAAAATATAACAAGGTAAATAAAAATATGACTATGCCTGACTATATCAACTTGATTAACTACATAAATAAATAAAGTACAAGATCTTTTTGAAAAAGTCACTTACTGAAAAATACAAAAGACATCATTGTGGTGGTCGTCTCAAATGTGGGGGATATACAGTGGAAACAGGAGTAAAGAATCCACGAATTTCACTGCTCAACCTATCCAACTATGTAAAAATCAACTACTGAAAAGGTCCTAAGAACGTATCTCTTCGCTCAGCTCCCAGAACCGTATCTCTACGCACTTGCTCCATTTGAGACTCAATGGAAGATAGTCGCTCCCAAGCTCACTGCACTGACAAGTCCATGTCAGAGATCAACTGGTCACTCTAAGAGTTAGCTGCTCTAACCTCCGCCAATCCTCAACTCAACTCATCTAGTCTCTCCCAAACACTCTCCTGGAAGTCTGTCTGCTCCCTCCTCGACTCACTAAAAGAAGTTTGAAGCTATCTAACTGAAGTCTCAAATTGCGTCATCATAGCAATCATAGACCGCATCTCTGACATCAGAGTCTGGACTACTGAAACATCTAAATGTGGTGGAGCTGAGGCTAGAGGGACTGTGGAAGAAGACGGCTCGTCATGCTGCCTGAGCATTGCAACTCATATCTAGAGGGGAAAATGGAGTGTCTCTCCTCTGTCTCACCCTCCTACTAGAAGTACTCGCTATCACTCTTCGTGGCGATGGTGGTGGTGGAGCATCAACATCGTGATCAACTGGCTAGTGGGCACCATCATCAGAATCACCTGCTCTATCCTCACCAGAGTCCTGCGCACCTATTTCCTCTGTTCTCTCAATCTATATCCCAACTAGGAAGAAGGATCCTCTATAGAAATCCTACACCTAACCACTACCTCCTCATCAAGCAAGTACGATGACCTTAAAGATGGTCCCGTATCAGGAGTAGGCTGATGTAGGGCTCTCATAATCACGGTATCAGTCCACCAATCCCGATCCTCTTCCCTGAAGTAGAAGTAGCTCTCTTTAGTTGCTTATACAACCAAAGTACAATATTAACTCTGATGCCGGTCTCCATAGCATATAGAAAAAATAGGTCCGGTGTGGTCACATTGCTAGGACATCCTGGTCGCATAAACACCGAAGAGGTCATGACTCTGTGTAAGTACTGATAGACGAGAGAGCTAAGCTTAGTTGATTTGGTGTTGCTAGCATTGAAGTGCATATTGGGCCTCTCGATGATAACCCAATGTGCAGCTGAATCACCCAAAATATATACTTCTCCATCCACTGGCAGTCTTAAATATCTAGCTAAGTCTGAAACTAATAGGAAGTAAAGAGTATTCCTTACTCTGAACTAAATGGTGCTTATGTAACATCCTTTCTCAACCACTCACACAGCTTAGCTGTGGTAGTCGGGAACGGTCGCCACACCACTTAATACACATGCACATCACACAAATATACGCATGCAAACCCTGAATCATCTGTTACATAATACACATTTCATCTTATGCTCTTATACAAAACCATTACTTTACATTACATGCCTGATTAATATTACATAACATATTACATATCCAAAATGACTAAGTATATGATCATACTTAAGTATACAAAATACCAAAACCTATACTAAACAAGTCCTAGTGTGTTAACCCTTTGTTATACGACACTTGTAACACCCCGTTTCCCACCCTAGTAGTTTGAGCCATATTGTATGCAGTGTGTATGGGTATTTTGGCATGTGTTAATTTCTTTTATTTGAGTTTTATGCATGTTTATTGATTTTATTAGTGTGAGTGTATGTATGGAGTTAGTGTGGTTAGGCTTGGGTGTAGTGTAGAGGATGGTTGTGGGGTGTGAGTTAGGTTCCTCCAATGATTTGATACCATGTGGCAAGTGAGGATGGCTATAAAGCCAAGGAGAGAGAAAGGGAGGACGGTTGCCCCTTGCTCTCCCGTTCCCACTTCCTCTTCATGCCATTTCTTCTTCTTTCTTCTTCTTTTTCTTGTTTCATCTTAATCGATCGTCCTCCGGCTTAAATTATTGGTGGGATTTAGCAATTCTTGGATTTATTGGTAAGGTTTTACTTTTGTTTTGCTCTTCTTCTTCATCTATTTCTTTGATTTGGATAGTGGTTGGTATGAGTTAGGGTTTTAGAGTTTTGTGTGCTTTGGATTGTGTTTGCTCAGAAGTTCCTCCTAGAGAACCTAAGGGTAAAGAGAAGGCAAGTGGAAGTGGAGCTCTTTGATTTGGAGCAAAGGAGATCAAGGTTTGGGAATCTATGATTTTGGGTATATAATGTGATTATTTGTTTTGATTTGATTTTTTGGAAAATTATGACGTTTAAGTTGTTTAAGTTTATTTAAATGTTATGGGTTTTGATTAATTTGAGTTGGAATGCTTTGATTGTGAATTATTGAACCCAAAGTGTGAATTGAATGAGTTTTTGGAGCAAAAATGCTAGTTTGGTTATTCATGGATTTTGATTGTGTTAATTTCATGTTTTAACTGAGATAATTGGTGTAAAACTTGGGTTTTATGCTATTCAAGGTGTTTTGGAAGTTTGATTTTAATTGTGATGAACTTTTGAGTCAATTGGAGGTTTGGGTTGATTTTTGGAAGTGTTAAATTTTTGCAGACTTATCGGAGAACTGGAAAATGCAACTCTATCGCGAGCGCAATAAAGCTTGAGGATTCCAGCTCTCATGGTAGGCCGAGCTCTATTCTACCATGCTGCAGCATCACGCATCCTGTCACGAGCACGACAGAGCGCGTAATGCCGAGCTGAGCTAGGCAGCGTTATCGCGATCGCAACAATAATATCGAGTGCATTCTGTCGTGAGTGTGATGTATGTCACGAGCGCGACAGAAGCCAATCTGTTCCTTTGCACGTGAGAGCGAGACTTGTCGCGAACGCGGCGCTCAAGGAGCTTTGCCCCTGTCACGAACACGACACCTCCTGTTTTCAAAAATGGTTTTCTTTTGTGCTTTAGATATTTATTTTTTGAACTTGTGATACTTTTAGACTTATGCATGAATGATTTTATGAACAATATGAATATAATTGGATGATTTATGCATGGCCTGTAAGAGTCAAATTAGTGGATAGTTAGGCATGCCTAATAGTGTTCAGTAGCTACAACCCCAATGTGTTCTGGACCCTGATCAGGTCCCCGTTTGGATCCTTGCAATACTTAATGTGTTCGGATCTTATTTAAGGTCCTCCAATGTGAAAATTATTTTAATGAGAAAAATTAAAGTTGTCGCTTTTCGATTGTACCCTCGAGTACCCCAATGTGTTCACTCATTATCCGCTATTGTGAGTCAAGAGGCATTTGTTTTTGTTGTGATTATAGGCACATGAAATCAGTATGATTTACGAATTTGTTTATGAGTTTTTGGATATAAGCGATAAAGATCAATTGTGATTTAATATATGTGATTATAAGCATATTCCTTGTTGTGTGTGTGTGTTCTGCCTTAACGACCATTGTGAATGGCCGTTCATATAATTGTGTGTTTTCCCCACTAAGCGTTAGCGCTTAGCAAGTGTGTTTCATCCGTGCAAGTGCGGACAAAGTTGAGTTTTTGGGAGAGTCTCCACAGGTCCAGCCAACACAGAAGGGTTAAAGTGTTATAACTTAGTTTTGTATCTAAGTTCTTTTTATAATATTTTGGGCTCTCTTATTGTATTTATTCTTTTGTAATACTTCTGCTATGTATGTTGGTAGATGGAATGTTTGAAATATCAGTTATGTACAGAATACTAATTTTGTAATGAACCTTTTGATATCAATGAATGATCTTTGAGCTTTGAAGTTTTAATTATCGCTGTTATTCATATTTTGTATATGTTTATTATTTTGCTTTATTTGGTGACACCTTTGTCCATATGGGTTCTCATTCCCTTCGCGGATGAGCTCTCCTATGTATGGGTAAGGGGTGTTACAGAACTGTCTTTCAAGATCGCCTCACTTCAGAACCTATATGGATTAGAAAACCCGTATTAAGCAATTATGCTTAGTGGGGAACAATATACAAGATATATATATAATGCACATATACATATAATTATCACTTCAATTAACAGACAAGCACCTAAGGTCATGCTTATACAATCATGACGTGATATTATATTTTATTATCATCTTAATGCAACTATAGCATATTACACATCTTGATTTATATATATATATATAATCTTATTTATAAATCATAATTATATAATTGCATCACATGTCAAACTTTAACATATTGCATCCACATTCTCATTATTATTACGTTCTTTGAAATGTTCATAATATTATCATTAGCCTTGCCTGCAATGCAATAATGAGGATAATAGGTATCACAATCAGTACTCGAAAGTACCACAATTAATTCGTATCCGAAGATACACACTCGCTATCAGTACCCGTAGGTACATAAATAATCAGTAATATGATATATAAATGAACCTATCAGGATTCAATAGAATAAATATTTCTAAAGAAATCTGACACTATCACCAACAATATTTAGACCCTATAGGAATGCCTACCTATCCACTACTTGACTCGTAGGCTAATTATTATTTCCAGTTATCTGAAATTTATTTGCAATTAACATTGTTCACATAGTCATATGAGATAGATAATAGTACATAATATCTCACATACACTTGTAGGTATACAATCATGTTCATATTCTCTTCTAATAATATGCATCCACATAGTTCACATTCATGTCATAGGTCTAAATAATGTTGATATACTAATATAAGTACCATTCCATATCATTATGTGACATTATACAATGTTCTATAAAGAATTACTCATCATTTATATGCCTCATAGTGACAACCATTTGGTTGTGACCGTGACATACATGATTACCAAACAGAGTGCAACTCAGAGGTACCTCATGGTAACAACCATTTGGTTGTGATCGTAACATACCATGAGCCTCAAAGTAGAATATAAACCAAAGGTACCTCATGATGACAACCATTTAGTTGTGACCTTGACATGCCTATGTTTTAAAACAAAATGCTACTCGTGCATACCTCACGGTGGCAATCAATTGGTTATCACCATGACATATGCAAATTTGCAATCTAGAATGCAATTTGTGCATACCTCACGATGGAAATTGATTGGTTGACACCGTGACATATGCCCAATTTTAGGCAAAATAATAAACTCAAGCACTCAACCTACACATTTTGAACCACAAATTCCAACTTACAAATTCATGATTATAACACTCAACAACATGCCAATTTAACCAACATAAACACATCCTTTAGTTAGATCAAAAGACACTTCAAATCTATATTAATCTTAACTCATTGTGCTTTAAGTTTTCATTAGCATCATACTCATCCCAACCTTTCTAATACAACTTAAAACCATTATAGCACATGCCACTTCTGATTATTGGTAATCAACTTACGAGGGCATTTGTTGGGTATTATAAGGTAGGTATCACAGAGTCGCCACCCAATAAAACATTGGGAAATAAATTCTAACCATATGAGTCCAAAACCAGAGAGAGTTCGGGACCTCACTCTTATTCATACCTTTGGTTAACGTTACGTGAATGAGTTTTTAGAGTCAATTATTTTATCTCTCTTCTCACACGGCTCTTGTAATAAATTTAAAGTGCATTTCAATCATATAAAAAGCAATAAATAAAGCGATAAATAAAATATAATTACATATGTCCAAAAAATAAAAGCAAGATCTATAACAGTAATAAAATAAAATACATATTGTAACGCATGCCGAACCCCGTATGGACGCCCCAAAGGCCCGCTCTTTAGGGCTTTCGAGAGAGGTTCATGAAAACTTGTAAGGTATTTACAAGTGCGTCTATTTTGGGCAACAAGTAGTTTTCTTGGAGTCATCACCCAATAGAACATTGGGACATTTCGTCTAGCCTCGGTGAGTCTAAGACAGCGCATAACATCCATTTTGGGCAAGCCAAAGGAATCTTGGAGATATCATCCCAATAGAACACTAACCCCGTGGAGCCTAGGATTGTAAATTTAAGTCTTTTGGTAGGACACAAGAGGTGTTTTGGGGATCCCATTCCAATGAAACATCAGAATGGTCCTATCGCCTCGTTGAGCCCAAAGACCAGAGATGGTTCGAGACTTCTCATTTATTCATACCTTGGTTATGTTATAATTAAGTTTTGAATTTATGTTTTCATTCCTTTTCTCATACATCTTGATGCAATAATTAGAGTGCAAGTTTGATCATTCAAGGAAAGCGATAAATAAAAGGGTAAATAAAATAAAGTACATGAAAATAAAATTATAATAAAACTAGGGGCGGAATACAACCACCATTGTAAATAAAATAAAAATCATACATAAATCAGGGTATTCGTTATGGTGAGGACATTGGTCCTCGCATGCATGCTTATTATGAAATAATTTTAAGGTGATGATTTTGGATGGAGAAAATTGAGACATTGATCCCATTTTTATTAGGAAAAATACCAATTTAATTAATAAAAAATGTTTGTGATTTTCTTTCTAGCGGGCCTAAATAAATAATTTTATAAGAAAATTATATGGCAAAAATAAATGGAAAAGCCAAATAAAAATGATAGAAATAATAAAAATCAAAGAAAAAGACCCCGCTAAACGAGCCTCCTTGGAACTCCTCGGGTACTCGCAAAATATCCAAAAGGAAAAATAAGATGTGAAATAAAAATAAAACACAAATAAAATAATGTTAGTAATTGAATAAATCAAATATAATAAATAATAAAATAAGGTGATTAAAATAAAATAAAACATGTTAATAAATTAATACAAGAAAATATGAACATGATAATAATAATGATAAATATAAGCAAATCAACGAATATATAAAATAATGAGGAAAAGAATAATAAAAATGAATAAATGAAAGAATGATGAAAACAATTAAATGAGCAACATGGTTAATTAGTATAATCACGATTAATATTAAAACATTTATATGGTAAAAATATCAATTAAAATGAATTTATTAATTATATTTAAAAATAATGAGAAATCAAAGTAAAATAAATCGATTACATGTTAAAAATAATAAACAATCAATATTTACATGAATAAGAATAATATAATATATAAACATATTAAATAAAAATAAATATAACAATAATAAAATAAACAAATAAATGAAAACAATAAGTAAATTCATAAAAACATTAAAATATACATGAACAAATTAAATATAAACAAAATAAAATAAAATAAAAATCAAGCCCAGAATATTTACCCTCGGAGTTTTGGATTCGATGAAGGTAAAGTGATGATCTCCTTGAAAAATTGCTTGAGAAAATAATTTAGCAATAAAATTAATTATTTTTATTTATGGATGAAACAAATAAATTAATTTGAATGCTCAAGAATAAAAAATTTGATTTGAAAGAGAGAATTAATTTCTTATGTTTATGTCTCAATTTCTTATGTTTATGGAGACAAACAAAGAAATTAATTGGAATAATTAAGAATTGAAAATTAATTTTTCAATCTCAATTAAACCTTATTAATTAAAAGAGAAATCTGAAAAATTTTGAAACGAAAAGAAAGTAAATCCAAGAAGAAAGAATGCAGAAAATTCTGATGTGAAAAAAAAATAATGGAGGCTCCCTCTCTTAGGTTTTCATCAAAAAGAATTTATAGGATGTAAAAAATGATGCCCTAATTCAATTAGGGACTAGAATTTTATTTTAACACAAATTCCTTTATTTTTAATGATAAAGTCAGGTTTTACTAATTAATTGTCTATGAAAATCTTTTAGAATTTAATTTGGGCTCAAAAACCCTCATATAGGGTGAAAAATCACGTTTTTAGGGTGAAAATACGGAAAAAAGGAAGAATCAGATATTTTAGCGATGGCCAGGAAGGGAGATGCACGCCCGTCGCTATTAAGCGACAGCGTAGCGCGCAAGCTTTGCCTCGCGCCCGATGCGTGACGCACAGCAGCGCGCGCGCAGGGCTGACGATGCTCCGAATTTATTTTTTTTTTAAATTTTTATTTTTCCAAAAATATTGTAATTTCTAAGCCCCATTTTTCAAATCTAATTTCTTTTAAAATATTTTTTATAATTTTTTAATTTTTCACTCAAATGCAAATTTGACGAGAAAACTATCACTTTTAACCTTTTTAGCCTGTGAAAGCAATTATCATCATTGGGTAACTTCGATTTAGGCTGACTCAGGACCCGGTGTCTACACATACATAAATCGAAAGGTTCATTTATGCGAGAACATTGGTTCCCAACTGCTTATTTTACAAGAAAAGTGCAGAGTTCTCAAACCGACTTTATGAAAAAGGATGAAGTGATCCCATGATGATGAAAGCAAAAGCCTTTCTTTTAATGTGTCATTTTCGGGATGAAAATCAGGACATTGGTCCAGTTTTATTAACAGATATCCAATTTAGTAGAAAACATTTTATGTTGTGGTTCTTTTTAAGTGCGGTCAAAAATCCTTTATTGTTATAGTCCACAAGCAAATGAAAGAAAATAAAATAATAATTAATGCATATCTCAGAATAATAAATAAATCCTAAACTATTCGCCCCGATCATGCTTCGCCTAGCTTCATGGATAAGCCACATGCCCCTCGTCGTTGCAGTTATGATAGAAAATGATATTGATCAATAACGGATTAGATTAAACTAAATGATAAATAAATAATCGGATGAAATATATTGAGAAAAAAATAATTAACCTACAGCAGTAAAATAAACTGACAGAATTAATGAATATAAAACACAAATGACATAATTACAATGATCATAGACAATAAAAATAATAATTATAGTAGTAATAATGATAACAAATAATAACAGTGAAAACTACATTCATTCACATAATAATAACAATAACATAAAATAATAATAAATAAAAATAATATAAAATAATAATAATAATAATAATAATAATAACACTAAAATAAATACTAATAATAACAATAAATAATAATGACAACAATAATTACAATAATTACAATAATAATAATATACGACAATAATAGTAATAATAATACTAATAAAGCAAATAATAATAATAATAATAATAATAATAATAATAATAGTAATAATAATAATAATAATAATAATAATCACACCCCGAAATGTACCCTAGAAGGATTTGTGCATATTATAGATGAGTAATGATCAAAGTTGTGTAATTTGAAGGGTTAGGTATTGCCAAATGGATAAATTAAGGATTTAAGTAAAGGTTTCGGCAAGTGTAGCCAATGGTAAAAATGTGAAGTGTGGAATTTGGACATGATTGAAAGAATAAAAATTTATTTATGTGGGCCTATGTGAAGGATTATTATGTTATAAAATCTCAGTACATAAGGATATGAGAAGTAAGAGGATTAAAAAGGAGAATTGGACACAAATATCTAAATTGGACCTATGGAAAGATGACACGTGGCAAGGAATTAGAGAGGGGTATAAATAGCAAGGTGAGAGAAAGAGAGAGGGCAGCATTTTAGGCTGCCTTGTTCTCCCATTCTCTCCTCCTCACGCTACTTCCTCTTCTCTTCTTCTTCTTCCTCTTGTTTTATCTTGATCCATCTTCTTTTGACTAGAGTTATTGCAAGGTAATTGGTGTTTTGCTTGAGATTTGAGCTAGGTTTGCAGAGGTAAGTTGAAGTTTGATTTCTTCTTCCATTTATTTGAGTGATTTTTGCAACCCCAGATTTATGTTTTGTGAATTTGTTTGTTTTGTTGAGGATTTTGGATGAGAAAGACTTTGGATGGGTTTTGGAACAAGAAAGATCAACAAAGGAAAGCGATTAGGAACAAAGGAGTTAAGGTTAGGGATTTTGTTATTTTGATATGTATATTTTGATTTGGGATTTTGATTTGATTTTTTTTGGAAATTTATGGAGTTAAAAGTTGTTTAGATTGTTTAAATGTTATGGGTTTTGCGTTAATCACGAGGTTTTGAATGAGCAAATTGTATTGTGTTTGGGAAAAATTTGGGTATGAGTTTTAAAGAAAGAATTTCTGCAGTTTTGGGGGGAGAGCTAGGAAATTATGACTCTATTGTGAGCGCGATGTTCGTCACGATCGCGATAGAGCTCGGTGATTCCAGTGTTTCCCGATCGGCATAGCTAATTACCAGAGGAATGTACGAGTCATGTCAAGCTTCATGACTCGGCATGAGGATCCCGCTCGGCATGAGATTTCGCTCGTAATAAAAGTACATCTCGGCATGGGGAGCATGACTCATGCCGTAAAGAACGACTCGTCCTGAGATCCCGCTCGGTTGGAAGTCCATTCGGCTGAGAGCCCGTTCGGTATAAGTATTTCGCTCGGTATAAGAGTCCGGTCGGATTGAGAGCACGACTCGGCATGGAGAGCACGACTTGTACTGGGAAGCACGACTCGTGCTGAGTGTCTGTTCGACATGTGAGTCTGTTCGGTGTGGGGAGCACGACTCGTGCTAGCTAGCACGAGTCGTTAAAATTTCCACCCCTGTTCCTGCCTTCTTTCGTTCTTCTGTTATGCTTCATGGGTTGCCTTTATGAGTCATAATAGTGAGCACGACTCGTGATCGCCTCCGTGGACTCATCTGTCGCGAGCGCGACAGACCGCACTGTCCTAAAATATTTTAAAATCTTCTCCTTTGCACGGTTTCTCACTTGTGTTATGTCTTTATAAATTAAATGAAACTTTTGTTTACCATTATTATTTAATGGTT
Organism: Excoecaria cochinchinensis; assembly: GCA_947683425.1. NCBI lineage: Eukaryota > Viridiplantae > Streptophyta > Magnoliopsida > Malpighiales > Euphorbiaceae > Excoecaria > Excoecaria cochinchinensis. The sequence goes on from CANTUQ010000205.1 coordinate 467,580, forward strand.
GTTTGTGCATAAATTACTGAAATTCATTTGTTAAGTCTATATGAGTGCATGATGTTAATAATATAGCTATGTTCAGTCTATTCATATGCATGTGATAAATATCAATGGTACTTATGATATGAAAATAAGTGAATGCATAATGAATAATGACATGATTGCGTTTAATATGTTCATGCTAATATCTTAATCTATAAAACTACACACGACTAGTTTGAATACGATAAATGAAATTAGTACATATGATAGGCATATATATATTGTTACATGTATCTATATGATCATAAAGGAATAATGCTGGTGTTTGATGAAATGGGTTCGTATGTGTAAAATGTGAAAGAATTTAATAATGATATGGGATTATAGCCTGCATTAGTCGAGTCGTGGATAGATAGGCATGCCTATAGAGTTCTGTTAGCTGCAGCCCTCTGCTCTGTTCTGGATCCTGATCAGGTCCCCGTTTGGTTCCTCGCGAACCTCAATGTGTAAGGATATTGTTTAAGATCCCAATGTGAAAATATTTTTGAATGACAAAATGTGATGTTGCTTTTTGATTCGTACCCGTAAATGTAGACACCGGGTCCCGAGGCAGTCCAAGATCAGGATTACCCAATGATGAAATAGAAGACCGATTTTCGGCAAGAAAGGTGAGAATCGATCGTTCCTTGTCAAAAGTGTGTTTTCTCGAAAAATGATTAAAATATTTTCTTTTTTTGGAAATCAAAATTAAAATGGAGTAAAAAAATAAAAAATAAAAAATATAATATATATCAATTTTGTGTCAAGATTTAAAATAAAATAAAATAAAATAAAATAAAAAAAGAGGGGTCGCGGAGGCCGCCTGCGGCAGCGCGGGGCTGCCTGCGCGGCAGGCTGCCCCAGCGCGCAGGGGCGCCTGCGGGCGAGGCAGGCGCCTCGCGCGAGGGGGCGCCTGCGCGCGAGGCAGGTTTTGGTTGTATGAGCTTGGCTTTTTTTTTTTTTTTAGGAAGGTGCTGTAAGGTTGGCTTCACAGTGGGTAGCAAGGTGAGTTGGCTGAAGTGCCTGAGTAGCGAGAATGGTAGAGGGTAGATAGTAGCAGTGTGCTGGTTTTGTGCCGGACTCAGTCAACTTTGAGTGTGCAAGATGCGCTGCCCTGGTTACACTCATACATATTTGCATAAATGCATATATTTCAATCTGATTTCATAACACATGATCACTATTTGACATTAACTCGGAAAATATGGGACATCATCTAATCTCGGGATAGATCTTGAGAGCATCAAACTCCTGTTATCAATCAGCCCTCGCGGGTTTTCTTGATTGAATCATACAACCAAAATCTTAAACATAAGCACATGCCAATCATACCTGAAAGATCTTTCGCAACAACTCCAACTTCTCTCACACACAAAAAAAAAAGGCCGTTAGAGATGAAAACCGTGACTGGCGCTCTAAGCAAAAGTTAGGCCGAAGGGCAGGGTGAAAACCTGGCGACAGGCAGTCTGCCCTACAAAAAATAAAATAAATAAATTCCGCTGGATTGGGTTGGGTCCATTCCAGGCAAAAAATAAGGCACAGGGTTATGTGAAAATCCGACAAGGACGCATCTCCCGCTAAGAAAAGCTAGTGTGAAAATCCACGAGGGACGCACTACCTTCAAATAATGACTACAGGTACCAGAGGAGAACCTCATAATCCCCCAGAGGCACGAAATTCAAAAGCAATTCCAGGGGGCACCGATCCTGCTGCAAATCATGACCAAACCGGCTTTCGCCTCCCAAATCCACTCGGATGAGTCCTTATCTTGCATTGTTGCATACATATGCATCTCACGGGCATGGCATTTGATGATGCCTCAATGTGCATTCACGCATGCATGAACCTTTTATATATCTTGCATAAGTAATGCTTCGTACACATTTCGTGCACATAATCTCTGCATACTTGCAACACATAATTCTTTGCACATGTCTAGCGTGCATAGCACAAGCACTTATCATGTGCATATAATCTTCCCATTATCCTTAAGTCCTTATCTAACAGGCATCCTCAATCTCTTTAAAACACTATCTTTAAGTCCTTCTTCAAAAGGCATCTTCAAAACTTTATCTTCAAGTCCTTATTCACAAGGCATTCTCAGTCTCTTCGGAGCATTATCTCTAAGTCCTTATCTAACAGGCATCCTCAATCTCTTTGAAACACTATTTTTAAGTCCTCCTTCACGGGGCATTTTTAGTCTCTTAGGAGCATTATCTTTAAGTCCTCCTTCACGGGGCATTCTCAGTCTCTTCGGAGCATTATCTCTAAGTCCTTATCCAATAGGCATCCTCAATATCTTCAAAATATTACCTCCAAAGTCCTTGCTCAAAAGGCATTCTCAGTCTCTTCGGAGCATTATCTTTAAGTCCTTTCTCAAGGCATTCCCAGTCTCTTCGGAGCATT